>BMAU01004176.1:0-153037 GCA_019973935.1 Trichonephila clavipes | reverse complement strand
TTTATACGAGTATTTCTAAAGTGAACTTAGATTTCTCTGTATAAAATATAGACTGTCGCTTATACCTTGACGAATTCACATACTCTTTAGCCCAATTCAATTATGTCCTTATTTGCAATCAGTTAAATGAGACGCAATTAATCAGAATCATCGTAAACAAGTCTTCATTGTGAAGACGTCTTCACAAGATGTCACGTCTTGCGATTACAAAAATCCTTTTTCCAGTGGTCTAAATGGCTTACAATGAGTAGCGGTACTGTTTTTCCGCGTGATAAGAACTGGGAATAATCATTGTAGGTAACATGCATACGACTTGAAATATATTTCTTGAAAATGTATTTTTATATTTAAACTTATTCTAAAGAATCTGAAACATGCTACAGAGATTGAATGAGTGCATATTAACGTCACACTGTTTAGCTGCTCTCGGGCTTTTGGCGTCGGACCACGTAATTTGGAACCATGGTCAAGTGACGTGGACGACACCTGATCTGGCACCCTCCTCTCTCCTAACTACCGCACCACACCAAAGGGAGGACGTTTGAGCTCTCGACAGATTGAACTTGCATCGCTCCCCAGCACGGCGTGTCTTTAGTGGTGCTGCGCTCGAGCTCGTGATAAGGCCAGCCACGATCCGGTAACTGGACCACTTGGCTACCGCAGCCACGAAACATGATACTAGAGACATTAAACAATTTAGTCCTTTCGTTTTGTGATAGACCCATTCAAGTCCATCTAAGGACCTTTTGCCTTAAAGGTCAGATGAATGGGTTTATTTTAATGTGAAAAAAAAACGCAATTGAATGACAAAGCTTGAGGGCAATTATTGAAACCTACGAAATTTCAAACAATTTTTTTAAAGGAAACTTATGCTTTTCTGATAAAGACGCGGAAAAGGAGATAATGGTAATGTGTTAATTTTTAGTTTTTAACATTAAAATGACGTATTATCTTTCATAAAAACTCTTCTTATTAAATTTATGTCCAAGAAATATAAAAACGTGATCACAATAAATAAATAAAAAGTAGAAAGAAAATAACATTTATTTTTTATTTTGGAACAAAATGTAGAAACATTTATTTCCTTTTCTACATCAAATTTCTATTTTTGTAAAATGATGGTCATTGTATAATTCACTAATATCAATAGTTAATAAGTTCAGTTATGCTATCTTGTTATTAACAGGAATTGTTTTAATAAAAAAGCCTTGTTCAAAGTATTTCATATGAAATATTTCCTGACAATATTCTTTGTTAATTATTTGAGAATCATAAATAAATTTCAAATGTCGTAAATAAGTTTTAAATGGTGAAGCACATGAAAGATAAAAAGCTAAGGTTCCCTTTCTATGAGTTACCTTCGGTATTTGTTTTGGCAATGCACATTTCCAACTCTTAATACCGATATTCATACATTAATTTGATTATTCAATAAATGTGTTTCAGTTCTACTGCCAATTTTCAGGTTTACTCCCCTTTTTTTCTAATCCAAACTCTAAATAGAAGTTCGGAAACCTTAATTCCATGCTTAATTTGAGCTTTAATTTACCTCTAATTTTTCTGGCAAAACTTTAAATGTATTTGTTAGAATAAGAATATCGATTCTCGTGTTATGTTATTAACTGTAATTTTCATCTTAATTTCAAAGTGAGGATTTATTAGCACCGCACTATAAATCAACACAGGGGCTATTGGCGGTGGACCTCGTAATCTTGATCCACGGCCAAGTGACATATAGTCCATATCAAAAAGGGGAAAAGAGGCAAGCAATATTTTATTCACATTACTTTTATATTTTCTTGACAGTCATTCATCATTCATAGAAACCTCATTGTGTTAATTTCTGATCCGAGTAAACCCCTCAGGGGGCTCGCCTTCTTTAGGTGAGAGCGGGTTTCACGCTCCCGAGGTACCCTAGTGATATTTTCCTTTTCCCTAGGGGTTTACTGTCTTTGGTAAACACGGGCTTCACGAACCCGGGGAACCCTAGTGATCTTTCTATATTTTTGGCCCTCTTTCTTGCCATTCAAATTTCCCTTTTCTTCTTTTCCCGTCCAGACCACAAATCTATATTAAAGGATTAACTTTGTTCTAACTTTGTTTTTTTCTAGTAAAAAAATTTATGTTTTACTACCGTATTATGGTTACATTTTATATTACGTTCTTTTAATTTGATTTTCTTAAATTTCTTTCAATATTTTGATTTTGTTGTTCTTTTATCTTCGATTATTGATTTTTTTTGTGTTCAATTGACAATGCTTTTTTTTACTTATTATCGTTATTTTTTCTGCCACGGAGTCCTGTGGCTGACCAGGACTGAGGGGGAATGAAGTTGTGTCTGATGTTTTTTTCACTTTTGTTATGATGACACAACAGACTGCTCCCTGGGAAAACTGGCACTTGGAGCGGGGTTTTGAACTTCTGAGGACCTTTGGACTAGTGAGGTGGGATCTTGGAGGAAGCGGCCATGTAGAGGGTACCGGAGAAAAGCTGAGTTTTGCGTCTCAGACCGCCAGATAGTACAGGAGCCCGGGACAGCCTAACCAGCATGTCCTGGCTGCTCTATCAGCTGGTGTATAATCCCACCTGTCTTGTAGCTCCAGGTGGTGACTGGATGGGGTCCTACATTGCAGAGCGGGAAGCTCTCCTGAGGCCACTACAGGTTACTGAATCTAGGGCTAGTCCTGCCAAACTGGTCCTCTGTAAATCAAAATGAATTCTCCTCCTCCTTTCTCAAAAAAAAAAAAATCAAAATAAATAAAATTAAAGAAAAAACTCAAAAATCATTTATTTAACCCTCTAAGTGGATACCTTCCTCCTGAAAAGTTATTCCGAAAGAGTTTCAATCTTATTTTCCTTTTCCCTTCAAAAATGCAACAGACTTCAATTCTTTTCCCCTTTTAAAACTTGGGAGGTCGAAAGGGGACAATTTTATGACTTAGTTCGGCGTCTTTGACTTTCGGCGTGAGAACCAGGATAGCAATCGTTTACAGCTAGCTGTTAAGTTGCCTTGGGCAATCTTGTATGAAAACCATAGTTCTAATCAGTCACAGTAAAATTAAAACAAAATGTAGGGTAAAAAAAACATGAAATAAATGGCGTGTTAAAAGTTGAAAAATAGTTGTATTTTCTTCAAACAAATTTTTTTTCTGTCATTTTTTAAAAATTAAAAAAAAATATTTTGGTATTACGATTTGAACCAGAAAAAAGCATCCTGTATTCGATTTTGAATATGAGAGTAAGAAAACGCGCTCACTTTCCTGTTTTTAAAAAAAAGTTATGAGGTAAAAAGAGTAAAGGCCCTATCTTTTTTTTTAAACAATAAGACCATAAATGGTGCATATTTATGAAATAAAACAGATCTTTCTCTATTCAATTATATTTTTAATTCAAAATAACATAAAAAATATTTCAATACTTTTAATTTATTTAAATTTAAATCATATAAATGATATTTTTATGTTAACTGAATATTTTTCGGAAAAAATTTAAATTTTCCTTCCTAGTGTTCTCTTTTTCGAACTCCTTGTATTAAATAAAAATTTCTTTTTTACATCGGCATTTGTGATGGACATAACACACATTCAGTCAATAATTTTTAATTTAAATGGGGGATATACTTCTTCAAATGCGCATGACAGTACTTCTAAACTATTTTTTACTCAAGTTAAATTTCTTATCTTTCTGAATTTTTATTACAAGGAAAAATGTCACACATTGATAACTACATTTTCACACAATTCAGTCATTAGAAATTCTATTGTGAGAAACGTTTTCCCTAATTAATTTTGTCTTTCAAAACAGTACACTTAAAACAATTTTGTTCAGTGAAGTTAACCGACAGTTCCACAATGTATTCATACCAAATTTTTAAAAAAAAATTAACACTTGAAAATGCATCCTGTATTAAATTTTTCAGTATACACAAATATTTCCTGCTGTAGGGAAGATATAATATGAGATGTGGTGTGCGGTTGTGAAAGAATGTTTTCGTACGTGTAGACTATTTTTGAAAATTTAAATATCAATGAAGCTGATCATATAACTGCAAATGAGCCTTATTTTAGTGTGTGCTGGTATCTAAGTGAAACACTTTACAATATTAAACAGCCTATGGGCTTATACTCAACATCAAACTATTCACAAAATGGCTTGCAACTTCTATTCAAATTGTAAAGAAACTGAAATATAAATATATCTTACTACAGTCAAAAATATTCATAATATGTAAATATCCTATTCCTCCACTTATTTCAGTACATTTTAAAAACTGTAGCTGAATGCAATTTTTTATATTTATAAACGAGGCATAAAAGCTCACACAGTCGTAAAAATGTCTTTATCATTTTTAAATATACTACTATAAAACGTATATGGATTGTAAGAACAGTTGTAAAATCCTAAAAGCTTTTAGAGGAGCTAAAAACATGTAATTTTGGATTGATCAAATAATTAATATAATACACAAATATACATGTTATTAAGCAAATATATTTGAAAAATCAAACTTCCTTCTGAAATAAACGTATTTGAAAGAAAAATGTTTAATTGCAAATGAGTGGAAATACATGTTTATCTAAGGGGTATCCCCAAAGTGAGGTAATCCTCAAACTTAAGACTTAAACTCAGTGACACAACAATCCATGAGGGCCAGAAACTACTGTGCCCATCATAATACACGTGACCATTGGACGCTGAGGTGCATGAACAGATGTCCCGATTTGGTGGTCTGTCTGAAGAGAGACCTTCAGTGTTTAAGACCCGAAGCAAGCTTGGTACTCATTTATCGACCCAATGTAGCGGGGATGAAAGGCAGAGTCGACTTTGCGCAGCCCGTTAATAGAACCCCAGACATGTGGTGTGGAAACCCTATACACTACCACTCGATCCTATTCGGTGAAAAATAAAATTTAATGTTAGAATCTTATATAAATCCCTAATGAATGAGGGAGTCCAAACATTTTTTTCATGTAAACTGTTTAGACGGAAATGGTTAATTATGAAGATTTCACAAGTTGCATAAAATAAAATTAACCGTTATAGTTTACATAAATTTTTAAGGGTGCAAAAGGTGTATTTCGGCTGCACGAATTAATTTTAAAAGGAATACGGTTACGAAAAAGTAGTACAAATCTATCTAAAGTAGGGTTGATTACCTTAGATATTGTCAAATACAACAATGTATTGGAAGCCAATTCCACAATTCGTTGTTATAAAAATGTATGGAAAATTACAAGATTTATTTTTGTTTTTCTAATTTATATGTATATAATTTTTCTGGGAGCTTTAAAAGCTAGAGCGGCATCCATCAAAACCGCGGTTCTTTCTCGGTTTTTCCAGATCGCCCCTGACTATGCTGGCTCTGCCATAGTAAGTGAAAATGCCGGATTTTGTTTGTCAAGATCATTTTATAGCAGACTGCATTTTCCATGTATTTTAGATGGTCATTTTATATTTTCTACATCAATATTTTAATGTCTGAATTTAAAATTACATAAAATTCTTGACATTCGCATCAATGACCATGATAATCTTTATTAGTATATGAATGTGTCATCAAACGATTACATGACTAATATTAACATATTATTTTAACCATTTAATTAATATTAAGTATAACATAAAACGCACAAAATTTTCTGAACTTTAAAATAAATATTTCGAAAACTACTTCAGATATACTCAAAATTTTTCATTCCTACGCTTTAGCTTCTCAGTTTTGTTCTATGTAAGTGTAAGAATTTATTGTAATTGTATATTCATCAATTTTTTTAGTATATTTTTTGCACTTAGCGTGCACTTTTCAACTGAATTGTATGAAATCTTCGAAATATATTAAAAGATACCAAAGAAGCTATATAATAAAAAATTTGAAATTTTTATTATACTCAAACAATTGCTAAAACTTATGGTAAATAATTTTTAACTGCGTGATGCATATTTTTTCGAAATTTCAAATGGAATTTCTAACATAAAATTTCTAGCTTTATACGGTCGAGATTTCAAAAAATATCCAGATTTTAATTACTTATTCAGTTAGCCTTTAAAAAAGTTAAATGTTGAGGTATTGTATAAATAGATATTTTTGAACAATAATTCGAATGTTTTTGAAAAGCTCGAATTTAAAATTGATTTTTATGTTTATTTATATGCATAAATGTCTACTTTAAATGTTTCCGTATATTTTTGATTACCATTTATTGAAACATTCAAGTTATAAAAAAAATGTGTGAAAATCTTCATTCATGTTCTCTTTGATGTAAACTGAAGTTGCAGCACTTAAAATTCAAATATAATTCGGTGTATTTTAACAATATATAACTAGGCACTGTACTTAAACTTCCCAGAACGCTAGGGCTTTGAAATCTAAAAAAAAAAACTAATAAATTTTAATTACTTTTTTTTTCGTTATTATTTTTATCAAGGTGTAAGAAAATGTTTCAAATGATTTGATGAAGTTTAAATTTATTCATTTTTAGTGGTTGGAAATTTGAAAAGATTTCAAATTTTAAAGAGTTTGGTGTTTTATTAATTTTTTCGGTATCTTATAATAAAATAATCATGTTTCAAAAACTGAAAGCTTTGATTAAAATAAGAAAAATGAAGCGAAAGAATATACTTAAAAAAATATAATTTGTCTAACTATATAAAATAGCAGAATGGACTGACACGCTCCAACTTGTTACAGTTTCAAATTAATATGAAACCAAAAGGGAATTGTAACATATTTTACTTATGCGTTGGGACTTTTGAAAACTTTTAAAATACAAGCTAGCAAACAAACACTTCTTGGGTTCTAAAGAAATTTCCCCCCGATTTTTTACGATTGCTCCAGGGTCAAAACACGGGGTTCCCTGCGAGCCATAAAACTTCCCCTCAGTGTCCTACTGTGTTGCTTCCACCGTCCCCAATTATCTTTCAATATGTTAAACCTTTAAAAGGGGGAAAGGATTTCAGAAAAGTGCGGCTAATCCGCTTTTGAAAACGTTACTTGAAGGTAGAAAAATCAGTGCAGTCCATTTTCGAAGCATCTTTACACTGACGGAATTTTCCGTGCTATCCGGTTAGAGGTTTAAACCCCCAACCCACCCTACCCAACTCATGATTCTCATGTATTATCCACTCTCAACATTGATAAAGTTTCCGAACACATGCTCGTTTTTTAATCATATCTCTTCCAAACAATGAAATGTCACAAAAGTCACCATTTGCAATTCAAAAAGATATTCAAGGAATAAGCGGTGAACCCAAATCGGTCAAAAATTACGATCTGGTGATTTGCTTATTGAAACATCATCTGCCTTACAAACTAAATCTCTATTGTTAACAAAAACATTTTTAGACTGTGCGTTAACTGTAAATTTTCATAGATCCTTAAATTCTTGTCGTGGTGTGATATCTGAAACAGATCTTTTGTGCGCCCCCGAAGCAGAAATCTTGGAAGGAATTTCTGATCAAGGGATTACTCAAGTCAGAAGAATTAAAATAAAAAAAAAAGAAACGTCTCTTTTTCCTACTAAACATTTAATTTTAACTTTCAATAAGCATAAATTACCATCGAACATTAAATTTGGTTACCTAAATTGTAAATTTCATCCATATATACCGAATCCTCTACGCTGCTTTAAGTGCCAGAGTTATTTTCCTTCTCAAAATTCCTGCCGCGGACAACTAACATGTTCTAGGTGTGCATCTGTACGGCATTCTTCTACAGATTGTACCCTAGAACCAAAATGCATTAACTGTTCACAGCTTCATACCACCGATTCCAAACTTTACCCAAAATGAAAAACTGAAAAACAAATACAAGAAATTAAAACCAATAAAAACATATCTTATTTTGAAGCACGTAAGTTAATAGTTCCTCAGTTAACCCAAACGTATGCTCAGGTTACTAAACCTTCAAATATATCCACAACTACCCAAACAGATCCAAATATAATCTGTCCACCTTTACAATGCCTGAAACCCGTATCTTCTAAAAATCCAATGCCTAGTACCTTGTCTTCAGTGTCCACAGTTTCCACATGTCATCTTCATCTACTCAAGAAAACCTACTTCCTTCCCCATCTGCAATTATACCAACAATACAAAGTGAGTCTTTATTAAAAATACCCATTCCTACTACTACTACAACTACTTTCCCTGGCAATAACCTGAATACTTCAAGTTCACCTTTAGAAACTGAAACCCGTTCTCCCGATAAACTTAATTCGCTTTCAACTGAAAACTTACCAGAGTCCGTCCCTACTACATCCAATAGTGAACATTCTAATGCAGCTGAAGTCCAACAATTTGTAAAACGAAATTCAATAAATAGAAGAAAGCGCCCAAAAGTACGGAAACCAGATATTGAAATAAAAAAAGGCTCCACATAGATCTAGAAATGCAGCACCTACAGAAATAACAACTGATGACGAGGATATGATAACTTATGACGTGGAGGAGGAGGAACTTGAGCAAGATCCTCCGAATAAATTCACCATTCACGAAGATCCTTTAAATTTTCCTAAAGGATATTTACGCTCATTAACTCCATCCCTATATATGAACAGTAGAGAATAATTTTTTATACCATGTAATGTCTAACCTTGTTTTAAACTAACATTTGTCTTTTTCAATGCTTTTATTTTAAGATATGGTCTGACTTGGTGGGAAATTCCCCACCAAATTTTGTTTCTTTAAATCATTGAAAACGGTTTTAAGTGATTTGAAAATTGAAATTTTTTTTAAAGTGTAATGTCATGATTTTTACATATTTTATAAAACATTTTAAGTTTCTTAACAAATGTTTGGCGCAGCATAGCCAAAATTGCCTCTTGCGCTATTAAACCCTACACTCACTCACTGATCCAAGTAAAAGGTTCTGGTTTTTGTCAACCAGGATAATATCGATAACTCATTTTAGTCAAGAAATTGTCTCCCAATCAATCATGCTGATATTTAGAAGTATTTAGACAATATAAGGGAAGGAAACGCAGCCTTTTATCGAAACTAAATATCATAAAGAGATGATGAATATTCTTGTATGTTGAAGTGAAGCAAGTTTCTTGTCATTATTCTATTATTTTGTGTTTTCTTTATTAATGTTTCATAAAATTAAATTACTAACCACGCAATTTAGCCTAAGTAAAATTAAGTATCTCAATGGAAACACTAAACACTTAATAAATCATACGAAATATAAGTATGTTAAAATTATACTAACCATATTATCGTTTATTTGAATGCTAATTGAAGTTTAAATTCCTATATATTTTTATTCCAAATGAATAAACATACCTAGTTCTGCCGTAAGTCCTGATACAAAAACTTAGAATCATCTGCTGTGTTTCAAATGCAACAGAACATTTTATATTTCGTCATAAATCTTTCTTCAATCGAACATCTCTGGAATTTGGAAGGAACTTGCATATCACGTGAAAACCACGTTCAGAAGGACGAACTGTAGCCCATGATTAACAGGGGTTATCTCTCAGGATCTGTCGTACTTTCACTGATCGTGTACCCAGACGTTGTGCTCTGTATATCACCACCTGCTGTGATCCTACTGACAGTGAGTTGACATTGTTGTCGTTCTGCGTTACGCGAGTATCCTTTTAAAATAAACATTACTTATTATTCTGTACGTTGTTCCTCTCTATTTGCCTAATTTCTTAATTTTCTGTACATTTCCCTCATGGTGTTGCATTTTCATTGTTACTTGGGGCATATATATATATATATACATTCGGACCTCCATTTAACGAAGTTGCAAAATCCCGAATAAATGTTCGTCATATGGAAAATTCGTTAGATAGAGGTTCATCTTTCAAATTTCTTTATAAACCACATAAAACAAATTTTAAATTCATAAACAGTATATACTAAAAAGAGTAATTATTATCTCACATTTTTGTAACTTAATATATATTTATTTTATGTATATCTAACACATGAAAAAAAGAAAAGCGGTGAGAAAAACGAGCAAAAAGAATCTCGAGGAATATGCTGTAATTTTAACATTAAGAAAATAGTTTTATATTAAAATTAATAAAATTTAAGGACATTTTCTAATTTAAAACATACAAGTAACTTCAATCGTACATTAATTCATAACTAGAAGCTCTAAACATATATCATCTCATGTATTCTTAAATTCAATTACTTCTAAAGTCTTAATTTTGCGTGAGTTTTCTTTTGTTTGAAAAAAATGCTTTGTTTCATACTACGCCTCACATCTTTGCAATGCACCAAAAATCTGTTCAGACATATTTTTCAGTCTCTTCTCTTAAATTTTTTAGCCATCCATTTCTATCCTAGAAATTGGTCGTATTCCAATGCCTACGCAAATTAAAGACCTTTCTCTTTTACGAAAGGTCCAGAAATTGGAACATTTTTGTCTCGCATTCCGTGTATCCATTTCAAAATTGCATCATCCATCCACATCCTCATAGACAAAGAATAAAGTTTTCTTGCTTGATGCGTAAACTCTTTTGTTTGACATTTTCGAGCTACAGTACGACTGATCAACACTACTAATAAACGGAAACTGGTTCAAGGACATGGGGCTACGAGATAACTCCAATGAGGTTGAAAGGGGATATCGAAGATGTTTCTAATGAACTGGACAGGTGGGGTTAAAGGTTGCACTTCATAGATGAAACGCCCAGAATTTTATTGTTCTTTGGCAGTTAGGCCCCTAATAAAATCAATTTCAAATTTATGACCACCATAAAATGTGTTAAAAGAGAGAATAACTTGAAATGTCCAGAAATACTTTAAAAGTAGGGAGAGAGAAAACTGAATCACGAGAAGGAAAAAACGTCCGTTATGTAGAAAATGCACTTCGCTATTGGGAGGTTAATTTAACAAGAAAATCGTGAAATGTTATTGGTTCCAGGAAAGAGTTCATTATATAGAAAAATTCACAATATATAGATTCGTAATATGGAGATTTGATTGTATATGTGTCTCATTTAACGTGAAAACACCTTAACATGAAATTGAAGGAACTGAAATATTTTTTCACATTAAAGTAATTTTGTGGTAAAGGATATTATAAAAAAAACCATGTGTAAACAGAATTAAGTTTATTAGAATGCATTTTATTTTCCTAGATTTGTATATATGCAGATATTTAATAAAAATCAGTGCAACATAACTTTTCTAAGTACTTCAAGAATGAACTCTCAAATGTCTTCGACTGTCATAATTGGAGCTATACACACATTATCATCATCTAATGCAATCCAATCTGGCTGGTGTTTTCCATATTTTTTTCATTTTCAGAAGGGAAATATTTTCGTGTTAAGGGAGATTTTCGTCTCGTGCTAGAAGACAAGAACATGGCATGAAAATGCATATTGTTGGGGCGGGATTATTTTTTCGTGTTATCTGATATTTTGTCTTAAATGTTTTTACGTTAAACATATTTCACAGTGTTCTATTTATGCAAGCATAAAAAAAAATAACCACACATACACATAATGCATAATCTGAAGTCTGTCTGCCAAGTAAATTAATCCATAATAAAGAGTGTTTTTTTTCAGGTATAGAAGTTTAAGTTGGCATTACTTTCCAAGATGGCGACCGATTTAACAGCTGTCAAGTGATTTATTCTCAGTTTGGTTTGGCAAATCATCAAAACGATCATCAAGCAAGGCGTAGATTCGTCGAATGGGCCCAAAACGAGATTGCCGTTGTTCCTGATTTTCATAAGCGAATTTTGTTTAGCGATGAAGCGCACTTCTGGTTGAATGGCTACGTCAACAAACAAAACTGCCGCATTTGGAGTGAAGCTAATCGACAAGTGTATGTCGAAACACCGTTACATCCAGAAAAACTGACTGTTTGGTGCGCTTTATGGGCTGGTGGAATCATTGGTCCGTACTTCTTCAAAAACGATGAAGGCCACAACGTTACAGTCAATGGTGATAGATATAGAGCCATGATTGCTAATTTTTTCACTCCTGAATTGAACAATCATGATGTCCAGGAGCTGTGGTTCCAAAAAGACGGCGCAACATGTCATACAGCTCGTGCCACAATCGATTTATTGAAAGACACGTTTGGTGACCGCCTAATTTCCCGTTTTGGACCTGTGAATTGGCCTCCAAGATCTTGTGATTTAACACCGCTAGACTATTTCCTGGGGGCTATGAAAAGTCATTGGTCTATGCGGATAAGCCACAAACGCTTGACCATTTGGAAGACAACATTCACCGTGTTATTGCCGATATACGGCCACAAATGTTGGAAAAAGTCATCGAAAATTGGACGTCCAGATTGGACTAATCCGAGCCAGCCGTGGCAGTCCTATGCCAGAAATCATATTTAAAATGTAATGCCTCAAGATTATCTTTTGAATAAAAAAAATCATGTCAATCGAATAATACATCGTTGCTTTATTGCAATTTAAAGTTCTATACCTCTAAAAAAATACCTTTTATATGTGTGCGTCTCATTTCTCTTCTTCCATTCCTAATCAATGTTTGAAAATACAGTGATTATTCTGAAATGAAGGATGACAAATACTCAATAGATAATGAGTCTGGGAAGGAAACGATAATGCAGTTACTTAAAATTTAACTGAGGAGATAAATAGGGAAAGAATGTAAATTATTCAATACGTAATGATAGAAATTAAATGCTACAGGTTTTCCATAAAGAAATTAGTATTATACCATCAACCATTGATAATGTAAAATAAATTTAGCAGACCATTATTCAGATTTATAATTAAAAATTTCGAATAGATTTTCAAGTAGAATAAAAAGAACTATTTTTTTCAAAAATACACATTAATTTAACAAATATCAAAATTTTTTATACTTCAATGAAAGGAGTAAATGTAGGCAACTAAATACAAATTTTTTGTTCCGTCTTTTAACCTCATCTGTCTCATATTTTTATCTTGTTAAAAAATTACATACAGTAGAGTCCCGGAACTGTGGACTTATGTGGACCGAAGGAGGAAATTAAACGAGAATGGGAATAAAAAATAATAAGTATGAGCGTGTTTCCTCAGAAAATAGTCGTTGACGCCTGTGTGCGCACTCTACCGTTGGGCAAAAGCTGAATGACAGTCGGCATTAACGTACGTGGGTAACAACTGTTCTTACTGCGGAATCCATATATAATCACTTTAATTATAACTATTTTCTTTTCTTTTTGTTAAGTTTATATGAAAAAAATTAGTTGAAAGACTTGATCCATCGAATTATAATTTATAAGTCGTGACACTCACAAACAATAGTGTACTGCACTTTTATGTATTATTTGCTTGAGAATACAGTAGGAAAATTCGCAAACAGCGCCGTCTCATACGTTATATTGGTGATTCAATGGGAACTTGGTGAAATCTTGGAGAAAGATCCAAGTTGGCATCAATTTTGACGATCAAGATTGTGACGGTGACTGTGTTGGGGACCACTTTTGGCAAGTTCGTGTTTCTATGAAATCTTCTGGAAATTAGTGGAGCAATATATACTAGTTTTATGACCTATGAAACAAGCGGATCTTTCTCGAAGAATCCGCGAGGCCTATAAATAAGGAGCCTGTCGCAGGAACTGAGTTAGTATAGCTTTGACTAGCGATTAGAGTAGTCTTACCTTGACCGTAAAGATAGAATAGCGATTAGTTCGGATGTTGAGTAGGACGAGCGGTGCTTGTATTTTGGACACTGTTATTGTGTCTGAGCGTTGTGGAATGTGTGAAGCTCTTCTGATACTTATTCTTTGAATTTTGCTTTGAACCCTGTATTCCAAGGATTGATTTTCGACAAAAAATTCTAATCGCTCTTTATGAACTGTCTTGTTTTTTGCGACTAATCTGCATATAATTCTCGAGCCCGGATCAACGTAGCAATATAATGATGTTAGAAAGGAAAACTGTCGGTTTAGTTCTCTTATGGAAAGTTTTTCTCCTGTGTACACACTTGAAAATACGGCCTAAAAAGCATCACAATCAGTTTTTTTCTCAAAATATAATGCAAACTAAATAATTTTACTATCATCGAAACCTTCCTAGATGTACGCTCCCGAACCAATTTTATCAATTGAATGCTAGATAAAGAATTCCTCAAGCTATAAAATGCAAAGGGACGTTAAAGACACAAATGCAGAAAGGCATTTAAATTTACGAATACATGAAAACAACAAAAACAGCCGAAGACGATAAAAATCAATCACTCGTGAATAGGGCACATAACTGTCATGAAAAATAAAATATAGTACTTAATGAATTGTTTTCTGTTGAACAAAATCGTATCATATATTCCTTGTTGAGAACTATCGATGTATCTTTCGTGGGGATGTAGATTTATTATTACCTCTTAAGATTTTTTTACGTCAATACTCCACACAGCTTAATATGAAATACGTAAGAGTGAAAAATATAATGCATAATATTTAAAGAATTGTTTTAAAATTTAAAAAGGGTTGTTTTCTTTTAATATCGAATTTATATCTCATAACCTAGTATTATATATAGAATTTTGATTTTGAGAAAACTTTATGTAATTGTAAATATCGAATGAAATCAGGAATTAATTGATTTATAAAAACTTTTATCATGCTGTTTTGGGGAAATTATTTTATCATTTTATTACTCTATATGTGTATGAGTTATTTTATACGATTTTATTTTACTCTACATCAATTCTACTCCGTGCAGAGGGACCGTATGTATTTTTAATGTTCGTGCAAGCAGAGAGGAACTGTATTTTCGGATTATTCTGAAAAAATATGCGTTTGAAGTTATAGAGAAAAAGTTAAAAGAATAGATTAAGTTGAGTATAATGAACGTGAGTGAGTGAGTTAATATTAACGTCGCACTGTTCAGCTACACGAGGGCTTTTGGCGACGGACCACGTAATTTTCAACCATGGTCAAGTGACGTGGACGACACCTGAGCTGGCACCCCCCTCTCCTAACTACCACACCACACCAAATAATGAACGTGAGACCGCGCATCTTAGACAGATTACAATTATATTTATTATTTCGTGATGTTGACAGCTAAAGTCTAGATTTCGGCTCAATTTTATTAAAGTTATTTAAAAATAAACTTTTTATATTTAAATATATTTTTTTTCTTATTTCGAGTAAGGAATTGATGTAAATATGACTCTTAAAGAGAGAACACTACAAACATTATAGGAATAAAATATCAATTAAATTCTTAGTTTTAGCTTATGAATATTTTTTTATCTCACAAGAAATTAATCATTAGATCCCATTGTTCTTTCATTATTGTTTCCAGGAAAAGGTGGGCCGCGGTAGCCGAGTGGTATAGGTATCGGATCGTGGATTGCTTGGTCACGAGTTCGATCCCAGTACCACTAATGACCCGCCGTGTAGGGCAGCGATGCACGTTAAATCTGTCGAGAGCTGAAACGTCCTCCCGTTGGTGTGGTGTGGTAGTTAGGAGAGGGGATGCCAGCTCAGGTGTAGTCCACGTCACTTGACCATGGTTCAAAATTACGTGGTCCGTCGGCAAAAGCCCTCGTGTAGCTGAACAGTGCGACGTTAATATTCAATCAATCAATCAAGCAATCCAGGAAAAGGTAGTAAAGCAGTGCTTCTCAAACTTTCAATTCTTGTGACCCAATTTTCAGTCATAATTTCCATCGCGCCCCCCTTTCTCCATACAATAACAATGTATTGAACTCAGTAATACTATCCTATGATGCTAAAACTACAATACGACTTTAACCTCTTAAGTCTCATCGACGTATATAAACGTTTTGGTCAGCCAATGTATTAATTGGTTCGGGCGCATATATATATATATATATATCCGAAGTACGATCTTTTCTGTGAACTTCTATCCATAGAATTATTCCGAAAGCTTTGTAATGCAATAAAATTAACTTGACAGTGTTAGCCTAGGATTTACATATTTCAGAGTATTTGCTTCTTTATTCCTCTTTTATCCCCCTTCTTCCAATACATCTCATACGCGTGCCTACATGAAAAAAAACAGTGGGATTGGGGATTGAACCGAATAACTTTTAATCTCGGCAGTTAAGGGATTAATTATAAACCGTACAAATTATCAAAATAAGTATTAATTTTTGTACATAATTGTATATATGACCAGCCCATGGAGTCACTGGTAATTATTAAACTTGCACTTAACTTAAATTGTTCAATTATTTATAAAATACATTGCGATGTACTGATACATTTACAAGTGTATTACATTAATATAAATGTGTATTTTATTTTTTATTATGTCAGAATGTATTTTTTTTCTGCAAATTAATAATTTTTTAAAATAATCTTTTGGTTTCAACTTTTTAATATATTTATCCTCGTGCCCCCCTTGTAGAGTAATCACGCCCCCTAGGGGTAGCGCCCCACAGTTTGAGAAAAGCTGTGGTAAAGTAATTTTGTTCAGTTGAATTATATGAAATGCAATAACTGGGATATCATGCTCGTATTTTCGTGGCAGGCGTTGTCTATTTTGAATTCTAGTGAGACTAACGAGTCATTGTTTAGTAGTACTGATGCATTTTGAGGAGACGTGGGATTTAGGTATTAGCATCCATGTTACTTCTGAGTGCAACGTTAATAAATAATCAATCAATCAAACAATAAATATCAATACCCAAATACGAGCAACATGAAATCGATTATTATTTTTTAATTAAAAGTCCTTCAGATACCTTTTACTAGTTTATTCTTTCACAAAAACTCTAGAATGATTATTTTTTAATTATATTTTCTGCGCTGCACTCATTAAGATATCTGACTACCCTAAAACCATGATTTTTTAAAAAATTTGTGAATTTTTTTATGACTTTATTTTATAAACCATTTTATTAACTTAATAACAATACCAAGTACTTTATTTTCCCTCCACTAGAACAAAAATTACAAGCGTTTTAGTAAAAGCAAAAAAGCCATAACTTTACACAAGATGTCAAACTTTAAAATGCGTTTTACTCGAAATGTGTTTTTTTTTTTTTTTTCAAACGGGGACCGTGATTGCTCAAAAAGTTTTGAAAATAATTAGCTGAAATTTTTTGCTTATGTTTTGCACAACAGTAGAAGTGTTTTGATCTTCAGATTTATCAATAACTGTTTTATTTTAAAATTTGCAGTTATTTATGTGAATATAGACAATGTTTTTGTAAGCAATTTCGTATAATGACTTAAAGCGCTCTAGTTTTTGTAAAAATTAAAATATCTCTTATCCTGAAGGTCACTTCAAACAGGAATAACAAAGTAACACATCAAAATTGAAAAATTGAGAATTTGTTCATAAAATCTTTTTACAGAGCGGGCCCCGTTTATGTCATTTTTCGTACATTTTTACTAGTTTTTTCCCATTTTAATAATAATAATATTTTTTTCTTTATTAATTTTAGGATTTTTTCCTTAAAATATACTAAATAAATATAAAAATCACAAAAAGATCTCCATATCTCCTTTTTTTCAAAAAAAAGTTGTCGCAAGTAGTCGGATACCTTAAATCAATATTTTAATGAAATCGTTTTGCAACATTAAGTAACGATAGAGTGCTTAAAGTTATCCATTTATTCTATTTCGACCAAGCAAATACAATCTCTACTTTAAAATATATGACTTAGATAAACAAAACAATGAACAAAATTTTAGTATGTGGCACATCTTGAGAGGAAGTAGTAGGAAGTCAAACAGAAAAGTTTAAAAACTTTGTTTCTTAAACTATTTCTTTTAAGAAAATATTTGTTAAAAAGGCTTCTTAGTAAAAAGTAAGTGCATTAAATATTGAAGTTTGGTAAAAAAATTGCTACAATGTGTGTCATTTGATTTCAATGTTTAATAATAATTATATTATCAAATTTTCTTCTTTCGCATATGTATGCTAAAACAAGTCAGTTTGTTGAATCAATAAATTAGATCCAAAACATACGTATGCCAAACTTTATTCAGCATTTAGTTACTTTGAATTATTTTAGGTAAATTAATTACACGTAAAAATTTTTTTAAAAAATAACGCAAACTACTTCTTGAGGTTTTTATGTTTGGCTTTATAGGCGCATTTTACACAAGTTTCTGCAAAGAGTACCAGCTTTCTTTTTGACATTAGTATAGGATATTTTATTCTATTTACATCGCTCCAACCTTAAAGAAATACAAGCCGTTGATTGCTACGAAGCATGATTTACAGTTAAGATATAAAAAGCTGTTTGTAAAAAATGCAACTCAATGAAGGAATAATCAGAATTAAATAAAATTTAACACATAAACGACTTGTATTAGTACAAATAAATGATTAAGTTTTCAAAGCAAAAACACAGTATTAAGTGACCGAAATCAATATTTGGTGTAGTCACCACGCGCTGCAAAAAGTGCTGCTATATGACGTGGCATGGAGTCAAACAGATTTTGAATGTCTGCTTGTGGAAGAAAATTCCATATTGTTTGCATGCTCAGCAAAAGTTCATCTTTTGAAGTTGCAGTAATTGGATCACGAGTGAGAAGCCGACAAACCAAATCCCACTCGTGCTCAATAGGCGACAGATGTGGCGAATAAGCAGACCAAGGAAGAAGTTGCATGTGTTGGGCTGATCAGAAGTCTCGAATAGTCTTTGCAACATGTGTGCGTGCATTATCCTGCTGAAAGATAGCTTCAGGGATGTCTTAAAAGAAATAAATGACTTCGGGCTGTAGTACTTCACGGACTGTTGCTATTGATATTGCCTTCAATTCATAGCAAACTGGATCATCCATGATATGAAATCGCACCCCAAACCATAACTCCAGGTGTTATGCCTCTATGTCGCTCAATAACGCACTCTAGAAGGCAATGTTCACCGGCATAGCATCTAACATGAATGCGGCAACATCGTGGTTCCACAAATTTAAGCTTGAATCATCTGAAAAGACAACTTGGTGCCAATCAGCTCGCCAGGCTCTGTGCTCATGAACCCATTGCAGACGCAGACATCGATGGTTTGCCGTGAGGGGGATCCTGTATAAAGGCATACTGGCACGCAATCCATGGTGCAGCAGAGGTCGACGAATTGACGAAGCCGACATTAGTACACCTGTAGCAGTAGACCAACGTGCTGTCAACTGTCTGGAAAAGCTGTACGGTCATTCGCCGTCATGAGGAGCAGGTTTCGATCATCACGTGATGACATCGCTCACCGTCGTTGACTGCCAATTGATAGTTCCACTGCTTCCAAACTCGCACCATTGTTGACTTGTTCCGCTGCACACGAGCTCCTATTGCGCGGTAGGAAAATCCTCCTTCTCGAAGGCCGATAATCTTCTACCATTCAAATTCCATAAGTTGTTGGAATTTTCTCCTTATTTCGTTGAGGAGGCATACTTAGGTATCATTAAACGCTCGCCACCAACAAATAATCATTAACTATTTTCATCGTTCCGCTACAGCCCTCCATTTATACGCTTTAAGCATCAGTTCAAATGGCGCTGCGTACGCCACGCATGCGCGGTGGCTTTGAAACTTTACTATTTTACGTAACATCCTATAATTGATATTTGGAGCTAAGTTAATTTAATTCTGATGATTCCTTCATGGCGTTGCGTTTTTTACAAACATCTGTGTATTTATTTTTTAGATAATCCTTTCTAATTACAATTACAATTTTAAAAAAATGCTTCCAGCAAATACATTTTGCTAATTATCAAAGTTCGTGTGATGTAAAATCGAATATACGCTCAGGACTTTGCTTCTGAGGGAAATAAACGACTTTCTCGCACACTTACATAAGGATTTGTAACTTATTTTGTGATGTATATCACTGAAAATTTTTATATTACAGATTGAGAAATTCTCTACAGATTTTAGCAAGTAATTATAAACAATTATTTTTCTTATAAATGTCAATTGAGTAATTGTTGATATATATTAGCACTTTTCATCTATTATGACCATGTTATATTTGTGACGAATCTGTACGGCACTTTTATCACTAATACTCTTAGGCGTCTTAGGGGATTTTTAATTTCGCGTATATTTCCAACCAGTTCTAAAAAAGAAGAAACCGGGGTATGGAAACAAGGTAAAGTATTTAAGGAGAGTGTTGTAAGTTAGCAGCCAGGTTAGGCTATTGAACCAAGAGATAGGTTGTGACGGAGTTTTAAGAAGATTCCAGTTGATTGTGTGATTAGCGTCTTGGAGATTATTAGGCAGCGATCTACAATTGGAAGGATTGAGCCAACTGGGGAGTAATGAATTAAAAGTCAAGTGGTATATAGATTTAGATTATAGGATCATAAAGGTAAATATATAATAAAGTTAGTGTAAAGTTAATGAATGCTATTAATTCAAATTGCGTATATCCCACGGTCCTCTTATTCGGTATACCCGTTCGATATTGAGTTTAATAATTGATTAGTATCATATTTTGTGATTTAATTTAATAATAAAAATCAATCCCATTGACGTAGACATATTGAGTAATCTTTGTAATTAGATGGTTGACAATTGATTCAAGTAAATAAATATAATTTAATATTGTAAAAATGTCGTCTGGTAATTCTTTGCCTCAATTCAATCTTGGTGTCCAGGGTGGAATCCAAGGGGATTCTCACATATTTCGTAATTGTTTATAAGTAAAAAATCTGTATTAGAGGAGGAATAGTTATAATTTATTTACATAATAAGAGCTTTAGGTTATTTGGAAAGGTATTTACTACACTTTGAAGTAATCAGAATGATTCAGCTGATATTTTTATCCATTTTCCCAATTTATCTGCAATTGTCTAGACAAAATCATTTTTAACGGTTATTGAGCAACCATACTGGTAAAAGTAAATAAATATTTTTCTAAGTAGGCAAAAAATATTTATTGATATTTGAATATAATGTTTATTTGTTACGTTAGAGTCTTTGAATTTCTATCAGATCTCTTGTCTAATTCTAACTCTATATTTATCATTTTTTATTCACATGGATATCTCTATAATTCTCTTCCAGTTTTTTTATGATATCGAAAGAACATTTTTAAATGAAAATAAAAATGCTAGAAAATGGACAGTTTTTTTTTATTTATTGAAATTCGATGTAGTTTCCCTATGACATTAGTATGGTTATTATAACATAGATTGAAAATTCCTTGTATGCATTTCTCACTTCAAATAACTTCTAAATTAATAAAAGGATATTTTGCACAGAATCACATTTCTTTATTACCTTTTTAGTTGTTGAAAACTCAAATGGAACATTCTTTAATTTTGATTCAAAGCGTAGCAAAATTTTTAAAATTGTGCTCGTTTTCCTCTATAATCAGCGTAACAAAATTGAACAAAAGTTGTTTAATATTAACTCGTGAGAACAATTTTGGTATCTTTTCATAAGAATTTTTTTCCTTTAAAGAACTCAAAAAGAGAATGTATTTACATTACTTTTTTTTATTTTAGATGCATATTAAATTTAACTAAAACTCACTCTAATATGTGTATTCACTTTACTGATAAAAAGAAAAATAAATGATGAAATGAAAGTATAATTCATGAAAGAGAATTGGAGTGCAATGTTTTGACCAGCCATAGTACTCTCAGGATTTAGATCGTTTTGAAATATTTGGAGTATCTTTGAGATGGACGTTTACCTTCTTAAAACGTATTTCAGTTGTGCACATGGTACGTTCTCTGCGTGACGGATCAATATTGATATGCATCCCCAACAATGCAGTTTTTGTAATTAGTTTCAAAGTATGTTTTGTATTAAGTCGCATTTTAGTTAACACTAGATTGCTCAAGGAAGTCATTTTGACTGCTTTTTAATTTCATTTAGAAAAACTATTACATATAGAATGCACAATTTCTTAGAATTTCTTAGAATATATTTGTTTCCAAGTGAAGTAAATGTTTGTTTATTGTTAATATTTACTAATAACTTGTTATATGATTGTAAATAATATAAAAAATATTAAAAGTTAATTGTTTTAAACAAATTTCTGTACACATTAATCATCCTTTCACAATGCAGTCATTTTGACTGCTTTGGGGCAATATAGGTATGTACTGAATTTCGGTCTTTCTAGTGTTGGTCTGAAATGATCCCATCCGTAATTAGAGCCTTCAATTAATTACGCAGAGGTACAAAATCAAAGTTATGGAAAAAAGAAAAAATATGTTTTTAGTGATTTTTGTATTATTTAGTGTGCTGGTTTCGAAAATGGCTTCCGTTTTTTTCCCATCACTTCAGGGTTTATTGTAAATTTAATGTCAATATTTTTTCTAAAACCTTCATTGAAAAAGAATTCTCTCGAACAGTGTAGCCTGGGCAATATGTAAATATTGGTTTTTGTTGAAGCACACATTAATTTCTCAGCAATTAGATGAAAACCATTGTTTCTAGACCTCACAGGCTGTCTTTGATCGGGAGAAAAAGAAGAATATATTTTAACATTTATACATTTTACAAGCAATTATGGTGTAATTTCTGAAAGAAAATCCCCAGCACACTATTTTAATTTGTTTTTATTAAGGTATTTACATAAAATAGACTACTGACCAAAAGGAGCAAAAATTATGCTTATGTACATACAAGATTGAAGCATATTTTAAAATGCGCATGAAAGCAAAACAAAACAAATTTTCTCCTTGAGTACAGTCTCTTTATCCTTTGAAACTTCTTTTTGACGTTCTTCTGTCATATTTAATCTCAGGCTTATCTCGTTTAACATCCAACAATAGTCGGCTATCATGTTCTTGCCCATTCATTCTTGATATTTGCGTTCCATATCTTTGGTATCTTGATGGAACGTTTCCCCTTATTTTTCACTGACTAATCCTAAATTTTCGAAGGGGAAAGTCCATATGTAAGTGAAGGAAACGGATTTTTACACTCATGACGCAATTTAACTCTTGAAATTTTTCCAGCTTATTCATCGCAATCCTTTTACAGTCGGAATCCTTGCTTGCAACTGCCAAGACACTTTCTTACGACATCTTTGAAAATAATTATGCTTCTTTTTCTTTTGCTGCAAAGCAAGTCTCAAATTTGTTATGCTTCTTAAGCTTTAGAACCTCTGCACCAACAAAGATTCCTTCTTTCAACTTGGCATTGGACATGCCTGGAAATTTTTTGCAACTCAGTTGGAGGTATAGGTACTTTAATATTAGGTTCATGAGGAATGAGGCATATGGCTGACGGAATATCATCAGGATAAGATTTTATATTTTAATTTTCGCGGTTATACCTATGGATAAAACAGGAACAAAAGTAGCAATAATCAGAGTGGTTTTTCGGCTCTTTCTATCTCATAGAATCTAAAAATCATGCAGCCATCTTCTTTTCTTTGAGCCAGAAGCGTAGATCATTAAGACACTTTACACAGATCTTATGATGAAACCATGACTTGTCTTGGTTTCAAGTTTCATGCCAAAATCCGCAAAATAAAGCTCTTTTATATGATCTATATGCTTCTCATGCGATTTTTAATTAAACTATATTCATCGTATAGGTAACAAAAATCATCTGGCAAATTTTTGCAACGTCTGGAATTCAAAGCCATGTTTCATGAAACGCACAGAAAAAAACACAACTGTTAAAAGTGTTTCTGAGATGAGGCTAGCACTTATGCACTATAATAAATTAAACACGAAAGAAAAATTGAAACTGAATGAAAATGCTCAAATTTTCAGCGTTTTACGTTCGGAATCAGTCCAGACGAGTGACAGCTCTTGCGGTATCAAGCCTAGATAAGAATCTATGTTAATGATTCGCGCTACGCTATTGGTAGAGAAATATTGTGAGAGTAAGAGAAGGAAGGCAAAAAGATGTCACAGGGTGGTATTCTGTACGTTTCACCAAGGTTGAATAAAGGTCAGTCACGGAGGGAAGAACTTCAACATGGTAAAATATTTTCGGTAAATGTGCATAAAAATCCAAGTAAAATTAAATTTTTCTAAGAAACGTGATGTGATAGAAAATTTTCATTATTATTTCTGAAACCAGCTCCAAAAAATACATTCAGTTCATCTATCAGAGTTCTCGTGTATTTTTTTCATTGTAACTCTGTGTTATCATTAGACTTAACAATATATTCTTGTTTTTTATTCACTCTTAAGAGTTGTCCATCATTGAATTTCATCAAAAAAATATTAATCGTTGATATTGGATAGATGTATAATATGATTCAGAATTAAACAGTTTCTAAAAGCTACTAAAAATCAAGTGTTCTTGATTTAGAGATTATTTTTACTAAATGTTTTCCTTAAGCAATTATTATTCCGAAATTTTCCCCTTATTTTCGATCGCAAATGTAAATTATATGTGAAATACTTGAAAGCTATGAGATATAATCATGACTTGACTTTTTTTATATAGATTTTTCAAAGGATTGCTTATAACATGTCGGTATTAAAATTAATTATAATTTTTACACTTCTAATCTTTTAAATTGTTAAAAAGCTATCTAAAATATGTCTAGATAAATATATTTCATTACTAAATAATCAATTATTTCTTTACCCTAGACTATGAAGCATTCTACTTTAAGCTAATTTCTATTAACGGCGAAGTGATATGAAACTAATATAATATTGATACAACAAGAAACTACAAGACACTTCAAAAGAAAAAAAAATATTGTAAATTTAATTTAAACAAGTTATTTTTTAATTTAACAAGGCTGTAAGAGACAATCAATAAAACATACTATGATCTCATCATTTTGACATGATGGGCAACGCGAAAACTAAAGATATAACAATGGCTATAAAGCAACATAATACCTTTGCTAACAAAGAATACCTAAAATTTCTACTCAATGCTTTTTTCAACGGGCAAGATTCACATGAAATTTAAAATTTTTGATTTTTTTAAATGCAAGAAAATATTATAAAATACAAGATTAATAATAAATTAGTTTACTTGCTTTAATAATTAAACGTTTTATGTTCTCTTGTACAAACTAAACTTTGAAACCAAAGAATTATTATATTTAGTTTATACAATTGCTTATTTTAATGATAAAAAATCATATAGTTTTAAGCAAACATTTATTATAAAAAAATATTAAGCTAATTTCATAATATATAAATTAAAAACAGTTTTGAATAAACTACTGAATACTAAAGTACATATACCAAGAATACTTCAACATATTAACGATGAAATAAAAGTCCATTTACAAAAATGGAAAAATTAAAAAAACAATTTAGTTTTTCAAATAAAAAAAAAATTGTAATAAAGAAAGGGTCAATAAAACTGAAAAATACTTGGCACCCTTTGAAAACTTCTTTATTTACGTATTTAAAAATTATATTTTAACATTTTATACAATGTTTCTATTCAAGAAAATGTTACCAGATGAAAATTTTCATATATTATTCACACAATTTTAAAAATTTAAATCTTTTGAATACTACTCAACATATTAACGATGAAAAAGCCAACATAAATTTTTTAAAAAAAAGTATAAGAACGGATCCCTAATTTTATTAGATGCCTTATTTTTTTAACACGCAGGAAAAAAATTGAAGTGATTGGTAAATAATTGTCAAAGGAGTACAAAAATTCGAAAAACACAAACTGCTTTACAAAATGGAAAAATAATGCATGCAGAAGAAACAATTTAGCAAAAAACTATTTTCTGTCACGACAGAAATTTTAGCTGTTTTTCTTCTTAAATATTAAAGTAAAAAAAATATACCAGGAATAAGAACTGATTATATTAAATTTTAGGTAAAGAAAAATTACATTATTGGTCAATGCGAAAACATTATATCTATTTAATAATTTTTTTAAAATGTTAAAAGAGCAAAATTTGTTTTCAAATGTTAAAAATATAATCATTTGAAAGATAAAAATGGCAAAGATATTGAAGGAATGTTTTTAAAAACATTTTGGAAGGCCTGCTTTTTGAACTTTCATATGTGTATCTTACTATTATTACTATTTTGTATCATTTTAAGAACCTAAAAAAAATTACGATAAAATGTACAAGTGTAATTGAGAGAACAGATATGTATTGACAATTTGGATCATTGTTAGCCATTCAGTTCCTAGTATGTTTCTATAATCAGTGATTTCACAGAAATGCAGTTTCAATTCTTAAAACAACATTGACTTTCCTAGAGACCCACAAATTTACTGACACTGTGATATCAATTCGTAGTAAAGTGTGACAAAGTCATATTAACCGAAAATCGGAAATAGACAATCAATAATACTCCGAAACAGAGTAACATGTCTTGGCAATGTCGCAGCTACTTCCCAAAAATCATTAGAGTCGAAGTGTATTCTGGGAGATCACTTGTACCCGGCACAGAATCACTCGATTGATTTCCAATCGAATTCTAACAGTGTTTTAAATTAAGAGATACAAAGAGAGGAGTCTCAAATGTTGTGGTACACGCTTTTTTTTAATTCTAAGAATTTGAATATTGTTTTACATTGTTTCCGGAAAATTTCTTTTCATTCAATATTGTTTTAGCCCGATTGGTTTTAATCCATAAACATGTGTTGTTCAATTTTCAGAGCGGTTTATTTTGTTTTATTTGTTTAGTTGTAGAAAATATTTCCTTATAAAAGTTACAAACATGTGCTTTTCTGTCGATTTGCTGATTCTTGTGTGTTCCCAAAAACAAAATTAAAAAGTAACTTAAAGTAAAAGTAAATTTAAGATATATTTTTTCTGCTTAAATTACTTTTTATTCTCCGGAAAATACTGCTAGTGGCACATTTTTATTTTAATTATTACTTTTAGTTACCGTAAAATGTGGCGTATAACACACACCACCGTATAACGCACACCTATACTTTCAAGCTGTAATTTTTAGTTTTTAAATATATATAGTGTATAGCGCACACCTCCATTTTTATGAAGGGACCTGGAATGTACAAGAGCAATGTTTTTGCGTTTTGAAGTCATCTATTCAAGTTATTATCTAAGACTTTTGAAAAATAGTATACCTCTAAAATTATAGGCCCTTTAAGTTCAAAAAAGGTCATTTATGATAAATAAACAGAATTCCAATCTATGTAGAAGTCTAACTTTTTCTATGTTAATTTATTTCTTTAATTTTAAAGCTCTCGATTCTATACGCGGCATATAACGCGCACCCTTAAAATTCTCTCTTATTTTTTTGTGTTAAAAGTGCGTATTATATGACGGATTTTAAAGTATTTCTTTTCTCTAGGCAAATAACTATTTAGATGGATGATATTTTCATTGCATAATTAACTGACGAGTGAGTTTTTATTAACATCACACTCTAAATGACTCTAAGGGACACGGAAACTGCTGACAATAGATCTCGTAATTTTGAACCACGGTGAATGGCCACGGTAGCAGAGTGGTCAAGGTTTCGAATCGTGGCTGACATGTCACGAGTTTGATTCCAGTACCACTTAAGGTCCACCGTGTATTGGAGCGATGCACGTTAAATCTGTCTAGAGCTCAAACGTCCTCCTGTTAGCGTGGTTAAGGTAGTTAGGAGAGGGAATTGCCACCTCAGGTGTCGTACACATCACTTGACCATGGTTCAAAATTACGTGGTCCGTCGCCAAAAGCCCCCGTGTAGCTAAACAGTGAGACTTTAATGTTCACTCACTCACTCACTTGAACCACGGTGAAATGACGAAGATGATACCTAATCTAGAACCTATCTCTGCAAACTACTGCACCATAACAACGGGGTCCCTTTGAGCCATGACAGGTTTAGCGTGTATCAAACCCTTTACACTGCGGGTTTTAAGTGACACTTGGGATCAAACTCATAGCTCGCCGGCTACGAGCCAGCGACTATGACCACTAATCCAGCGTAGCCATTAATTTAACTGGCATCAGTAATATAAGAACATTTTTACAAAGTATTCTAAATGTTTTATTACATAGATTTAATGTAGATATCAAAATTAGATTAAATTAAGTAATATTTTATCGAAAACTTAACTTGAGTAACTGTGAAAAATAGTAACTTTCTCTAAGAATAAAATGCATAAATATTTTACTTACCTATAATTATTTAAAAATTTTAAAACTTCCTATTAGTTATTAGTTTTAATTTTTTTTTTTTTACCAATCCCCAGGGTTACAAAAGACTACTACACCACAAGGGGGTTGGGACAAAAACAGACAAAACAAACAAAGTAGGAAATGAATACTTATTTATATAATGAGCTAAAAAATCCAAAAAATATATAATAAATTGATTATTCATTTTTAAACTTGGATTTCAGAAAGCATAAGCAATTTTTATACTTTTATCCCTCAACCTAGTTCTAAGATTTCTGATGAGCAATCTGGCAGCAGAAAATGCTTTTCGGCTTCAAATGATATTTGAAGAATTGTTTTAAGGCCTCACATAGTTTTATAAAGTTTGGTTGTGGATTTTCAGTCGACTTGGACTACTACATCGCTTGTTTCATGATTTTGTGGAAACTAGTACTTTTTTTTGGTTGAAAAATGTAAAATTTCTGTTTTAAATTGCTTTCTCTAATTTTTCATCCAATGGCAGAGGTTTTCTTTAAAAATCCCCATGCTCTCTTCTTCTGAGTGCGAAGAGTCGCATATTGATTCCTCTTCTTCACAGAGAAATCCTTGTTCCTATCTCTCTCTCTCATTTGGACTTAGCTAACGAAATAAATTTTTACCAGGCAATCGTGAAATATCGACAGTAACTGCAGCTGCTTCGTATTTTCTCCCAAAATTCAGGTATTGTATTAATCTTATTAAATGAACGTTGCGTCTCTCATTAATTCTTGGGTTAGAGAATATTTCATATTTCTTGCAAATTCTGAATTCTGTTCATTCAATTCTCCAATAACGAAAGAAAATACGCCTTCTTCAGTTAAAAAGTTGCAATTCGACTGCGACTGCATCATTTTTCTATGCCAATTTTTACTGGCTTTAAGCCTGCTACAATTATAGTCACAGTTTCAAATTCCGCATTGGCCATCATTTGTTCTTCTTTGCTGTCAATTAATGCTTTTAAAATCGCTAAATTTATTTCTAGAAATCTTTCAAGGATTATCAACAAACTATTCCAGTGTGTTTTTCTATACAAACAAACCATCTTTTCATCAAACCATCTATTCATGGGAAATCCCGTGAACGAAGTATAATTCCCGGGAATAGAAAAAGTGCAGAAATCTTATGGTTTTCCGGGAACCTGGGAAAGAAATCCTAGTCTGCAAAAACTCTGCTCTCTTGGGTTGGGATAAGCCACCCACGTTCTACTGCAAAATACGCAAAGCTTCGCTAGGAGGCATTATATGAACTGGCCAAATTTGTAGATCACTTAGCCGCAGGGTGCACCACGAAGAGGTAGATCGGCGTTGCATATTAACAGTAACCATAGTATGCAAAAGATTAAATTGTATGTGGAAGAGTAATTATATGAAGATAAACCTTTATGGTACAAACGTTTGGTCAAAAATGGAATCTAAAACACCTAAAGATCTCATGAAGGCCCTTTTTACATTTCAAGAGTAATAACTTATTTTTAATTGTTTCCTTTCAGCGATGCATGGAATATGTACGAAATTTTAACTTTTTGAAAATTTCTGACAAGGCGGATAACTTTTTTCCTCTGAAGCACAAAGAAATTTCTCCCAGAAAGATTTAGTAGTTTATTGGTCCTAGTAGGGTGCTCGTAATTAAACTTATTCTAAATTTTGATGTAACTAAGTGTATACTAAGTGTAGTATGGTTGAAGAGCGTAATTGTCGAATTTAAAAAGAACCTTGTGGCAAATAATTTTTTTTTCAAATTGTACTAATTTGATTTGTTTTTTAACTGAATATATATCATGATGTCCTGGTGCAATTTTTCTGGTAATAAATTTTACGTGAAAAAATTATTAAACTTACTTTTAGAGCCGGTTTTATATGTAAATATAGTTATACATTTATTTATTTGCTCTTTTTTTCATACTTCTAATAGAATAGCAAATTATTTATTTCCTCGTACTTCGGTGACTGATTACTATTTGCTCACACAGAAATGCTTGTTGTCTTGTGAGTTTCATTAAATTAAAATATTAATTATTAGTTTGGTATAGTAAAGATTTCGCAACATTTTCTCGTTTATGCCTTTATTTATTTCTTCTTATTAAATTCCAAGGTCTATGTTAAAATCATTTTAAATAATCGTCAAAACTTTCAAATTTCCTTTAAAGTATTTTAATACCATCAAAAATTAAATTATATTGTATATATTTGTAAACAAGTAAGAAATTCCGAAATTAATTTAGAATGTATACATATACGTGTGCAACTTGCAGCAATGTAAGCATGCATTTAAAAAATCATCTTAGACTCCGCACAAATTTTCAAAAGCTGTACCTATTTCGTTATAGAATGATATTCTGAATAGAACAAAACAGCAAACTTGTTTTTCGGAACCCCTTTCCATTTATGGGTTTCAGACATTACAGAGAAGAATCAATGCATTCAATGGAATGAGGAATTAAATCTAATATCTTATTCGAAGGAAGACAAAGTTTTATTTAAAAAGAAAGTATTTTGTGTCCGTTGTCCATTCATGTTATTCAGGGAAGTTGATGAACCTTTCTTTAATTAAATAATACAAACTCTTTTGGAAGCTTCTTTTCATCACATTACAAGAAAGAAACTTTTTTTTCGGACTACTCTTACTTTCTTAGAAAAGAGAGAGATTCAATGATATTTGAAGAAGCAATACAATAGAAAAACATTAATTGGATTGTTTTTTATAGATTTTTCTTGAGATATAATCTCAGTTCTAAATATATATTACATAAAGATTTAATTTATATTGTCGACACACAAATCATATGTTTTAAAATTGTTATTCAGTTAACTTTAAAACCACATAATGACTCAATAATGAAAGTAGCAATGCCATAATCACCGTAAACACATAAATAGGGAAGTAAACATTTCCAACGTATATCTTCACTTTTTCACTAACATTTCGTAACTCTAATATGTGAAAAATACTTGACATCTATATAAATAAAAATCATTTTTGAAAACAAAAGGGCATATATGAGAACTTTTGCTTAAACCTTCAAAGTTTTAAAATTATATTAATTTTAAAACATTTTATTCTTGCAACAATTAATAGAGTAATATTGAAATGTTTTATTAATTTAATTAGTTTTTTCTTATTTTCGTTTTTATGCTGCCTTGGCAATATGGGTTATACGTCTACCTACAAAATACTGTTCTTCAGATTGTCAAATATGTAATAAATGTTCCTCCCTTGATTCTCTTAATAACGGTAAATGTCAGGTCAGGTGTCTTACTGGGAAACAGACAAGAATACATTTGGTTCTCGATATGATTTGAGACATATATTATCGAGACAGGGTTTGTCCAATACTTTGAAAAGTTGAACAATTTTTTAATTACTCATACCAATTTTGACTTATAAATCTCTTCTATTTCTATTTGGTACATTATTTTCTTAAGCCATGAATCCGGTTAAAGTTATACCATTTAATGTAAGTCATTGCCAGGCTCCATGGATTTAGACCCTTATAGGTGCTTCAGAAATCACATGCGCTTTCCTATTAATGAAACATCCATCGAAAAATTTTAATTTTCCTTTAAAAGCTACAAGTAATTTCCAATTGCATATTCCGATTGTAATTGCAAGCCATTGAATCACGTTATAATTTGTCTAAAGATAAAAATATCCTTGTATTTTCTTTATCATTATCTTTCTTACCTTAAAAGAACCATATTCACTATTTCAGTTTAATACGAACTAAAGCTCGAGAGAATCTAGAAGCATTCCAAAACTCGACAACAGTTACTTAATATAATCCAAAGCTTCTCAAACTTTCAATATTGCAGAATTTTCAATCATAATTTTCATCGTGCTTCTCCCCTCCCATACAATATCAATGTATTGAACGCAATAATGTTCTATGACACTAAAGCTAAAATACGTACACACTATGAAGATGAGTATTTCGCTTTGCATATGTTACTTATTAGTAATTGATATTTTAAGTAAAAGTTGTAAGTTGTAATAATAAAACATAAGAATATAGTCAAATATTGCCAGAGGTGTGAATCACTGCAACTTCCATGGGACGATCCCAGTAAGAAATGGCCATGTTGCAGACGTCTATTTTAAAAAGGGCACCAAAAATGGAAGGACAGCTAAATAGATGTTTTTGGATCCAGTTGCGTGCCTGGGCAGTGCCTGCATTCCACATATGATCTGGAACCATCGGGCAAATTCTTCATGCCTTAAAATGCTTTGTCCTTAGTCTAGTTACTGTTGTCGTAATATTTCGGCAAAAATTTAACTCTAGCAGCGATAATTTTTTCTTGGGTTTGAACAGAGCTTTTGGTTTGCGACTGCGTTAGCATCAAAAACAGTAGTAGATGAAGTTACAGGCTCAGGTATTCTGGCTTCATTGGCAAGGGAATCGGCGCCATCTCGTTCCCTTCGATGTCAACATAGGCAGGGATTCATTGGAGGGTACATGATTTGCCCAGTGCACCAATGGAGAATAGAAGTGAATTGTTTTCTTGGTTGAGCCCTATTTTTTCCTTCCATAAGGCCATCAAGTTTAAGTAAAAGTTACTTTTAAGTAATATATATTTTAAGTAGAATAGTTCCTTTCAAGAAATAGATATTTTAAGTAGAGTATCCCTTGTAATTAATAGATATGTTAAGCAAAAGTTATATTTATAAGTAATAAAATAAGCATTATGTTACTTTTCTTTTCCAATTTTAAAATTTGAATATATTACTAGATATATCTTTTAATTAAGTTAAATATTTATTTCTTCAATCATCTATTTGTAAAATAACAAATATCATTAGAAAAGTAGACTTAAGTACATTATTGCTCATACCCATCACATCTGACATTCTCATTGCTCGTGGTTGATAAGTTGTTCGTGCAACTGTCAGGGCGACATATCGGGCGTCTGCGCAAAACATGTATAAATGCAGCACGTCGTTCAATTCCAGTCAGTCTCAATCGAGTTGATAGTTGAATCAACTTGATACCGAATCTATCTTGAATATGCATCTGGCAATTGCGCATTAATTGCAATTCACGGTAAATTAAATATTTTTGGCTGCTGATTTAAATAGAATCATGAAATAATTGTAAGTCATAAGCATATATTAGAAGATAATAAAGCATCAAAAACTGCACAATCTAGCGATGTTCTAAAAATAAAATCAAGAAAATATTCTCAAGAATACTAAAGTTTTGGGATTATCACTACTGAATAAAATGTAGTAGAAAAGACTATACGTGCTATTTGCAGAAAAATATTGAAATAAGTTAGAAAGAAACCTAATAAACTTAAGCGATACTTTGAATCATTTCATGTTGAGTACGTTAACAAACACCCACAATTCTTTGAATTAAAATAACATGAAAAGTAGGGAGAAAACATTTCTTTTTTTAAGAATTTCTCTGTGTTTGAAAAAGCTTCGCTTGGTTTTCCTACAAAATCTCACATAAAATAGCCAGTTGTAGAAAGCCTCATACTATTGAAGAAGATCGTACTTTGCTGGCTGAAATTGAGATTGCAGATTCGGAAGTATATTTGCTAAACATGTTTGCAGTCCATACATCTATCTAATGATACTGTTGACCGTCGAACCGATAATATAGATCAAGATGTATAGTAACAGCTATTCGGAAAATTGCATGACAAATTATTTTCAATTCAGCTTGATGGAGCAACAGATAGGAATAATACATGCTCATTTCATTGCTTATGATTGATTTGGTGATAGCATGGCAGCCGAAGAACAACTTTTTGTAAACCTATAAAACTCAAAACAGTAGTTTTGGTATTATTTAATATTTTAAATGATTTTGTAAACGAGGCAAACATAGAATGGAAAAATTGTGTCGGAATATGCACCGATGGTGCTCATATAATGTCTGGAAGATTCTTAAGTATACAAGCCATTGTGAAACAAAAATCTCCACTGTATATCTGGACACATTGCATGATCCAGAGAAGATATGCTTTCAAAGAAATGAGGGCTACCGATCATTCAACTGAGTGCTAACCCAATATTCATTTCAAAGAAATGAATTTGGGGCTAACGACAGTTGTGACCGTAATAAGTTATATGGAAATGAGGCCTCTAAAATAAAAAACATTCTCTGACTTTGTAAAGAACAACATAGGTAAATTGTTTTTGAAACCATAGAAAACCATTTAGTCATGCTGGCAAAGAATTTTAAAAATTATTTTCCTCTGACGATGGCTTGATAGCAAGTTACGAAAGGGTCAGGGATCCGTTTCGAAATACCCCGAAAAGTATTTCAACTGCTAGAAGAAACCTTCATAGATTTCACGTCTAATCGAGAAATCAAAATTCACTTTAGTAATAAATCACTCAATAAATTTGGGCCAGGAGTGGATGATGAAATTTCTGCACTGAAAACAAAAGCATTTTGTTTCAACTTTCAGTATCCGACTTTTTTAAACCGGATTTTCTGCGGTGGCTGCTTTGAAGATAAAATTTAAATCTCAGCTAAATACAAAAAAGTACAAAAAGAAAAAAATTGTTGATTTTTCTAGTATTAAATATTACCTTGAAATACTTTGCTCTGCAAGACTAGCCAATGTCAGTTGCTAGTTATTATTAAACTAGTTCTGAATAAATTATTGATAAATTATTTACAAAATGCATATTGAAATTTTGATATACTTATAAGTGTATTATATCAGTGTAAATGTGCGTTATATTTTTTATTATGTCAGAATTTATTTTGTTTTGCTTTTTTTCGGTATATATATATTATGTCAGAATTTATTTTGTTTTGCTTCCTTTCGGTACATATGTATTTAGATTCAAAATTAAGGAAGTAATAAATGAAAATAGAGCAAACTCTTTACGCTCGCGTAAGGATTTGTGGATAAATAAGCCTATTTAAAGGTGAAACGAGCGCTGACGAATGCGATCGCATACTCGAAAAGGCTTGGCTGGTGTCTCCTCGCTGAGATGTTGTTTTTTGTACCACGCGGCTGCGCACCAAAGGGCAGCCATGTTGGCTTTTATGTGATTGAAGCGAAATAAAGAAGTATTTTGAAGATGATGCCCTTCTCATTTTACCAGCAGGCCTGAGGCCTGTCAAGAGCCGGCAGGATTACTTAAGGAACCGCAACATACGCCACGAAACCTATGGAATGAACTTCCAAAAACTTTTTTTTTCAAACGAGCGACTGTATTGAAAACGATACTACCATGGACGACGACTCTTTCCGGCAGGAGTCACCAGTCGACACATCGAAAGAACCCTTCTTTCTTCCTGAATTTGACACTTATAAGTTTAGCAGTTTTAAAAGTTTTCTTGACTGTTTTGATCAACAACGTTTGGAATATCAAAAAGATGAACAATGGAAGAAGCAAAATATTGCTAGATATCTCACGGGAGTTTATCTTAAATTTTGGTACGAGAACCAACTATTTGAAAAGTCTTACTAAGAAAGCAAAAAATTATTAATGACGGGGTTCGATGCGACTAATCAAGAGGATATCCGAAAATTTTACAACCTAAAATTAAACAACACTAAAGAATTAATTTCCTTTTTTACGGAAAAACTTTTGTTAGGGAAGAAACTAAATTATGATCACAGTTCTATTCTGGATTATATGACATTATCCAGTCCCACTCAATATCAAAAGTTCTTAGTTATTAAGAAGATTTCGACATCCTGCGAATGGATTTCGACAATGCGGCAATTAATCGCAGTAACACCGGACAACACAAACGAAAATGCGGTAGATACTGGAAGTTATACCCGGTGGAATAATTAAGCATATGGTAGTGTACAGAGAGGAACTGTTCCACGGTACTGATTCCAATCAAGAGGAAATCATGGACATCAACATCAATCTCATATGGTGAGATTCAATCGAAGGCAACAGTTCAACAGTCAACCTAGGCAGTTTGTACAACAGAATCGACATAATTTTCACTCAAACAAAATGACGAAAATAACCAGAGGCAAGGATGGCAACTAATTATTGATTCAATGATATGTTCCAAGCACTTTTGTACTCTAATTTACACAGGAAGCAATATGTGTCATTATTTCCATAAAATTTATCTAAACAATTAAAATCATTAAAACTTTAAAAAATAGGAATGTAAAAATAAATCAAACTTGTGGGACTATTCATCCCAAAGGTATATTCGTATTATGAATATTGAATATATATCTAAGCAAATATATATTTGTTTGTAATTGATACTAAATTGCCTTATATTATTTTAGGACTTGAATATTTACATTTATTTAAGCTTGACATTAGTATTCGTAACATATGTGTTTTTTCAATTTGATAAAAATTTAAGTAATGTTATATTTGTAAATAAGTGCGTCGGTGAGTTGAGAACATATCAAGGGACATATTGTAAAACTCTTAATAATGATCAAAATATAAACTACTATAATGCTAATAATGAAGATAATATTAACATTAAGAATAATAAAGGTTTAGATCAAGTACCAGACAGCCCTGAAGCTGATCTGAAAAGATTGTTTAACCCAGCCATGGCTGTTGAGGACACAGTACCAAAACAAACTAGTGAGCAATGGGAAGATTTAACCCAACTTCTTGACAAATTTCAAACCATATTTTCACAAAATAAGTATGATGTAGGTTGTATCAATTTAGAGCCACAAAGAATTCATTTAATCTCAAACCTTCCTATAAGTTTACGCTCTTATAGAAACAGTCAACAAGAATCTTAAGAAATACAAACACAGATAAAAGAATTGTTAAAAGCAGGTTTTATTAGACCCTCCCATAGCCCATATGCTGCCCCTGTAACTTTAGCATACAAAAAGAATGAAGGGAACAGATCAAGATTATGTATCGATTATAGAAAACTAAATGAAATTACACGAAAAGATTCCACCCCTGTACCTCTGATATACTTTGTAATTGATAATTTAACTCATGCTAAATTTTTATCTACACTCGATTTAACAAGCGGATATTGGCACATTAAAATTCATGAAAAAGACGCAGAGAAACTGGCTTTCACTACTAATTTTGGACTCTGTGAATGGTTAAGACTTCCATTTGGCTGGAAAAAATTCCCCAGCTGTTTTCCAAAGAACTATAAGACAAATTTTACAAAAAATATCAGTTAACTTTTGCTTTAAACTAATTTGATGATGATATAATTATCTCACAATCTTGGGAAGATCATTTAACTCATTTAGGTACAATATTTCAAATTTGTAAAAAAGAAACATTAAACTTAAAAAACCAAAATGTCAGTTTGCACAGGAAAAAATAAAATTTTTAGGACATGAAATCACACAAGGTCATTATTCCCGAAGTAATCCAAATATTGAAACAATAAGAAAATTAGCAACACCAATAGATGTAAACGAACTCCAAAGATTTCTTGGTTCCCTCAATGTTTACCAAAAATTTATTAAAGATTATGCAAAACTTAGAGTACCATTAAATAAATTACTTGAAAAAGATGCAATTTGGAATTGGTCACATGAATGTCAAGAAGCTTATCAAAAGTTAAAGAATTGTTTAATCGCTAAACCTATACTTAAATTATACAACTCACAATATCCGTGTCATGTGTTTTGTGATGCAAGCCAGGATTCAATAGGCGTAGTCTTGAAACAACAACAGCCAAATGGAACACTTTACCCCATAGCTTATCACTCGAGACAATTATTTAAACATGAAAACAATTATACAATTTCAGAAAAAGTGTGTTTAGCAATTATAGATGCCTTAGACAAATTTCACTGTTACCTACATGGATCCAAATTCACAATACATACCGATTATGCTGCTTTACAATGACTTAAAAGTGTAAATTATTTAACTGGACGTTTATTTCGGTGGAGTTGAAAACTTTCTCAGTATGAATATTCGATAGTTTATATAAAAGGTAAATTAAATGTTGAAGCAGACATGTTGTCGAGGAACCCTGTATATGGCATTGTATATCACCATTTGTCATTTTTTAAATACTGATGAAATTATTAAATACCAAAATTCAGAGAACATAAATGATCCAAAATATACAAAATATAATGATGTATTAACTGTTAAGAAAAATAATTTAATTAAAATTGTAGTACTATTAGCTTTGAGAGAAAAATTAATTACAACAGCCCATGAACAATTTGGTCACCCAGGTGTGAAAAAGATGTTAAAATTAATTTCGCCAATTTATTACTGGAAAGACATATTAGACATTTCAAATTTTGTTAAATGTTGTGAAACATGTCAAATGAATAAAAAATCTATACAAGAAAAGTATGGATTATTGGAAGAAGTTCCTGTAGAAGAAGAACCATTTGAAGTGATGTCACTAGACACTGTAGGGGGATTTAATTATCATAATTCACAAAAGAAATACCTGCATATTGTTCTGGACCATGCTACCAGATATGCTTGGACATTTCCATCCAAAAGTGTCACTTCTGAAACTTATACAAATTGCTTAAAACAAATTTTTTCAATTCAATGCCCAAAACAACTTTTAAGTGATAGAAATGCTGCATTTACTTCTTCTAAATTTAAAAAATTCTTAAACATCATAATATTAGACAATTACTAACTTCAGCAAATAGACCACAATGCAATGGAAAGAATGAAAGAGTTAATCAGGCATTAGTAGCAAAATTAAGATGTAAAGTTAATTCAACTACAAAAATTCCTTGGATATAATTATTAGAACAAGTTACATATGAATACAATAACTCGCCACATGATGTTACTGGCTTTCCACCGGCATATTTAATGTTAGGAACTTTGCCATATGATTCGCCATTACCTAATCAAGTAAAATTAAACTATCCACATATACAACAAGCAAGACAAATTGCAGTAAACAGAACAACTAAATATCATAAGATAAATAAACAAAGGTATGATAAACATTATGTTGATGCAAAATTTAAAGTTGGAGATTTAGTCTTATATCAAAATTTCTCATACCCTAATTCAAGTAAACTTCAATTTCCTTATAATGGTCCTTTTAAAATTGTCAGAAAACTCTCAAATGTTACTTATGAAATAGATAAACCAAATCAATATACAGGAAAATTAACAGATATTATTCATTCTACAAGATTAAAACCTTTTCATTCAAAATCCAATTTCCAATTATGCTAAATTCTTATTTATATTTGTTATAGAGTGTTTTCTCAAACATTGGGGGGGGAGGAATGCATTGTTATTTTGAAAAAAAATTAAAAAAGTTGCTTTTAAAATTTGAATTTAAGACTTGTTTACATTATGAAAATCAAAATTTAATGTAATTGAATTTGTATTGTATCTTTATTCATAATGAACACATTATTGAAAACTATTTTTGAAAATATAACTGAATTATGGACTGTATGAAAAAACAAGGTGATGAGGTCAATTTTACAATACATTATGTTATAATAATTTCATTGTGATTATTTGTGATAGAGGTAAAGTGTGTTTTTTTGAGAGGTATAGATTTTTAAATTGCAATAAAACAACGATGTATTATTCAATTGACATGAATTTTTTTATTCGAAAGATAACCTTGTGGCATTACATTTTAAATAGCATAGGACAGCCGTTGCATAGGACTACCACGGCTGGCTCGGATGTAGTCCAATCTAGACGTCCAATTTTCGATGACATTTTCCTACATTTGTGGCCGTATATCGGCAGTAACACGGCGAATGTTGTCTTCCAAATGGTCAAGCGTTTGTGGCTTCTCCGCATAGACCAATGACTTTACATAGCCCCACAGAAAATAGTCTAGTGGTGTTAAATCACAAGATCTTGGAGGCCAATTCACAGGTCCAAAACATGAAATTAGGCGGACACCAAATGTGTCTTTCAATAAATCGATTGTGGCACGAGCTGTGTAACATGTTGCGCAGTCTGGTTGGAACCACAGCTCCTGGACATCATGATTGTTCAATTCAGGAATAAAAAAGTTAGTAATCATGGCTCTATACCGTTCACCATTGACTGTAACGTTGTGGCCTTCATCGTTTTTAGAGAAGGATTCCACCAGCCCATAAAGCGCACCAAATGTGGCAGTTTTGTTTGTTGACTAGGTCATTCAACCAGAAGTGCGCTTCATCGCTAAACAAAATTTGCTTATGAAAATCGACTATTATTTTCGAAATAAAATTGCACAATTTGAAAGCGTTGTTCAGGCGTGAGTCTATTCATGATGAATTGCCAAACTAAACTGAGAATAAATCACTTGACAGCTGTTAAATCGGTCTAAATCTTGGAAAGCAATGCCAACTTAAACTTCTATACCTGGAAAAAAACACTCTGTATATTCTGAAAGTTAAAATTTATTATGTGATGTTATGCAGAATTTTTTTATATAATTTGGGTTGTGTGTTTTTGAAATGAGTTGATTGAGTAGTGATTCTAATAATAATAAATAAAAGAACTGTGAGATAAACAATAATTGAATGATGAACATTGAACTATGATTTTTACAAGACTTCCAAGACTTTCCAAGACTTTTCCAAGATTTTTCTGTGTGAAACAATACATTACATTAATTGAACTTTTACCTGTACTTGATATATCTGAAATACCCATATTTTTCTTTGCATTTTATATTTCTAGTGATATTTTGATATAATGTGGATGTTGTGTTTATTTTGGTAAATTTCTGTGTCATATTTATGTAATCTTTTCTGTTTTGGGAGCTACTAAACTCATTTTGCTGTTACTTATTTTATATCTATTCTTTGTATGTATTTACTTTAACATTATTCCTAAAACCATGTTCTTATTACTCTATACCTATTCTTTCTATGTATTTATTTACTTATTATTCCAACATTCAATACCCTTTTGAAGTACTTAAAACTTTTCAACATTTATCACTTTATTAACATTGTTTACTATTGATGCACACACACATTTAGTGAGCATTTCACTTGATCTTATGTTATGTTGTTTAGCACTTCTATATTTTTGAATGTCTAATGTGAACTATATCTTTATCTTATGTTGTTTTTTCTTAACCTCATCATCATTATTGTCATAGTGGAAGTATTAGATGTGTGATATATTTCAGAAAACAATTCTATGTAACACAAAGCTTTATACCAAATTTTTGATATTTTGTTACTCATTATTGCTATTTTTTTGTACATGTTAGGATTCACCAGCCCAGTCTTTTACACAATTATTATACCTTCTAGATTTTTATTTCATTTGGGGAATTTGATGTCATTGAAATATTATTTTTATTCCCTGGGGACTTGCCAGTCAGGATTGTCCAACCTTGCTGTGCGAGGCTTCAACGAAAAGGGGTGGGGGATTTGTCAGGTTTGAAAAGTTTAGATTCAAAATTAAGGAAGTAATAAATGAAAATACCATCACGTAAGGATTTGTGGGTAAATAAGCCTATTTAAAGGTAAAACTAGCACTGTGACGAAGGCGAACGCATACTCGAAAAGGCTTGGCTGATGTCTCCTCGCTAAGATGTTATTTTTTGTACCACCCGGCTGCGCGCCAAAGGGCCGCCATGTTGGATTTTATATGATTGAAGCGAAATAAAGAAGTATTTTGAAGATGATGCCCTCCTGATTTTACCAGCCAGCCTAGGGCCTGTCATATATATATATATATAATTGATTTTTTAAAAAAATAATCTTTTATTTTAAACTTTTCAACTTGCTGAGGCCCCCTTGTAAGATTATCACCCCTCCCTCTAAAGTAGCCCTCACATTTGGAATCGCTAACCGAATCCCACATTATCTTAGAGGCAATTATTTGATGATAGCAAATAAATCTGGAAACTTGATAATCAATGATAATAAAGATTCATTTCACTTTTAAAAGAAACTTTAAGGCGCACAACCGTGCAAGTTCCAACTTTAAAACAAGTCCAGGCACAAGCTGCAGGGAGATTTACGACATAAAATTCGCTTGTCAATCCAAATAACAATATTCAAGGTAAAAGTTCATTTTACTATCACTAAAACATCTCCTTGCACTTACTACCTCACCATCCTTTACTTTTCTACTTTGGATATGTATAAATATCAGTTCCAATATGCGTATACTTTCATATGGAGAGCTTCTCAAAACAAATAATCGATATAATAGATGCCCCCAGAGCAGCGTTTCTCAAACTGTGGGGTGCGCCTCCCAATCGGGGCGTGGTAGCCTTACAAGGTGGGCCCGAGCATATCGAATAGTGGAAAATAAAAGATTTTAAAAATTACAAATTTACTGAAGGGAAGAAAAACAAAATACAGTCTGACATAATAAAAGTAAAATACACATTACCACAGATATAATATACTTAGAAATGCTTCAGTACGGCACAATGTATTTGATAATTAATTTATCAATACACAAAGTTAAGAACAAAATTAATTATTACCAGTGACTCCCATGGGCTTGTCATATACAAAATTATATAAAACATTTTATACTTAGCTTGATAATGTAAACCGTTTGCAATTAGAATCGTATTGTAGCTTTACGTCAAATACGTTATTATTGAATTCAATGCATTGTTTTTATATGGCGTTGAAGTTTATGATTGAAAATAGGGTCACAAGTTATGAAAGTTTGAGAAGCACTTCCCTAGAGTTAAGGCTGTCTTTGGCTGATGCTAAATAATAGGAGCCAAATTCACGAAATATTTTTTCAGTTAAATAAGTACTCAAACATTAATACTATATTCGGGCTTCACTAACCTGTAGAGAATCACTTATTTTATTATACTACTAATTTTTACCCGATCTGATATATTTTTCTTTTATTAAATACGTTTCGCATTTTTTCTCCTATACCGAAATGCTAAATGAGCTATCCCTTTACATGTTAAAAGGAGAAACGGATAATTTATGAAATATATTGAAATTTTAAAAATACTATATTTTAAACAAATGCCTGAATTACAATGTCACAATTTTTTTTAAAAATTGAAGCATTTTTTTCTGTCTGAAAATGTTTTCCACGTTAAACTCACACTGTCTTACATATGGCGAAAACAGCCTTAAGTTTGAAACGCGTTGAAAGCTTGTTACAATTTTTGTAAACAATATTAATAACTTATCTGCTATTTCAATCAATTTTCATTTACCTCTGTGAGGATTTCAACAACTCTATCGGAAAATTAAACTCTCCCGTGGTTAACAATAATGAGAGCTCCCTGATCAGGGGATTCGATGCAAGGCTTCTTATCTCCAAGTACGATTTATCAGACTCCGATAAAAGGGAGGCAGCTTTTTAAATTTTGTCTTGAAAACAATCTTTAAATATGTAATTTATCGGAATTGGGCTTATTTTTATGACCCACTCCCCTCGATTTGATCTTAATATATAATTTAAGTTATCATTTAATAGGAAAAGTGGGACATGAGAGAGATGCAGAAGCATTTCTGTAATTGTTTAATGTTTTTGAATCTTATTTAATCAAAACAGTTTTAAGAAAAATATATTTAGTCAGAGCAGGTAGAACAACTATTTGACTTATCAATAATAATCATTATGACCTTCAAAACTGTGTAAATATTGATCTTCAAAACTTATAGTAAACGCCGAATCATCCCTGTTTTAATTTCAAATGCTGGAATAACGAATTAAAAATTAATAGAAATGTAATTATAGCTCTACAGAGAAATCAAAAAATACTTAGTTTGAATAATTTCTACAACGATGAAGTTAATATACGAAGTGAAGCATCAAAAAATTAATCCAATTACAAAAATTAAAAAAATACGAACAAAATAAACATCCGGGAAGGGCTTTTGTAAAATATAATGGAAAAATCTTATTTATCATTCGAAAAGCCTTTAGTAAGTATATTAATTCAAAGTCTTCTAAAGCCATTTCAGTGCATTTAAATGTTTTCTGGAACAAAAAAAATCATCCTTAAGGTATCCGACTACGTTCGGAATCATGATTTTGCAAAAGCGTGTAAATGAATAATATTTATAATATTTAGTGTCACTTAGATTATAAAATGTATATAAAATTGTTTAAAGCATATTATTAGAATAAAAAACTAATTAAGTACATTGTTTTGACAAAAAATTAACATAAAATTTCCCCTTTTCAAAATATTCTCCTTTTGTGAAAAATGCTTCTATTATAATAATATTGTGCCCGTATACATCTAGCTTAGAATCGATTTTATGCATATTTTACGACAACAGAAGGGAGCAGGTTTAAGAAAAAAACGCCGATAATTATTTCAATTAGTGGTAATTTTTAAATTAATGTGAATGTTTCAAAAATCCTAGTTCACACTCTCTGGAGAAGTTTTTACTTATATAAGCGAAATATTTCTTTTTATTGTTTTAGAAGCATTTTTTATAAAAGAACATTTTGAAAAAGATTATTCTAAGTTATATATATAATTTCTTGCCAAAATATTTTGTTTAAATATTTTTTTTTTGTCAAAATGTCCTTAAAACAAATTTATACATGTATTTTAATCTAAGTGGCACTAATTATGATGAAAACAATCAATTTATCAGATTTTTTAAATCACGGTTCCGTATGAAGTCGGATACCTTAATTCTCTTTCTTCTAACCCTTCTTTTTCAAAACCCATTTTTAATAGTTAGTTCTGTTAACTGTGAGACTCTCTTTATTGAAGGAATACAAAATGTTTTTAAAAGCAAAGTGTTTTCATTTATTTCCATTTGAAAACTGCCTTTACATAATAATCCCAAAATTATCGTTAAAATTATTAAATTTTGTAATTAAGTCTCGTAGTTACCAAATTGTTATTAAAACTCTAGAATTAAAATGCTATTGATATTAAAGTAGTGATTTTTGGCGCCTAAATCTTATCTAGATCAGTCTACCTTCTTCCAATGTTAATTAAGCTAATTGAAAGATACTTTTTAAGTAGGTTTCATTCATTCATGGTCGAGTTTTATTGTACTGAAAATACTCTACACTTTAAACACAATTTGTGTTTAAAAAAATACTAGTGGTATGAAGAAATATATATATAAATTCATAATTTAATTTCTTATACTAAGAACCACAAAAAAATCATCACAATGCGATAATGACGATATATTTCTATATAATAGGTGTTTATTTAGCGGTATAGAACTTAAAATTGCAATAACACAACGATGTATTATTCGATTGACATGAATTTCTTTTTATTCGAAACATAATCTTGTGGCATTACATTTTAAATATGATCAAGAAAGGCGTAGATTCGTCAAATGGGCCCAAAACAAGATTGCCGTTGTTCCCGATTTTGATAAGCGCATTTTGTTTAAAGATGAAGCGCACTTCTGGTTGAAAGGCTACGTCAACAAACAAAACTGCCGCATTTGGAGTGAAGCTAATCCATCGAAACACCGTTACATCCTTAAAAACTGACTGTTTGGTGCGCTTTATGGGCTGGTGGAATCCTTCTTCAAAAACGATGAAGGCCACAACGTTACAGTCAATGGTGATCGGTATAGAGCCATGATTACTAACTTTTTCATTCCTGAATTGAACAATCATGATGTCCAGGAGCTGTGGTTCCAACAAGACGGCGCAACATGTCACACAGCTCGTGCCACGATCGATTTATTGAAGGACACGTTTGGTGACCGCCTAATTTCACGTTTTGGACCTGTGAATTGGCCTTCAAGATCTTGTGATTTAACCCCGCTAGACTATTTTCTGTGGGGCTATGTAAAGTCATTGGTCTATGCGGATAATCCACAAACGCTTGACCATTTGGAAGACAACATTCGACGTGTTATTGCCGATATACGGCCACAAATATTGGAAAAAGTCATCGAAAATTGGACGTCCAGATTGAACTACATCCGAGCCAGCCGTGGCAGTCCTATGCTTGAAATCATATTTAAAATGTAATACCACAAGATTATCTTTCGAATAAAAAAAATTCATGTCGATCGAATAATACATCGTTGTTTTATTGCAATGTTAAGTTCTATACCTCTAAAAAAGAAACACCCTTTACTTACAATAGCTTATATATTGTATCTTCATTTGGTTTTTTCATGAAGAACGCTGTGGATCTGTTTTCAACAGATATCCCATTTTTTTAAGTTTAATAACTATCTTACCGTCTCAAAAAAGAAAAAAAATGGACTTTTTAAAAATCTTTGCAGTTTTCATCGGATGACAGTTCTACTACCAAAAGAAAATGTTTAAAAAATAAATAAATTTGCATGTAAGCGATTAGTTGTTTTTAAAATTATTGCGGTCAAAATTATAAATTTTCTTTTTATAAATGATTTTTTTTCATTCATCCAATTTCTAATTTTCAAATTTCGGAAAATAAGCTTAGAAATTATAGTTACGTGAGAATAACTTTTTAATTGAATGAATGTCATATACAGGTATATTGGTATACAATTTTCTAATCCAAATTCAAAGATATATACGTAACCAAAAATCAGTATATACATAATTTTCAAATAATAAAACAGAAAAATGTAACATTAAAACATGAATTATTAACCCCTTTCAGTGCCTGACTGCTCTTTCTAGTAACCCCACAAATCCTAGATTACTGTTTGTCTAACTATTTTTGTTGTTTATTTTTACTTTTTCTTGTCAACAACGCTGGATTTCAAGGCGAAGAACTAATACAAAAATTGCAATACACTTATGAAACACAGGCTTTTTATTCCACGGAACAATGCGAGCAATTCCATAAAGGTTTTTAATCTTCCTTTTTTCAAACTTTTGTAAGCCAGACATTTTGTAACTTAAGTTTTGACATTTTATACAATCCCAGTAACAGAAAATCTACCCTATATTATTTTTCTGTGCTGATTACACTGTGCATTTAAATACACCATGAATCTACATGATGATATAATAGGATTCTGCTCTATACATAGTATGTATCCACTAGAGGTTACATGGTACGCACACGGGTTTAAAGGGTGTTAATAAAAGCCTAAGTAACTGGTAACGCACAAAATGTTTAACTTAGTTGAATTCCGTACCTCATAATCCGCCGAAAGGTCAAATTTTAATACATCATCGCTTTAATAGTCATGGTTGCTAAGTGGTCATAGTCAAGAATTCTTGACCGTCGTTATTTCTATCGAGTAGGGGCTCGAACCCTGGTAGCAATGAAGAACTTATTCGTTGAAAAGATAATGTACGCTTTATTTTATTTCTAATGACGGGGAATCAGGAAACAATACGACACAAAGGAAAAACCGACGGACACAAACAAGATAGAGAAGCAATACAGTAAAAATGATCACAGTCATCGCACCCATAGCTCTTTAGCACACCAATATTCAGAAATCAATCACGTCAATTTCGTGGATTGTCCTGCAGTGGTGGAAACGCTTTCTGTTCAATGGCCCCGTTAAATTACAGAGACAGCACATGGATGATTATTAACTTTTGTGAGAGATCGCATGCCTATAACTGTAGACCACTTTGCTGTATAAACGTTTCCCAAGGTACAACATGAGGAGGCAGGTCTGGTATTTTTAAATGGTGTTGGAATTTGGAGAATAGAGTGCCCACATCTCAGGTGTCATTCTGAATACTTGTTCTTATTTCAAATAACAAGGTTCGTTACCAGTAGGCTTAAAATAGCTTCCAAGTTGCACGTTAATAAATAATCGATCAAGAGATTAGTTGTTCATTAAGTCGCAATTCGAAGCATTACAAATGCTTTGGAAGATGGATAAAGTAATTTTGAGCCCGCTTTGGATAATACCTGACCCTGCACCTCACTATCTAAACTTCACATAAAACGTGTGGAATATGAGCCTCGGTGGATTTAATGTGCATCAGCTCCTGTGAACGATGGGGCTTCAATTGCATCAGGACTTTAACCCTCCGGTCAGCACAAAGAATGTCATGTTACCATGGGCACGGCTAGCACATTCATTGACCATTTACCTTAACTAGAAATCTACTATATCTACCCATAAATCTAAGGTACCTATTTGCGATAAAAATCGGGAACAATAATCAAGAATGTTTTATCATTCTCTTTCACTAATGCATATTATTCTATAATACCTCTGAATTATTTTAAATATAATTTTCATGCCAACACATATATTTATTTAATGTTATTTTTGTATCATTCTTATTGCAACATAAATTGATCTTAAATTTCCTATTTTACATATTCTTATACAATTTACTTTCTTTTAAAGTTAAATATAAATTTACTTCTCTGCTTAAGACGTATTATGTCTACAGCAATAAAAATTATGCCCTTTTTTAGTAATTACGATTTTCTCTACATTGAAGATAATTCTGAATACTTATAAGAGACTTAAAAAAATAAAGATCTCTTATCCAATACTATTTTACAGATTATTTTTATTGTTACTATAGTAGTGAACAATTTTACAATTTTTAAAAATAAGCAAAGTCTTAGTAATCATAAAGAACATCAAAATAATTCCCAATACATAAATATCTGACAAAATTCATAAAGTTGGTTAAGCTATTCTGTTTCTGGTTTTTATTTTGTTTTAGGTTCCGCATCACAAGGACATTGACTTCCCACGATTAACATTCTGAAATATGCATAGTATCGATTTTACGTCTTTATAGAACAGAAATGTAATATTTTCTTCTATTGGATAACATTATTCCATGCTGCTTTCGAATATTTTCATCGTCTTGAATAGTATATAACACTTCAGCGAAATGGTTATACACGAAGAATACCATTCTATAATCTTATTGAATGCGAAAGGCTCACATAAGAAATTCTTTAATTCCATTTTCGGCGCCATAAATGTGAACTATAATCCGCAAACATTTCAAAACATTCCCAGTCTTAAGTCGTTTGTTTAAAAAAAATTGTGAGTATTGCGTTTGGCGTGTTAAAGGCGAGGTTGGCGAACATTCCCAGATAAATACGACATGCATTGCAAACTCCTATTACACCTCAAAAGCAGGCACCATTTAACTGTTCACTTGTTTTTGGTAGCGAATACTTATTTGCTGCAGAACAATGCGGAAAAGTTTAAGATCTAGTGATCTATAAAATAACATTCATTGTTTATTTTTCTTTTGTTCTGCTGCAAGGAGATTATTCTGACTTTTCTTTTCATTTTAGCGTTTGTGCCAGAAATGAAGCAATGGGTTCAATGCCTCCTTTGAAAAACTTTATTTCGTTTTCAATTCTGAATGAAATATACCATTTATGGTTATGACTGTATGGTCTAGGAAAGGATATTTATATTGCTCAAATATCTAAATAAATTGTATATCGAAAGAAATAAGAATGTTTTTTTGTATTAAAACTGGAAAATACAGAATTATTTTCATATCTTTTGCCCTCGCAGAAATTTATAAAACTATTGTTTTAAATATGCATGATTATTATTAGTACAAATGCTAAATTAATTGAGATTCTACAAGAAAGAAATGAAGTCTAACCAGTAGGTTTATTGCATTTTAAATATTATTCGCAGCATAGAAACATCTGGAAGTTGAATATAATTGAAATTAGATACCTTAATTATACGATTGTAACATTTTATTACCTGACTGAAATAGCAATTGTGCAGCTATACATATAAAAATCAACTATTGATTTAAGAAAAAATCACACAGCAATTATTTAATCGGAAGTATTGCATTCCGAGAATTATGTGAAAATGGAGAATAATAAATAAGGAATGACTGTTTTTTAACATCGCATTATAAAGGGTGCTTTTTTAGAGGTATAGAACTTTAAATTGCTATGAAACAACGATATATTATAGGATTGACATGAATTTTTTTTATTCGAAAGATAATCTTGTGGCATTACATTTTAAATATGATTTCTGGCATATGACTGCCATGGCTGGCTAGGATGTAGTCCAATCTGGACGTCCAATTTTCGATGACTTTTTCCAACATTTGTGGCCGTATATCGGCAATAACACGGCGAATGTTGTCTTCCAAATGGTCAAGCGTTTGTGGATTATACGCATATACCAATGACTTTACATAGTCCTACAAAAAATAGTCTAGCGGTGTTAAATGACAAGATCTTGGAGGCCAATTCACAGGTCCAAAACGTAAAATTAGGTGGTCACCAAACGTGTCTTTCAATAAATCGATTGTGGCACGAGCTGTGTAAAATGTTGCGCCGTCTTGTTGGAACCACAGCTCCTGGACATTATGATTGTTGAATTCAGGAATGAAAAAGTTAGCAATCATGGCTCTATACCGATCACCATTGATTGTAACGTTGTGGCCTTCATCGGTTTTGAAGAAGGATTCCACCAGCCCATAAAGCGCACCAAACAGTCAGTTTTTCTGGATGTAACGGTGTTTCGACATACACTTGTGGATTAGCTTCACTCCAAATGCGGCAGTTTTGTTTGTTGACGTAGCCATTCAACCAGAAGTACGCTTCATCGCTAAACAAAATTCGCTTATGAAAATCGGGAACAACGGCAATCTTGTTTTGGGCCCATTCGACGAATCTACGCTTTGATGAATTGCCAAACCAAACTGAGAATAAATCACTTAACATCTGTTAAATCGGTCGCCATCTTGGAAAGTAATGCCAACTTAAACTTCTATACCTGGAAAAAAAACACTCTTTATAATCAAGCTTTCGTCCCATCAATGGGTCGATAAATGAGTAACAAGCTTGCTTGGGAACTAAAGACTGGTGGTTTCGCTTTAGATTAACAACTTAATCGGAATATCTGTTCATGCACCTCAGCGCCCAAGATCCCCTAAGCTGAGACAGGTACAGTAGGCCATGACTCTCTATGGGCTATTGCGCCACTGAGGTTAGTTTTGCAATCAACACAAGGGCTACTGGCTGGCAAAGCAAGGAAGACGACATCTGAGGTGAAACCTCTTCTCCGAACTTCCGCACTACGTCAATGAGAGGATTTTGAACCTCAACTGGTTTAACTCTTTATCTACCGCATTAAGATTTACTGCAGTTGTTTTTTTTTCGTGCAATATTTTTTTTTGGATCACTACATTGAAAATTCAGTTATATACATAAACAAAATACTCAACTTTGAGAAACTTAATACGTTAGAGCTAATTAATTAATTAAAGATATTTCACTGTAAAATTAATATTATACACACTATTTCCTTAAAATAAATATTCAAACCGTTTTATAATCAACATCGTTATTTCCGTAAAAAATTCGTATACAGTTTTAAATTCAACCAAATACGCTAAAACTTATTCTTTACTACCATTGATAATATTTGAACATGAAGTATAAAAAATTTACAAAATTTAAAAAAAAATTGCGAATTGTAACGAATTTTTTTTATTTAAATAAAAAAAACATACACTTCCAAAAAAATTGACAAAACCCCCATACATTTAGATACGAATATAGAAAATATTAGAAAACTAAACCAACTTATTCAAAATGTAAACAGAAATCCATAGAGCAATACATCCAGAACCTCTAATGTCTGATTCTCTCGAAAAACAAACATGTGCAGTTGTTTATATTCTTAAATATCTTGGATCTAATTAAAAAAATTCACGGAGCTGAAAGAATATAATTAAGTTCAAAGTTTTATGAAACATTATTCGAAAGAAACGGTTTTTAACCGACATCTAGTATTTGTAAAAATAAATATAAAAACGTTCCTAACTCTGATCACACCGGTGTGGTCATGGTCCTAAGAGAAGGGAAAGCTCAATAACATATATGGTACTGTGGGCCGTGGAGGGAGAAACCCGTGGTCAAATATATGTGATCATGGTCCTGAACGGTATAAAGACTGAAAGTCGTGACGTTAGTCAGGTTTGGAAGACGAAGTTTGTGAGGTGAGGCATGGATCTTAGCATTTGCCAATAAGGAGTTTTTCTTGGTGTTGAAAACTTGATGTTTCTCAACTTCAAGTTGATGTTTAACTTGATGTTGGTTTAAAGTAAGGAGAACAACGGAGTAGCTTAGGGTTTTGTTCTCAGGTGAAGTTATAATTACTCCCATCCAAAGTGGTGACAGGTGCAATCTGGTAGTATTTGCCCATCACCCGATAAAGTGGCATCGTAGTTTGAAGCTCTATCCCGTATGATAGCTATTTTTATAATACCATTTATTGCAATTATTTCTGTTTGAGAAATAACAAGGTATTGTATTTCCAACATCACGTGCGGGCTAATAAATTTTGTAGAAATATGGTAGCAAGTTTTATAATACCATTTATATTGCGATAATTTCTACTTAAGAAATAACTAGCCGATAAATAAGAAAAGGGCTTATTAGAAATAATTATAAAACCAACCAAGCATGGTAAAGATCTAGAGTGCATTTTCAGCTCTAGAATATAATTCCATAATTATAATAAATTTTCAAAGTTTGTATACCAATAAATCATTAAATCATTCTCGTTTTACATAGTTTTAAAAATAATTAATTTACCAACTATTAAAACACTTTTAAAGAATAAGAGAGTCTATAGAATAATTTAAAGCTGAGTCTATGACGTTAGTCAAATAATTAGTTAGTTTGACTATATCAAAATAAACATTTTATGCAGTAAATAACCATAAGTCAATTTATATAGACTTTGTAAAGCTATGAAATTTGTTGTCTAAGGTATCTGACTACCCTAAAACCATGATTTTTTTCATAAATTGGCGAATTTTTTAATGACTTTATTTTATAGACCATTTTATTAACTTAATAACAATACCAAGTACTTTATTTTCCCTCCACTAGAACAAAAATTACAAGCGTTTTAGTAAAAGCAAATGCCATAACTTTACACAAGATGTCAAACTTTAAAATGCGTTTTACTCGAAATGTGTTTTTTTCGAAAAACTCAAACGGTGACCGCGATTGCTCAAAAAGTTTTGAAAATAATTAGCTGAAATTTTTTGCTTATGTTTTGCATAACAGTAGAAGTGTTTTGATCTTCAGATTTATCAATAACTGTTTTATTTCAAAATTTGCAGTTATTTATGTGAATATAGACAATGTTTTTGTAAGCAATTTCGTATAATGACTTAGATAAAGTACTCTAGTTTTTGTAAAAATTAAAATATCTCTTATCGTGAAGGTCACTTCAAACAGGAATAACAAAGTAACACATCAAAATTGAAAAATTGAGAATTCGTTCATAAAATCTTTGTACAGAGCGGTCCCCGTTTATGTAATTTTTCGTACATTTTTACTAGTTTTTTCCCATTTTAATAATAATATTTTTTTTCTTTTACCAATTTTAGGATTTTTTCCTTAAAATATACTAAATAAATATAAAAATCACAAAAAGATCTCCATATCTCCTTTTTTTTCAAAAAAAACTTTTTCGCAAGTAGTCGGATACCTTAAGCTATAAAAGCCCTAATATATAAATTAATAAGAATGACAAAAATACATTGAAAGCATTTTTTAGTTTGATTTAGTTCTTAATTAATTTCTCAAATCACCAGTTTTCGTACAATTTTTTTTAAATCATTAAAAAAATACTTTTTCTGGATTTTTTTAAAGGTTTGATATCTTATTAAGAAATATTTACATTAATTTTATTAGTTTTTTAACTTTGGTAAGAAGCAGAGAGTGTTCTTTCACATAATCATAATAACAACGTTCAAACGAGGATGTTAAAATAAAGACAGCAATACGTAATATTTTGTATTTAATTCATTTATAAAAAATTCCAGACATTCTTTTATATAAAAATATCTTCAATAGGATTATGAATAAAATAAAAATTTGTTATTCAATATTTTAGATATTTTGCATAATGTAATAATATGAGTCTACATTTCAAGCGTTTTAAGAAGAAATTTTTCCATTAAGAATTTCCAGACCATATTCATTATATTTCCTTTTACAAAATTGTAACTTTTTATTAAGTTCTATTTCTCACTGTATAACAAAACTAAAATTATAGCTTTCGTTTATTATTTAACTCAAAATCGGAACATTGGGAAAGTCTGGATTTTTTTGGACCTTTAAGTGGGTTATTTTTTCACTGTGATAAATGTTTCCTAAATAATAGATATTCATCATTTATGTTATTAATGAATATTACAAGCGGAATTATAACTAAAAGTCTTCTTATTCGGTTGTAAAAAACGTTCAATTTTCTATGCATTATAATAATGAATAAATACTGAAAATAATTCTGAAAATACTGAAATTCTAATAATACTGAAAAAAAATTCCAAAAAAACTTATGAGTTATATAATGTTATAGTTAATAGTATGTTAGTATATTATATAATATTTCATCCACAAAAACACTTATGAAAAAGTCGTTAAAATGATAGATATCGGTGTGAGATCACTATATAATTATAATACAGCATTTTCAATTTATGTTAGATACATTTAGTAGAAACCATCTACCTCAAAAATCTTAAAATATATTTTTGATCTTAAAATAAAGTGAGATTTACAATTAATAAATGTTGTATATAAAACTTTGAACTGCGAACATCCATCACGGTGGTCATTTATATAAAGATATTTCTTGACAAAATCATCAAAAATTATGTTTCCATGTTTTATATTGAAACTAACAAGGGAATAGGTGACGTGAAAACTAGATTAGTTCATATGCCACTCTTCAAGTTTTCTCAGCACATCCTCTTGGGAATACGAAGCAGCTTTAATCTAACATGCACACATGCGAAAAGAATCGAGATTTGAATGTACAATCTATCGACGAAAATAAAGCACAATTCATTTCGTTCGATATATTCTTTCAAAACAATACAAGACAATGAGTGTTGTCGAAAAATCTACATCCTATATATATATATCAGTCACTATTTCATTTTTACAAAGTACAGCATTCAAAAGCTATCTTGGTCTTTTGTATTCTAATATTGCAACAAAATTCATTTCGTTCGATATATTCTTTCAAAACAATACAAGACAATGAGTGTTGTCGAAAAATCTACATCCTATATATATATATCAGTCACTATTTCATTTTTACAAAGTACAGCATTCAAAAGCTATCTTGGTCTTTTGTATTCTAATATTGCAACAAAATTACTTGAGGGAGGAAAGGTTTGTTCTACACACACACACTTAACCTGAAAACGATTCATGATCCCCAGAAAAATTCTAAAGAAGAATAAATATTGGATCAGCGAAAAGAAAATTGCCGTGGAAAGTATTATTTTCACCTAAAAATTCTGCTTTTGAATTGATCCTATTTTTGCTGATGGGTTCAGTAAAGAGCTATTGAGAAAGAAAAAGAAAAATATTTTAGGGAAAAGTATTCTGTGATAGAGAATAAATTGTTTGTCCTTAAAATGATAGCATAATTCCGAAATGCTGTTACAAAATATGGAAGGAGTATTCGTGGGCTTACTCCACAGATTTCGACCATCATTAACTAAGAGCAATTGAGAATGATTAATTTCAGTTTCTTAAATCATTTTGTGGAGTAAAACTGTGTATAATTAAATTTAATTACTTGTTAGTGAGTTTGAATGCTTTATTAAGAACGATTTTATAATTAAATTGAATATGTTTTTAATAAGCCAAATAAATGTAACAAAAAACAATGCTCTACTTTCAAATCTCCATTCTATGATTTCAAAATATCAAATTTTAAAATTAAAATGAAGTAATGCCTTATAAACTTTTATTCCCCCGAGTAATAGTCAGTAAAATAAACATTCCGTTAAGTACAATATTGATTAATTTCAAGTGCCTCTTCAGTGTAGTAGCGGCTTCGTTCTCCCTTCAGTTGTAACTCAAAGAAACGAATATAAGAAGAGATGGCAAACATGATTTATTAAAATTGTGTGGAAAATTTTTGTATTTAATTTTCTTAATAAGTGGTGTACTTCAGAAAGTGTAATAAAGTTAGTTCCATAATACACTCATTGCCAGGAAAATTTGAGCACTGAAAAATACAAGTAGTATTGTTACGAAACTTGACAATGTACGTGTCAGGCAGATTAAAAATGCGTAATGCCACCAAAGGGCGTTGAATTTCGCGTTGAAATCAGAGTTTCTTTGCATGTATTTAATCTGCTGTAGAAAGACGCTTTTTTTTACTAGAGATGTCATTAAACCAGCATCGGAGACAATATGAGCAGCTGTCAATGTGTGAGAGGTTGAAGAATCACAGGGATGATGAAACCCAGGTGGATCAACTCGTTGAGTAGTTCGCCACTAAGCCCATTCTGGTTTTACTGTGAGTAGGTGTTGGGACCAGTAGACAAAAGTATGGTCCACTAAACGGCGATCAGGCACGCGTTACATGTAAATAAATTCACTACGGTCTCTGTGTTTGTTGAACACAATAGTCTGGCTGAAGGACATTTGCTGTAGTGGCAACCATTATATGTACAGCCATTGACCCCCCCCATACACCGTCACCTCCATTTGTATTGGTGTCGTATTTAAGTGGTTTGGACTGCAACCTTTGGTCGTCTACAGCGATAAATCCATACTCAGTTTGAGTGATGATGACAATCGTGCACATGAGTGCAGGCTGCGTGGTGAAATTCTGAATCCTGCCTTCACTGTATAGCGGAACATCACTCTTACAGCTGATGTGATGGTTTCTGGTGCCATGCATATCTCACACCTAGGTCACTCCTAATATTGATAGATGGCACTAGGGCAACGCAAAGGTACGTTCGTGAGATTCTTCAGCCATATGTGTCTCCGCTCATGAAAAGGCTTCCAGGAGCTATTTTTGAACACAACAATGTTCACCCACTCACAGCAAATGTTCCATAGAACTACCTCCATCACATCTCTACCCTTATGAAGCATGATCCTCAGATTTGTGACCGATGAAACATATTAGGAAACATTTAGGACACCAAAATGGACAGTCTATGAGTTTGGTGAAATGAAAACCCTGTTTACAGCAACTGTAAGACGAGATGTTGTGAGACGTCATACTAGACTTGTGCGCCTCAATACCCGACCGTATCCCATCATGCATTCATGATAAAGATGGCTCAGCAGCGTACTAAAACCTCCATTTATTTGTAATATTTTTTGCATTAAATGGTCATTTTGATTTGATTTTGTAATCACTTACTTTCATTAACTTTTTTAAGTATGTAAAATTTCGCTTTATTTTGAAAACTTTTTCTTTGTGTGGAATTTTTTATTACAATGAGTGTGTATTCAAAACAATACTTAAAAATAAAACTGCATGAATGACAGTTTTAGTACTTCCTATATTCTGATATCTGCATACTTTTTGCTTAAATTAGAGCTTCAATTAATAGGAAATAGCACTGGATAAAATATGGTAAACACACACACACATATAGGAAAAAATACATCATTTAAAATATTATTAACAATTACGATACCATTATAGTGCGATGTAAGATTTTCTGTATAGAAAGAAGAAATCTATGTAACTTAATAAAATCAATTTCTCTGTAATCATTTTTTATTATGAAGGGTGAAAAAGATAGACTTCATGTCATGTATTTCTATATTATCAGTTTGTCATTAGATAAATTTCTTCACCAAATAAATTTGTATAAGAAATAATCATTTTTTTTAAATGTTACGTCTCTAAACGGAACCGACGCCCCACATATGGAAGAGTGGTAAAATTAGCAGGATCGAGTAATCTCAGAATTCACCCTCTATTAAATTAAGCCAAATTACATAGGAAAATTTCATCAGATAAGTGGTAGTAGTCAATTTTTTATAATTTAAAAAGTACTGTATTACATTTAAAAAAACATATATTTATGTGCATCACTACCACAGCGTACATGCAAACAAGAATATAATAGTTCTCGAACTAACAAATGATTCAGCATCACAATGCATATAGCCATCAGGGGAGCGCAGTGTGTGCTAAAAACAAAATAATTGTGAAATATATTATTCACACCTTCATTAATTAGCTGTCGTTAAAATTCACGAGATCACTCGTCTACCGCAGTGGTTTTCAAACTTTAACTGCTGGGGACCCAATTTCCAATCATAATTTTTATCACACACCCCTCCAAAATAGTAATATATTGAATGCAATATAATGCACATTTTGGCGGTAAAGCTACAATACGATTATAATTATAAACCGTACAAATTAACAAGATAAGTATTAAATTTTGTATGTTACTTTTAAGTAATATGTATTTTTATTTTTTTTTACTTTTTAGTTCGATTCACTATAAAAGCGTGTTTTTTAGTTTGTTTTTAAACTATAATTTATTTTATAATTATTTTTACTACACAAGATAAAAATCACAATTCCAGTGAATAACTTAATTAAGTGAAAATATTCTTACCTACTCTTTCAAGAACTTTTAAAAACTAAAGGAAATGTTCCAAATATGCGTGACCTTAAAAAAGGACATAGATCACAGACACGTTTCACTAACAATACAAGAAAGTTATTTTTCAGCAAAACTGTCATATTTTGTTCACGTTATTGTAGTTTTTCTTTCGTTTGATGATCCACAAATAGCATTTTGAAATTTTTCTTCTTCTTGTCTTTTTGACAAGGCGAAGTGCTACATTTAAGGCTTCATAGAGTTCTTAAGGCAGCATTTAAAAATTTCATTTCAACTCAAACGTTTCATGTCTATCGCTTTCCTCATATTTACTTTCACTATCTTGATTAATATGCATTATCTCAGCAGGTTCTTCAATTGCTTCATCACTTTCAACTTCCTTCAATAGAGATTACAGATACCCATTTTTTTATACTCTGCTCATTTACATTTATAAACCATAATAAGTCGTACAACACACCAATCAAATATGTTTCAGAATACTCATAAAAATACATCTTGGCCAAATAATCCTTAAAGCTCTATAAGTATTCTTATCCATATATCATAAAACTCATTAACATGGGAAAAAAGCAACAGAAAAATATTATTTACAACTTTCCTAAAAGAAAAAGAAATGGTGTGAAACATACAAGTAAGTTTGAAGGTCAAATATATGATAATCAAAAGTAGTATTTTAGGCGTTTAAAAGAAACGTATTAAAAAATCTGTCATCGTGGGAATACAGCAAAGCAAACAAAACGCCTTTTTTTATTTGGTTATAGGATCAAAGATTGCTAATGAGCGTTTGAAGTGGGATCGTTTATTCTTGCTGATCACCAGATGCTATATATAAATTATATCAGTATAAATGTGTTACGTCAGAAAGCATTTTGTATTATTTCATTCCAAAAAATTATTTTTTCAAACCTTTTAGTTTCAATATGCTCGCGCCCCACTCACAGGGTTATCGCGCCCCCCAGGGGGCGAGACCTACAGTTATAGAAACTCTGGTCTATAGCTTTCTTTTAATTCATAGATAAAATTTGTGAAAATTATCGAACAATTGGGGATTTTAACAGTATTAAATTAACATTATCTTAAAGTTGTGGGAAATGTATATTTATATCTAAAAGAGAGAGAGAATTTATTTTATTCTAAAAAGACATGATTATATTATTAACTTTACTTATATTATATTATATTATATTATTATATTATACGTATTATATTATATTATATTATATTATATTATATTATATTATATTATATTATATTATATTATATTATATATTATATTATATTATATTATATTATATTATATTATATTATATTATATTATATTATATTATATTATATTATATTATATTATATTATATTATATTATATTATATTATATTATATTATATTATATTATATTATATTATATTATATTATATTATATTATATTATATTATACGTATTATCATTAATAATTGTATTGTATTATATTATACATATTATTATTATTAATTATATTATACGTTATTTATATTATACCAGTGCTTCTCAAACTTTCAATACTGGCGCCTCCCTTTTCGATCACAATTTTTATCGCGCCCCCTTATACATTAATAATGTACTGAATGGAATAATGATGCACTTTGATGCTAAAGCTACAATAGGCGATCTTAATTATAAACCATACAAACTAGTAACATAAGTATTAAAATTTTGTATACTACTTTTACGCAATAAATACATAAAATAATAGCATAATTATTATGTTATATTTCTTTTCTCTAATTTTTAAATTGAACATATTGCAAAATGCGGTGGCTGCTTAAAAGACAAAATATAGATATCTGAGATAAATATAGAAAAATAACTCAGAGGGTGAATTTCCAATCATAAACATTTTCCTTATAAAAACTTTGCTTTGAAAGACAAGCCCATGGAAGTCGTTAATACTTATTAAACTTGTTCTTAATTTAGTATTAATTAATTACATATAAAATACTCTGTGTAACACTGATACATTAAAAGTATACCGGCTGAGAAGTGCTCACTCTTTGCACAAGTTCATTTATAAGAAGATAAAACATTATTGATATAATAACTGAATTGTAAGGAGTGCAAAGCCAAATGCTCGACAATGTTTACAAAATTGTAAAATGATTTTTTTCAAAGGGTTGCTCAAATTATAATTAGTTTTAAGTGAATGGTAATTTTAAGCCTCACAGAATTAGCATTTATATTTGATGTTAAATAATGAATCATAATATAAAATTCCGATGAAAAATAACTGAATTATTTTTAATATTTAAAGCGAAAAGACTTCAACATGCTTTAACCTGGGTGCAGACGCGCACTCGATGCAGTCGAGTGAGATTATTGAGTCACCCTAATCCTTTTTTTTACAATTATTTTATTGTACACGATACAAATCGTAATTCCAGTGAATAATTTAATGAAGAGAAAGTTTACTTACCTACTTTCAAGGACTTTTCAATTTTTCTTCGGTAACAAATAAACAGTTTTGCCAGAATTAACGATTTCGTAATCTGTGCGTCCCGTGCTACCACTTCCGGGTAAAAAGTGTATTCATTATGATTAAATGAAATTGTGTAAAACGTTTTTCGCGTTATGCTTTATATGTTTAGAATAATCGTAAAAATAAGTCTTGGCCAAGTAATAGTTCAAAGTGTTGCTCTCCGTGGTTTTCCAAATATCATCTCTTTTGCATGGAAAAAAGCGTAACAGAGAATTACATTACTTAAAACTTCCCTAAATGAGAAACAAACACATAAGAGAGGTTTCATAACTAACTATACCAATAACTTAGAAGGTTAAACAGCTTACAGCTATAATGTGCAGTATTTCAAAAATAATGACAGTGGTGAATTTTTTATGTTCCTAATTTTTTTCGATTCTGGGTCTAGGATCTGTTTTTTCTCTGAAAGATTTGTATGTTAGGTTTAAACAGAAAGCGCAATAAAAAAAATCTCTCATCATGGGATTACAGCAAATCAAATAAAAGTTTTTTTTATTTGGTTATAGGATCAAAGATAGCTAATTAGGTATTGAAGAAGTTTTTATTTTTGTTGAATTAATATCGCGCGCGCATGCCAATAAATCAGAGTAAAAGTGCATTTTTTATTATGTCTGAAAGTATTTTGTTTTAATTCATTCCATTAAATTAATTATTTTTGAGTTTTTTATTTTCGATATGCTCGTGCCCCCCCTCGTAGGGTCATCGCCCCCCCCACAGTTTGAGAAACACTGTATTATACGTATTATTATTATTATTATTATTATTATTATTATTATTAATTATATTATGCTTAATATGTTCATTCCATGTAATAAACATTAAAAAAGAACAATATTTCTCTCACACATACATTCAAATATCCATTCCGTTTCATAGAAATGGGAATGAATTTATTTAATAATAAATATTACCACGCATTTACGAATAAACTCTATCTATATAAACGTATTATTCATAATGCATAAAATTGTGAAATTTAACTTTTTTTAAATTTTAAGTATTTACATCAAATTGAAACCTTTTGTTTTACAACAAATTGAAATCCAAGCAAAATAAATTTAAATATTAACTCTGTAATTATGAATTTGCTCTTTTTTATATGAAAAAAAGGTCAATATGAGTTACTTCTCTATCAATTAATCCAATCATTGTTCACTTTTTGGCCTGATTCTTTTTCAACTATTCCTTATGCATCATTTTTGTAAGAATATTTTGCTAGAGTATTTTATATGACATAAGTATTACAAAAATTTTACTAAGTATATAGGCAGATGAGAAGACCATTTATTGCTGTTTTAAAATTTAACCTACGTTATTTTGAAAGCCACATTCCAAAATTCTTGTAATAAAATTTCATTTTTATATGAAAATTATAAAATCATTTCACCTCTAATAAAATAAACCCATATCTAAAAATAATTTTCAGTAAACATATAATCTAAAGATATATATATATATTAAGAAAATTTTTAAAAGATTGAAATACTTTCTAGTGTGAATGATAGTGTGAATGAACTTTATTTTCTGGATATTTCCTGGAATGCGAAATTTTTCTTCAAATTTACTTCATCAATTACTCGTTGACGGAATATTTTGTCCAAGCAAATTTAATCAAATCAAATTATAATCTCAATAATTAAAAAGACTTTTAATTATTGAGAATTATTCAATTTCAACCATTCACAAATGTCTTGAATAGAAATTGGTGTTACAATAAATTTAGAATTTCACAGCCATTACTTCACAAAACCAAATGTTTTATTCTAACACAACCATTTCTTTTATTTCACTGCTTACAATATATGTAACGACAGATCCCTGGGGAAATAGTTAACTTCTGACATTTTATCTCAAACCTCGAAATTGTTTTGAATTTAAAATTTCTATATTGGTCTTATATTTTCAAAAGGAAATTACTTTGAATTTTCACATCAAGCAAAACGGTTCGATTAAATTTAGATCTTAGAAGAAGGATTCAAAATGAAATTCTGTGATTTTGACAATTAGATTACATAGAACATTTATTCGTAGTCTGATTGAGTAGGTGTTTTAAAATTGAACTCCTAAGGTTTTAAGTTTGAATTGGTAAAAGTGGATACAGAAATGGAAAATGAAAGTAGAAATCATTCAGTAACATTTATTTTAAGAATAACAACATTGTAGAAAATAATTTTTGCAATTCTTTTTAGTTCCATGTAAAATTTAGAACAAAGCTACATTTAGAATTGAAATATCTAATCTCCTTTGAGTTCCAAAATTTTATTTAAAATTAACTACTTTAAAATAAAGAGATTTGATAGAATACAGAAGTAGTATCCTGAAATATTCCTTAAAGCTACAGAAGTTACGTTCTTACTTTGAGAAACTTCCAAGATATTTCTACTTATGTAGACACCCACACAAAACTTAAACGAGATTACATGGAGCAGAATCGGGCGAAGAACGAAATTAAATTATGATCATTTTGAACAGGCAACGAAATGTAAATATCATGAGAAAAGTATATTTTTTTTAATTTAAGTTCTGTTTCAGACTTTATTAACATAAATTTACTCATTTATATCTCCCACCTGGTTTTCTTTTTATAAATATATCACACAAAGTTCCTTTTATCGAAGATTCAAATTTAAATTAACAAGGTATCGAAAAGGAAATTCTCAATACACTCAAAGAACAGACTTCTACACATTTCAGTTTAGTTGTTGCATGAAATTGGTTGAGTTTAACTTTTCATTGTAAATGTACACCTATGAAAGAAACGATTTTTATTACATACTTTGAAATATTAGAGTAAATAGATATATGAATTATGTATTTCAGGATATAATGATTCTTACAGAACAGAATATGCTCCATCTTTTCATTTATAACGACATAGATCTGAGGGGACAAGTGGCTTTCTAGTCTTTTGATCGTGAATCGAAACTACGAGGTCTGTTACCAATAGCCGAAGGGTTGCTTCAGAGTAAATTCATATCAATTGACCACTGGGTACAATTTATAGATTCGCACTATTCTTATATATTTCAATATCATTAGCTAAAAATCCTGCGCTTTTTATATGAGAATCACTAGTAGAACATTCTTCACGTTCTTAGTCACCATTAAGGAACCTTTAAAATTTCTAGTTTCACATAAATTATCCATTTGATCACTTAATGTTTAATTATTCAATATGCTTAAAATTTTCTTGCTTTATGACCGATCAATGATTTATTCTGTTTTTTAATAACAACTTTAAGCACACATTCACAATCATACTTATATGATGTAGCAAACTCACAAGAAATAAATGTCTTGAATTTTTGGATACTTTCCTAGTTTTCTTACTTTTAGCAACTTTTCGTAGGACTTTGATTTTATTATGCTTCATTTTATTTGAATGGCTCATGAATACGATGGTATTTCACGTTTTGAATGAAAATCATACTTAAGGTATGATTCGTACGTTTCAAAGCTGTACTTTTTAAAAGCAACACATGGGTGCGTTTTTTTATTTTCTACTATTAGCTCACTCTCTTTCCTAACATATAATATATTTATCTATTTATACACCTTGTTCATATTTTCAATTGTTAATAAAATACTTTTTATTCATCCACTGAAGTTCAAATACATTTTTTTTAAATTTATAGGGGATGACACTTGATGTTAATAATGTTTTTCAAATATTAATTCATTAATTAAATTTTATTTCTTAAATTTAAATTTGTTCTGCGTTATTTCTGCCTAAGTTAGAGCTAGCAGCAACAAATTTAACCAGTAAATTTTTCTAACGAATTTTTTCTTTGTTTAAGTATATATTTTAAACTTGTTGGGAATGACACTTCATTTTGATACTGTTTTTTCAATTAATAATTCATTAATTAAATTTAATTAACAGAAATAAAAATTTTCCTTGTTGGTTCTAAGTAGGAATTAACTTTAACCAAATTTATATTATTTCTTTCTTTATTTATTTTGAAGAAAATGAATGGTGCAATAAGGAAATTACAAATGTAACTTATAAACTTTTAATTAAAATATTGTAATCTTTATTTAATGCTTTAAGACTATAGAAAAAATGTCCTCGTTTTTATATTACATAAAATTAAATCTTAAAGAGATATCAAAAATAAAAGATGACTCAATATTTTGAATAAATCAGTATAAACATTTTCATACAAGCACAATATATATTGTAAAATATTTATTTTGCTATTTGCATTTCAGACAGACATCAAACAAAATTTTAAAAATTGTCAAAAACAGATAAAAAAAACATATTTAAGAAATATACCACTGATTAATTTTGCCAAAGACATCGCAATGTGTAAAAAAATATTTGCAGTACATAATAACCAAAAATAATGTAAGTACTAAAATATTAAAAAAAACAAAAATTATATATTGAATTAATTAAGGATTACTGGAGGGAAAGATAAAACAGGCTAAGATAATACTCATAATATTAATTTCATATTGGTTGGCTACTCATTTTTGGCATGATTTTGAAATCACGCTAAATTGGTATGTTGCGGCCAGTCTAATGTTATAGTAATGCACAGAATTAAAGGTACTTACGTATTATTGCAACCTATTGGTGACATTATACAAAATGAAGCACATGATTGCCAATTCAACGCATACAAAGTTGGGATTGCCAAAGTGGCGAGTTTTTTTGAACGTTGGCAACTGTGCAAAAACGCAAGTACTAAAAAAATTATCCAAAGTATATATATATATATATATCCCGAGCATAAAAATAAATTGAAAAATGAAGTACAATACTAACATTAACTGACATAAAAAGAACTGAACTAACTTTATCAATGCAAAAGCATAATTTGAAAAAATAAGGTATTTACTTATAACCCCAACCTTTTGGCGACATTATATGAAACGAAGCACATGACTCGCAATTCAGCATATATATGACGTGCGAAATCAGGGTTGCCAACTTGGTAAGTTATTTTGAATGTTGGCGATTGTTAGGATAGCACATAGGTGCCAAAATAATTTATCTTACCACTACCTGCTTCCTCAACATACTCATTTTTGGCATGATTCTGAAATCACGCCAAATTGGTATGTTGCGGCCAGTCTAATGTTATAGTAATGTACAGAATTAGAGGTACTTATGTATTATTGCAAACTATTGGTGACATTATACAAAATGAATCACATGATTGCTAATTCAACTCACACAAAGTTGGAATTGCCAAAGTGGCAAGTTGTCTTGAACGTTGGCGATTGTGCAATAATACGCAAGTACTACAAAAATTATCCAAAGTATATATATATCCCGAGCATAAAAATAAATTGAAAAAATGAAGTACAATACTAACATTAACCGACATAAAAAGAACTGAACTAACTTTATCAATGCAAAAGCATAATTTGAAAAAATAAGGTACTTACATATAACCGCAACTTATTGGCGATATATGAAACAAAGCACGACTCAAAATTCAACATATATATATGACATGTAAAATCGGGGTTGCCAACTTGGCAAGTTATTTTGAATGTTGGCGATTGCCAGGATAGTACATAAGTTCCAAAAATAATTTATCTTATGACCACCTGCTTTCTCAACAGGTATTTAAGCCATTTGTCTGTTTTGCTCATTTTCTGATGCCTATTCCAGTTTGATATGTAATTACTACCAACACTGCTTTTGCTTGGGCAGTATCATTTTCTGCATGGCAATTTTATGCACTGAAGCCAATAGTTTACCCTTAAAGGTTAAAATAAAGACACATGAAATTGCAAAGAACCATATTATTGGATCAAGTGTAGTATAGGGGGGCTACTTGGCGCAGTCCTTTATTTTGGTTACTAAAAGTGGTCTCCAAGGTACTTTTTCGGTATTATTTATTTTAGAATGAATTCGATATCTCACCATGACATTTAGATAAAAATCCGAAGAAAATCGCCAAATCCAAAGTGCCCCCTATACTACATTTGAACCGAACTGAAATATAACCCTTATCAATGAGAAGTTTTAGTTTGTCAAAATTATAATCTTCGCATTCTAAAGAAATAAATAAATAAGTTGTAATTTGCAAGCAAAATTACACACATAAACATCCTGCGATAATACCTAAATGTAGCCAAAACAACAAAACAAAGTTTTAGTTGTTGAAAGAATTATCCTTAAAAAAATTATTTATTCGAAAAATAATCCTAATTAAATATCAAAGAATAGAAAAATTGAATAAATATTCCAACCGATAAACAAAGCTACAGTAAAAATATGTAATAATCTTGAAAAATTGCATGTAAAGTATAAATTGTCCACTTAGTGAGAAACGTGACTACATATGACGTCATAACACTGGAAAATCACTTAAAAATTAAAATTCAAAATATTTGGAAGGAATTATGAACGCCAAACCTATTTAAGAACCTTTCTGGTGTAATTTTGTGTACGTATACCAAGTTCCACGTTATTTGGGTGTCTGGATCTCGAGTTATGAGGGAACAGACAAACAGACAACAAATGCGTCTTATATATATATAGATATATTGTTGGGGTGAGGCGAGTGAACTATTTTTTCTGGCGGAAGGATAACTGAGTGATCCGCCCACGCGCTCTTTTTCCCGCCTTACTCCCGCGCATTCCTTCTACGAGGTTGACGAGCTGACCGTTCGCTGTGTGCTTATGGGTCAGACTTGCTGTGTGCAGTATCCGCGATCAATATTTTCGTATGTATATAAATAAATGTGATGTCCCAAGATACCGTAGTAGAAGTGATTTCACAAAAGAACAACAAGTGGTAGCAGAGCGTGGTTAATCTGTGTGACGAATTAGTTGACTTTGTGAACGTTTAAACCTTTCTACCTACAATGGATAAGATAACTATTCTCGATTTAAACGGAACGAACTATTTCATTTGGGAGCTTAAGATGAAAGCTTCCCTTAGCTTAAAAAGATTAGCCCCTCTAATCTTAGAGGAGAAACCTGAAGACCTTACCCGTAAAGATGAAATGGACTGGATTACGAAAAACTCAGATGCAATAGCATACATTAAGTTATCGCTCGCAGATGAGCAAGCCTTACAGTTCGCGGCGGAAGACAACGCGAAACTGCTGTGGGATAAAATTAGAGCGACTTACATGGGCGAAGGTGAAGACCGAAAAATTGACGCGGGCAATGAACTCAAGAACATCCGAATGAAAAATGGCGAAACTGTAGCAGATTATATTGCAAGAGCGCGGGGGATTTCCACTAAGTGTCACTCCCTTGGACTGGATGTGTCGCCGAGGGAATTGGTCTACCATACCGTTAGAGGATTAAATGGAAAATTCTCCAAAGTGCGGGATATTCTGAAAACGCAAAGAGGAAAAAGCATGGACGAAATATTACAAATTTTAAGGGAAGAAGAAGCAACTTTAAACTTGCCAATTAAAACTCGCATGGATGGAATTAATGAAGCATTTTATTGTAAGAGAAAAATAAAAAGCAAACGAGACTGTGTTATATTTGCAGAAAATCAAATCATCTAGCTAAGGACTGTTATTATAGAAGCAAGAACTCTCCAAGTACAAGCCAAAGAAACAATTCGTCTAGAAATGGACACGTATTTACAGCTTCCCATCGAGAAGAAAATCTTTGTGACAATATCTGGATTCTGGATAGTGGTGCATCCTGTCATATGGCTAAAGAACCTGTGTGGCTCAAAAATATTAGTCCAGAAGTGATGGACATTTACTTAGCCGATAAAAATTCTAAAATGATGAGCCAAGGAACTGGAAACGTTTCAGCTAAAACTGTGAGTACAAAACATTGTAATTCTATTAATCTAACAATTACTGATGTCAGTTATGTTCCTCAATTAAGATGTAATTTACTGTCTGTAACATGTTTAATGGATAAAGGTTGTAAGATTAAATCAGAAAATAATTGTGTATTGATATATGATAAAAATGATAAGTTAATAACTAAAGCATTTAAAAATAATGGTAGATTAGAAATTAAATTAGAACCTATGTATAATTCTGAATGTTTTATTTCTGACCAATCTACTAATAATTATGAAATTTGGCATAACAGGTTATGTCATTTAAATTGTAAATATATGCTTAAAATGAAAGATTATATTGATATTGATAATGTAAATAATTTCACATGTGAAACTTGTGATATAAGTAAGGTAACCAGAAAAACTCATCATAGTATTGATATATATCAAAGCTCACAAATTCTTGAGTTGCTCCATGCCGACCTGTGTGGTCCAATTAATATCGAATCGCATGGTGGTGCAAAATATTTTATGGTAATTGTAGATGATTTTTCTGGCATGTACTTTACTTATTTCTTAAAACATAAATATGAAGTGTTTGATATATTTTCTCAATTTAAAGCCAAATATGAAAATTTAACTGATAAAAGGATTAAAAAGATAAGAACTGATAATGGGTTAGAATTTGTAAATGAACAACTAGATACTTACCTGGCTAATTCAGGAATATTTCATGAAAAACTATTCCATACAATAGTGAATCAAATGGCAAGGCAGAAAGAGCCAACCGTGTTCTTCTAGAAAGAGCTAGATCTTTATTATATGAAAGTGAACTTAATTTAAAATTTTGGGCTGAAGCTATTAATTGTAGTACTCAAGTATCTAATGTTACACCACGAAAAGGGAAAGAAAAAATCCCATTAGAAATTTGGACAGGTAATAAACCAAAATTAAATTATCTGAAAAATTTGGCTGTGTGGCCTATTTTCACGTTCCGAAAGTATTGAGAAATAAATTTGAAGTTCCAGGAAGACGTGGAATTATGCTAGGATATGCTAGAGAAAGGAGGGGATATGGAATTTATGATATTAAAAATCAAAAAGTAATTGAGGAGAGATCAGTTAAATTTAATGAATATTTAAAAGGTAGTAATTATTTAGGTGAGATAGAAAATGAAACATGGGATATTGACTCGTTTTTTGAAGTCTCTCCCGAAAGAAACGAAATTAATCAAAATACAGAGAATGGAGTGTTGTATAATTTTGATATAAATAATGGACCTGGAGCAATTGAGAATTATAATTCAATTCCCCTTCAGACCACGTCATCACCTCGGACAGGCAGAATCCAAATTCCGGTACTTGAATTGAATGATGTGCAAAATCAAATCCCTGTTAGAAGATCGGAAAGACTAAAATCTAAGCTGATGTCTGTCCATTTGGTGAATAATGTACCAAACTCTTATTTTGAGGCAGAAAATAGTGCTAATTGGAAAAATTGGAAATTAGCAATGGACAATGAATTAGATTCGTTAGATAAACATAAAGTTTGGGAAATTGTACAAAAACCTGCGAAATCAAAATTAATAAAAACTAAATGGGTATATAGCTTAAAACAAGATGATGCTGGGAAAAATATAAAATACAAAGCAAGGCTTGTAGCAGCTGGTTTTAATCAAATTAAAAACATAGATTATTCAGAGTCGTATTCACCAGTTGTAAACATTGAATCTTTTCGATTGTTAATTGCACTTTCAGCTAAATTAAAGTTAAATGTTAATTTCTTTGATGTAAAAACTGCATACTTATATGGTGATTTAGAGGAGACGGTGTATGTGTTACCCCCTCCTGGTTATGAAAAATTAATTGCAGATGATAAAGTTTGTAAATTAAAAAAGAGTATTTATGGTTTGCCACAGTCTGGTAGAAACTGGTATATGAAAATAAAGGGTGAATTAGAAAATTTTGGTTTAAAACAATTAGCTTTTGATAATTGTGTTTTTATTAAATCTGTTAATCAAAGTGTTCTTATATTATGTATGTATGTAGATGATTTAGCTATTTTTGTAACAATGATAAAATGTATGAAGATATTGTTAGTAAGATTAAAAATGTATTTGAAGTGGTTGAAAACAAAACTAATAAGTTTTTAGGCATGGAAATTGAAAAATGTGAAAATCGTATTTATTTATCCCAGTGTGACTACATTAATTCATTATTAGCCAAACATAATTTAGAAAACTGTAAAAGTGTGAAAACTCCAATTGTGAAGGGGAAGACAAAATTTTTCCCTCTACAAATGAATTTATTGATATTACTATGTATCAGGAATTAATTGGTGAACTTTTATATTTAGCTAATAGAACTCGACCTGATATTTCTTTTGTAATGTCTTATTTATCCCAATTTAATCATAATCCAGAGAAGAGACATTACAATTTGGCTAAACGAGTGTTAAGATATTTGATGGGCTCAAAAGATAAAAAATTGTTTTATGAAAATGAATTTGGTATTTTAAATGCTAGTTCAGATGCTAGTTGAAATGCAGAAAATGGAAAATCATTTTCTGGAGGTGTAGTTTTACTAGGTAATTCATTAATTTTATGGAAATGTAGTAAACAAAAGAGTGTTAGTTTATCAACATGTGAAGCAGAGTTATTTTCTATTTCTGAAATTTGTAAAGATATAATTTGGACTGTAAATTTGTTAACTGAATTAAAATGTGAACAATTTATAAATAATGCTGTAACTTTAAATTCAGATAGCCAAGCAGCAATTCAGTGGATTAAGGGTACCCGTTCTTCAAATAAATCAAGGCATATGAACTTACGTTTTCATTTTATAAAGGATTTAATTGAAGATACTGTAATTAAATTAAAATATGTCCAAACAGAATTTTTAATTGCAGATTTCCTTACGAAGGCCATGAATGTAGAAAATTGGAATATTCAATGCAAAAAATTGCATTACTCTCTTGATTTTATGTCACTGTGTTTATTGTTATATTCTATGTGTATTGTGTATATGTCTATAATGTTTGTATTGTTTGAAAAAAAATGTATCACTCGCAGGAGGGGTATGTTGGGGTGAGGCGAGTGAACTATTTTTTCTGGCGGAAGGATAACTGAGTGATCCGCCCACGCGCACTTTTTACCGCCTTACTCCCGCGCATTCCTTCTACGAGGTTGACGAGCTGACCGTTCGCTGTGTGCTTTTGGGTCAGACTTGCTCTGTGCAGTATCCGCGATCAATATTTTCGTATGTATATAAATAAATGTGATGTCCCAAGATACCGTAGTAGAAGTGATTTCACAAAAGAACAACATATATATATATATATATATATATATATATATATACAATTTAATTATTCTACACTTAATTATATTAAATTTTATTTCTGTGCATCACCTCCAATGCGTTTGAAACATGAAAACAAAACACAGCTCACAAAAAAACAGAAGTTAATATTTACTGTAAAAAGACTCCAAGATGAAGTATTATTATTAAATGAAGTTTAATAAGAATATTTCTTCATATACTTCTCATATTTCTTATTAAAGGAAATCAAAATTGTTTTCATAGTTTCAGCAAATAACATGAAGTATTTTTTTTAAAAAAAAAAGACTGTGTACTTTGGTTTGATTCTAAATAGAGAAATCGAATCTACTTTTAAATCTTGCAAAACTTTGAGTGTTACTTTTCAGATTCAATATTGTTTGATTCAATATATAACAATGAAAACATAATCACTTACTTATCTAAATTCGATTCTCTAAATGAGAATTTAAAATGACTTTTTGCAAAAAAGTAACTGAAAATAAGTTTATCGCACTCTGTTATACCTGATACGTCAATTAGTTGAACCTATGCTTCTAAATTACAAAACTTTCACTTATACAAGAATTCTACTCAGGATGTAAAAATATTCTTATCACTCGCATTTTCATTCGCAAATCGAGAAAACATAATTGAATTGGAATTCTATTTATTTCACCAGACAAAAGTTACTTTATGGCATCTCCGAAGTATTTTCTTTCACTCAAATGCAACAATCGCTTTGTGTAATTAAATCAGCCAGACTCATAAAATGTGCGTTCTGAAAATGCTATCATAAAAGAATGCCGTTGAGAATGACGCAGGAATAGATTAAATAGAATCGGTCTATTTATAATTTGGAGTTTATTTTTGTGTACGGTTCCATTCATTCTATATAGCAAAGCGTTACTCAGACATAGGATAGTAATTATTAATTTTTATTAATCTAGAGAATTTTGAAAATCTCGTTTATATATATGGAGGAACATAATGAAATACATGTATTAGGATATTGCTTAGTTGATCGAACGTACGTAAGTCAATTTATACAAGAATAATTATTTTCGTTTCTCTTTTCGTAACATATTTATAATATTTAAAAAGCTAATATTTGGAGGAAATTGAACGCTAAATTTAATGCGGACTTAATGTTTTGCTTCATATTAAATTAATTAGTATTCGGAGTATTTGGTTCAGGAAACTACTTTATCTGTAATTACTACTTCTAAAGCAATTTTTAAGAGCAATGGGAGAAATGCTCGATACAAACATTTTGCTTAATATAGAAGATTACTTATATGTTTTAAGGGCAGTGTGTATATTCACTATTAACTAGAGCCACGAAAGAAAGTGGAAAAAATTACATCCTGAATTACTCTTACAATTAACATGTACACTTAACCCTCATAGAATTCACTAATAAATTAATCCTAGTAATTCATACGTATTTTTTTGCACGTTCCGACAATTTACTTTTAATCTACATCTAAGTATAAAGTTCTTTCTTAAAAAGAATTTACGCGTTGCCCCTGTTCAATCCCCTACACAGTGATTCCTTTCCCACAAAAATTTTAAAATGGATTACCGGTTCAACGACCTTTCATTCCGAATTTTACCTTTTTCAAAGGTATGTTAAGTATAATCCCTTCAAACAGTCATAGCAAATAAGAAAATTGCTTTTATCTGCTTATCAAAATTCATTTTTAATACTTTTAAGTGATGGCATTTTTTAAAGGTAAAATTCATCTTTTATGGAAATAAATACAGCAGAATGTATAAAGGCTTAATACTATTCCTTTACTAGTTATAATTTAAAAAAATATTGTTGTGTAAGAAACTCCTGCACTTTTCAATGCACCAGAATAAAAAAAAGGTCAAATTGAAAAATAATTTTAAAGCAATATAACTTACATTTCATTTCAGAAAATAAAAGAACAAAACTTAAATTTAATATGTTTTATTTTGTAAGACAATTGTAAGGCATTTTGCTTCCAACCTTTAGAATGCTTGAAATATTCTTAATTTTTGTTCAATTCTTCTTCTTGAGGATGAGACTATCTTCTTATGAACCAAAAAACTATCACCTCCCTACAATAAAAATAAATATAAGAGGTGTTACACACATAAAAAAGAGAGACTGGTTTAATAAATCATTGAACTTACAGAATCAGTTCTTTGTGACATTATAATCTTCAAAGCATTTTCCTTCCTCATTCACACATTTCTGTGCATTCTGTGATATTATTTCTGATATCAGTTCCAAAACACGGTTTTTGGAAGTCTATTTAGGAGATTTTCCGTTTTTGCCTGAACCTCTTCAACTGAGATAAAAGGGATGCCCTTTAAGAAAGATTTAACTGTACGAAATTAAAAAAATGCATGGAACCAAATCAGGTGAATAAGGAGGATACCCCATCACAATAATATTTCTGCTGATCAGAAAATGCTTGACAATAGGGCCATGTACGCAGATGCATTGTCTTGTTGCAACAGCTATCCATTACTCACCCCTTCTAGCCTTTCTTCCTAATTTTTTCATGAAGTCTTTTTAGTACTTCAGTGTTGTAGTGTTAATTAACCTTCTGATATCTGAAGTGAGTGGGAAATCCCTCATGTCACGAATTTTGGCTATGTTTTGGTCTGTAATCATTGAGCTTGGGCGCTCAACAGGTTCATCATCTTCCACACTTATCCTCCCCCTAAAAACATCTTATACCATTCAAACTCATGTGTACGAGACTAAGTCTCACTTTCATAAAATTCAGTTATTATTTAAAAAAGTTTTCATGGATGATTTCTTAAGTTTCTCAAGAAACTTGCTGTTGGTCTAACATTTGCCCGGCAGAATGCAGTTGCACGTGTTAATTCGATGACGCAGTACTCCCAACTGGCTTGATCGATTAAAGCGAACCTGGCCACATGGATAGAGGAGGTGCGCGAAATGACGTCCTCAAAATAGTGTTTGTCAACTCCACTCTTTTTTTCAAGCTACACACTTAGTCTGGTTTTTTTTTTTTTGTATGTGTGTGTCTCATCTTTTAAAGAGTGTTTTTTTCCAGGTATGGAAGTTTAAGTTGGCATTACTTTCCAAGATGGCGACCGATTTAACAGCTGTCAAGTGATTTATTCTCAGTTTGGTTTGGCAATTCATCAAAACGATCATCAAGCAAGGCGTAGATTCGTCCAATGGGCCCCAAACGAGATTGCCGTTGATCCCGATTTTCATAAGCGAATTTTGTTTAGCGATGAAGCGCCCTTCTGGTTGAATGGCTACGTCAACAAACAAAACTGCCGCATTTGGAGTGAAGCTAATCCACAAGTGTATGTCGAAACACTGTTACATCCAGAAAAACTGACTGTTTGGTGCGCTGTATTGGCTGGTGGAATCCTTCTTCAAAAACGATGAAGGCCACAACGTTACAGTCAATGGTGATCGGTATAGAGCCATGATTACTAACTTTCTTATTCCTGAATTAAACAATCATGATGTCCAGGAGCTGTGGTTCCAACAAGACGGCACAACATGTCACACAGCTCGTGCCACAATCGATTTATTGAAAGACACGTTTGGTGACCGCCTAATTTTACGTTTTGGACCTGTAAATTGGCCTACAAAATCTTGTGATTTAACACCGCTAGACTTTTTTCTGTGGGGCTATGTAAAGTCATTGGTCTATCCGGAGAAGCCATAAACGCTTGACCATTTGGAAGACAACATTCTCCGTGTTATTGCCGATATACGGCCACAAATGTTGGAAAAGTCATCGAAAATTGGACGTCCAGATTGGACTACATCCGAGCCAGCCATGGCAGTCATATGCCAGAAATCATATTTAAAATGTAATGCGCCAAGATTATCTTTCGAATAAAAAAATTCATGTCAATCGAATAATACATCGTTGTTTTATTGCAATTTAAAGTTTTATACCTCTAAAAGAACACCCTTTACATATAATACATTTTCTAGGTAGTTCGGGACAAAATTAGGGGTGTGGCACTCTAATTTATCCACACGACTAACACATACATGTTACTATTCTTCAGAGTAATTGAAAAAAATTCAATCAAAAACAAACATTTCAAGATCACGGTAAACAAGAAGCTCTCATGCAACGAATTGATTAAAATACAAAACATGCCTTACCACTGTAGATCTTTTACGATTTTGTCAATTCTCTCTAAGCTCCCGTTTTATTTTCGGACGTAGTAGCCAAGTGGTCAAGGCATCGGATCATGGCTGGCATGACACGATTTCGAGTTTAGTACCAATGCAGACCCGCTTTGTAGGGGAATGATGCACATTATATCTTTCGAGAGCTGAAACATCCTTCCGTTGGTGTGGTGTGGTAGTTAGGAGAGGGGGCGCCAACTCAGGTGTCATCCTCGTCACTTAACCATGGTTCAAAATTACGAGGTCCATCACCAAAAGACCTCGTGTAGCTGAACAGCATGACGTTAATCTTCTCTCACTCTCCCGTTTTATTTTCATCGGGGAAACCATCTTTTTTTGTAAAATTTTTAATGAGGTTCCTATAGGCTCAAATTATAATAACTATGAATGTATATTCTTTCAATATTAAGGAATTGGACACAGAATCAACACAATATTTTCGGTTATAAATCATGTTTTAATATTAAAATTATATATATTTTGACTTCGCTAGTTACAAAAAGTACCTTACTTTAGCACATTACTTATTTATGTTTGGCTGATTTTATGCTATATTCATCATATTTTATTTCAAAATTTTGTTGGAAAGTCTATAATAAATTCTTACTCTCATAGAATTTCTGTCAGTGATACATTTGTGGATTAAGTAAATGTAAGTGGATATTATTTTAAGGAATTTCAAAAGTATGAAACTTGATTTCAACAAATTCTATTCAACAAAATTAGGGCGATATGACTAATTTAAATGCAGTAAAGATCTCAAAGTCGTTAGAAAAGTGCGTAAAAAATGGTAGGTTTAAGTTTCAATTCGAATGACGCAGAATCGTCAGATGATCATTGCTCACAATATCAATGCTAATCATGGATAATAGTATTTATTTTTATCAGTTTTAACTATCACAGTGTTCAATACATTTTGCCAAAAGAAACAACGATATAATACTGTTTTACAAAATATAAATAGTAGGAATTATTTTGTTTGAATTATTTTAGATTAATAATAATAATAAAGAAATAATTTACATTACTGTCTAACATTACCAAAAATTTGTATTGAATATTTTAAATTTTCAATTAAATAATTAAAACAAATTTAATATATTTTATCATGCCTCGTAATGAAGCCCATCAAAAAATACTCATCACTAACTTAGATTCATATCCATGTCCCTGGAAATGCTAATCTTCAGTAAATAACATCCCACATTATGAGATATATACACTGGTGTGCAAAAATTAAGGACTAAGTCGAAAAATTAGCATATCAGCTGAACGAAGAGGCAGAGCGGACAGAAAGATCAATCAGGAGGTTAAGTAAGGTGATGTACGGTAGCACATGCGCAGATATGCAGGTAGACGTAATGGGGGAGTGTCTGAGTAGTATAAAGCATGTTGTCGGTGTAAGATCAGTATTTCTGGCAAAGAAATTGCATGCCGTATCGCAGTTAAAATCACACCGAGTTGCTGCCTCAGCGAGAAATGGCGAATAATCAGTCTGTTAGACGACATCTGGATGCTTTTACTCGAGGTCGAATCATTGGGAAGTTGGAGGAAGGCCTCATCAAGTGTGGCTGCAGAGTTCGGAATTGCTCACAGCATCGTTTCACGACTTTGGAGACAATTTCAAACTACAGGAACAGCTATCCGGGGGTTCAGTAGTGGTCGTCCACGAGGAACCACACCCGCAGATGACCGGTACATTGTCTTACAGGCCAGAAGAAACAGGTGGCAGACAGCGGGAGAAATCGCTAGACACACGACACAGGCGACTTTACGACCGATATCGCGTTTTACCGTGGCCAGAAGACTGCACGGTGGTGGTCTGTTTGCATGAGACCCTGTACGGTGTGTACCTTTAAAGCCTGCCCATCGGAGAAGGCGTTCTCTGTGGTGCCGGGAACACCGGAATTGGAGAGACAATGAATGGGGACGAGTACTCTTTACAGATGAGAGCAGATTCAGTTTGAGTAGCGATTCTCATCGCATACTCATCTGGAGAGAGCGGGGAAGCCGCAATCATCCCTCGAACATCATTGAAAGGGACAGGTATGGAGGTCGCGGTGTTCTCGTTTGGGGAGGCATCATGCTTGATAGTCGTACAGACCTTCACATCTTCGACGCAGGTTCAGTCAACGGGACCCGTTATTGTAACGAGATTCTTCTTCCATATGTGCGTCTTTTAGAGGCGCTATGGGTCTGCAGTTCCTTTTCATGGACGACAATGCACCATGTCATCACACAGTAGCTGCCGAACAGCTTTTAGAGAGTGAGAATATTGAACGTATGGATTGGCCGGCACGATCTCCGGATCTCAATCCCATAGAGCATGGATGGGATTTTCTAGGCAGACGCTTTGCAGCTCGTACCTTACCACCAGTAACGATTCGGGAGCTTCGATTGGCGCTGCAAGACGAATGGGCAGCAATGCCTCAACAACTCATTGACACCCTCATTCTCAGCATGGGCAGACGCTGTGAAACCTGCCTAGCAGTCAGGGGAGATCATATCCCCTACTAAAGACCGGATGTTTCTTGCTGGACACCCATCACAGGGATGTTTCGGCCTTCAGTCGCATTGCGCTCCATGCTACTTTTTCAATCAAGCTTCTTTTTATCCCTCTGATTTCTCTTTTAATAAGTGTTGCTTACATTACACATGTCCTTACGTATTGGGGATCTTACGGTATTAAATGTGTTGATTTGGAAAGCTTTTGTACAAAGTTATATTGAAAAAACTGTCTCGTCCTTAATTTTTGCACACCAGTGTAAATCAAAACTCTATTTTTTTTATTCATCCCGATATTTCAAATTCGCAAGCCACATCAAAACTTTCTAGTTTTGGCCATTAAAATCCAAAACTGAGTGAAATGTTTCCATTGTTTATATCTTAATCAGCTTATTTCATACTCAGAAGCCATTCCTAATTTTAAAATGGAATGACAGAGAATGCTAGGGATGGAAGAGATTGGAGAAATTTGGAATGTAAATTAATCGTGACAAAGGCCTTCGATCGAAATAAAAGGATCTTAGCCATACTTTTCACATGGTAACGAATGTTCTTGTTTAATATCTTCCCGATTCAGAGCAGCTCCAGCCGAAGTAAGCTTTTAAAGCCTTGCAGCTTTAATGAAAGATATATCGCAATGCCATATGGGAGATCTCAAAGGAAATAATGAGGTTAGTAATGAAGCGGAAAAATTGTTTCTGAAAAGCGAAAATGTATGTATCTTCTGTATACCGAATTATTATCACATCATTTGGAAGGAATCTACCACACACAAAAAAGAGTTAATATTAATATCAATTAATGTCATTTAAATAATGACAAAGTGCGAGTTAGAGTTTTCACACGTTAAAGAGACAAAAAAAATTACAAATTTAAATAAACTTTTGTGAGTCTTATGATCGTAAGTGAATAAAAATTAAAAGAATAAGAAAAAATGGTAGCATAAAAAATGATGATTTCTAATGATTCCTTTTAAGAAAATCATGTAATGCATTTTTTAGTATAAGACTTTAAATATAAAGATTCTTTAAATAAAATACTGGTATGTAGCACGCATAATTAAAAGCATAAAACAATGTGACGATATAAATTAAAATAAAGTTTTTGATTTTTTTCAAATAGTCTATGTTATAAATGAAAAAGCTATATTTCTTCTTTCAATCTATTTTCGGTTTAATGAGTTATACTGCGTGACACGTAAAATGCAATATTATCAAAAACGATACCCTATAAAAGTGAAATTTGTACCATGCATGTATACTTTGTAAAGGCACGTAAATCGTAAAGGCACCACCAAATACCGATATATAAAGAGAAAATAGAGGATTCTTTAAGTGTTGGAATTGAGTTTTCTTGCTGAGATTTTCGTGTTAGAAGCTTCAGCATTCATCATCAAAGAATACGAAATGCTTTCGAAGATGTTTCTGAATTGGTTAAAAGAAACATAATTAGTTGTAGATAATGTGGAGGATTATCTTTCTGAAGATGCAGTGCTCTATTTCGATGAAACTGAGCCTCCGTTAGCCAAACGCGAAATTGGTGGGTGAAGGACAAATGGATAAATAGACAGGAGATAATTTCAGTCTCATCAGATCATTGATCGTGAGGAAAGGCATAGTGTGTATAAGTCAATGATGGATCATGATTCTACATTGGGGGTTAAAGCTTACCGCGTAGTTATATGTATCAGCCATAGTTATGTGTGTACCATTCAAGGTGTGTGGCAGAGGAGAAGTTTACTAATGCCTCTTTTGGAATGATTCCTTATTTGTATATCACACACGAGAGATTTCAAAAAAAGTATATACCTTGAGTACTTAGCAATAAGTTTAGCTAATACATGCTGCTCATATTGAACTACATTGTTGTTCAAAATATTCTAATTAGAAGAACCCATATTGTATATTTCCTTAAATGTTATGTACCTATATATTTCAGATGTTTACTGAATATGTAAATTATTACAACAAATTTGGTCTGACTAAGGATAGCTTAAAAAATACGAGCATATTTTGCGTGAAATCTTTTATATACACACCACTGATTATTCAAAATGCAACACCTTAACAGAAATAAGAGATATCAATACTAAATATACGGACAGTCGTTAGTACTTTATAGGAATGATTTTGATGGTTAATTTTAACCATATTTTGAGGCAGTTTGCTTCTATATGGTAGTCATGATTCTTAATGTTAGCTCTAGCTCGAAATTCCCAGAAAAGTAAGGTTTTTTTTAGTACTGCCATGTAAATTTTACTCCATTCCTCTTGGATCATTTTCCAAAGTCCTTTTAGTGTTCTTGAATACCATTTACCTAAAACTCGTTTTAATAAGCCGAAAGTATAAAAGTCCTTTGGAGAAGCGTAGGGGGCCTTTAGACTTGCAGAATCATGTTTTTGAGAAATGTTATGCAGTCGGACCTTTACATAACGAAGTCGCTAAATCCCGAAAAAAAAAGTTCGTTATATGGGAAATCCGTTACATAGAGGTTCATCGTAAATTTTTTTTATAATCCCCATAAAAAAAAATTAAAATTCATATACGCTATATATTAAAATAAGTAATTATTCTCACACCTTTTTGTAAATTAATAAAATTTATTTTTTATATCTTACCTATCGAAAAAAAGAAAAGTCCCCAAGGAAAATTTTTTAATTGCTTTATCTGCTTCCTGAAGAAGTAAGTTTTTTCTTTGATGCTCAAGTTCTTACGTTTGGACATTTTCGAGCTACAAGAAACGATGTTACCAATACAACGGATCAACACTGCAAATGAATGGAGACTAGTTCAAGGACACGGGGACAAGAGACAACTTCACGTAGGTTGAAAGGAGATATCGAGCATTTTTCCACGGAAAAGGACAAAGGGGGAGTAAATGCTACACTTCTTGGATGAAATGCCCATAATTCTAAGGCTCTCGGTGAGCTAAGTACCTAATAAAACCAGTTCAAGATTTATGACCCCATAAAAAGAGTTAAAGGAAAGAATAACTTGAAATGTCCAGAAATATTTTTAAAAAAGGAAGGGGGAAAATTGAATCCCAAGAGAAAAAGTTCATTATATAGAAAATGTACTTCGCTATAGGGAGGTTATTTTACGAAGGAAATCGTGAATGGTTCTTGGTTCCAGGAAAAAGTTCGCTACATAGAAGAATTTACAATATAAAGGTTCGTAATATAGAGGTCCAATTGTGTATTTATTATCGAATCATAAGTTCATAAGTAAGTATAAATTAATAATATACTTTTTTCTTACGAAAATTTATTATAACATTAATGTCAAATTTTTTTGCCGTTAATTGAATCTAAACAATGCGTCATAAAAGTTCTACATTGGATCTCTTCAATATTCTAAAACATTATAATTAGAAACTTCTGCACAATACATGCTTATTGCGCAAGTATCTCATACAATTTTATTTATGTGTCTTTAGACTTGATTTGTTAATGCTCAAAACCAATCTTCAATCGTCTAGACAGCATAACTTTTTAATAGTCATTTATCTTTAATGTTGGTGAGCCTAAATAAACACCTTTTGAAGTACACAAAAAAGCATTCCAAATCATTTAATTATAATAACATTTAGTAGTATTTTCTGGAACAATCCAATTGTGTGTGATCTGTACAAACTCTTTTGTGTGTGTGTTTTTCTTTTTATATATCTCAACAGTTCTTTTTCTGTTTTGTATTATATCTGACATAAAAAGTTCATCAAAAAACAATTATCATTATTTTAAATTTTCAGGACTTTGCTCTATTGTATTGAGATTGCATATAAATAATGTTGGATGACATATAATAGGTACTTCTCATTGCAATATTCAATGTTATTGAAGTCCATTCTGTTGCAAACAATTATTTGGGATATTAAACTTCTTTAGATAAGTATATTCCACTATGAACATTTCTTTATTTTATTCAACATTTAGTAATCTTTATCAGGTTTTTCATTTATCACACATAATTAATGTCATAAAAATACATAAAGTGTGTTTAAAATTAGTTTAAAAGAACATTTTTAAAAATTTTAAATAATGCATATATTATTTTTATATGAAAATGAAATTTCAAGAGAGTGTAACTAATTTATAAGGAAAATATTGGTAAATTTTAAACAATTGTACGCAATAGTAGAGTTTGATCAAAATGTAAATATTTTATACAGCAAATGATGATCAATTTTATATCATTTTATACAGAAATATAACCGAGTTTTTCATCGCATTTACAACAGAAAATTAGTAAATATATATAGTTCTTTCAAGGTGGACACTCATTGGAAAAAGCTAACCATTAAAGGAAAAATAAAAATAAGTAATATATTAAAATAGGTATTGAAAATGAAGTAGAATGAAAGTAAGGTATAAATTTTATAAATGCTAGATTTTCTTATCCAGCTATTGTGTTGATTTTCAAATTATTAGTCTAATATCTTCCATGACCTGCCTTCACTAAGATGTATTTATGGTGAATTCACATTTTTTAAAATTTGTTCATGAAAATATCCTTCTGATTTAAAACTCAAAAGACAAGTTCTGATCGAAAATATAATTTTTGTTATTAGTACGCAATCCCTTACGAGCTTGAGGTTGCACTTTCTTTTGCAGTGAAAAATGGCTACTGAATTAAGAAAGGAATATGAAACAAATGTTTATATTCTTTAACATAAAATGCTGTAATTTTATTATTATTCAAAAAAGAAATTCAATAAAATAAATACTATGTTTTAAAAGTAAACTACATAGCTTTAAAAGAATTACCAAAACAAGAAAAAAATAAATAAGCCTTTACGAGTTAGCCATGTATGGGCATTAAAATGGAGAATACAAGTGTAACAAAATGCAATACAGAAAAAAATACAACTGCACGGGAACTTTGCTGTTGTTGTTGTTACCAATGCCACCTGATCGGCAAAGGCCAGATCGAGGCCCACGAAATTCATCAGGGCAAAGGGCTAAGTGACGCCTGTCGTTAGCCGTAGCTTTGAGCACCATACAGGTGACAGTACGATTTGTGCCTCGATTCCTCCCCCCCAATTTTGAGGGAGAACATTCTGGGTGGGGGAGGGGGTTAAAGGCCTCTCATCTCTCTTCCCTTTCCACTAACCTCACGAGAGGACTTGCGGATCGACGGTTATTTAGAATACCCCCATGCCGTGCAGGCACTATACATTTACAAACATCCATGTCTTTTCTGGGATTCGAACCCAGTCCCAACGGCACAGCTGTTAGCGTCACTAACCACTCTACGGGAACTTTAATTCTTTGGAATGATATGAAGAACATGAAATGAAGCTTCAGGGCAACAATTTGGTTACGATAATAACAAATACAAATTCACCTATAATTATGGAAAACAATTATTAATTCATTTTTATGCATCAAAGTACTAAATCTAAAAATTCAATTTTCTGTTAGTACTTTATTTTCTGCTTATGTATCATATTTATCATAGAGAAATGATGAAAGGAAAGTTTGCTAATTGATCATTTCCCTTTCTTTAATAATTACATCATTCTTGAGTCCATGAACCAAAATAATCTTAGAAACAATAAATTGATTATTTTCAAAGTATATGTGCAATTACAAATTCCTACAAAGAAAACAAAATGGAAAAAAATAAAACTTAATTTTTATATAAATAGATACAAATTTGTTCTACATTTCTGAATGCATAGCATACAAGGTTACACAATATCCAAAAGTTATGGAATAGTTACTTATTATTACGGAACTACACATCAGAATGTAATAGTTCATCCGTGGATTGGAAAACCCTCCAAGATTTTTGGGTTTAGTTAGATCGGCCGCATTTGCGCGCATTAATCGACAATCGTAGACAATAAAATTGTTACACTGACTTCATTAGTAAAGATGCGGATTCCACACCAAAAAATGCACTGCGCATTTAGGTTAACAGAATTTAAATCAGCCACGCGTGTACAGCGACGTGTTCGAACAGAATGTAAAGTTGTTACTGGCTTTCCTAATAGATTTATCAAAACTCCTACAAAATGAATCACGCAGACGATCCACAGTGTTTTCTATCACGAAAATTTAAGGAAACTTGCCAGTTTCATATACCAAAGTTCCCGTCTCCCTTAAAGTTCTTTTCTATTGGTGGATATATTTTGATGTCGGAGGGTCGGCATTCCATTCTGTTCGAACACGTCGCTGTACACGTATCGCTGATTTAAATTATGTTAACCAAAGTATGCAATGTACCTTTTGCTTTGGCGTCCGCATATTTATTAATGAAGTCAGTGTAACAAGTGTAACGTCTTCGATTGCTCAATAATGCGTGCACGTGCGGCCGATCGGACTAGGCCCAAAAAATCTCCTGGGGTTCTAATCCACACATGAATAGTTTATTACATTCTAATGGGTAGTTCCGTAATAATAAGCATTATCTTATGCATATTTTAAGCCCCGATACTCTGTATTTAAATGTACTTCGCATAATTTAAAATGGATTTTAAATAATTAAAAATTGAAACGCACAAATGTAATCAAAATTATATTCAACCATCGTTGGGATGAAAAATAAATGGTAAATATTTCTAAACAGTTACAAAGTTTTTATTAGTAATTCATGGAACAAATAAAATAATAGTGAACTAAACGTAATATTAAAGTTTCAAATAATTTTTAAAGAAATGTGGAAGCAAAAAAGGAAAACTGCATAGAACTCTCATTTAATGCCTGATAAGATTAAAAACTATAAATATTAAAATTTCTTCAGAAGAATGTTTTTTTAAGAAAAATCCTCATGTATATATATATATATATATAAATATAGTACACGTATGTAATTCTGGACATAGTTATAATAAGTTTTTTTGATTATTAACAGAACAGAGCTTCAAGTTATTATGTCTAGCCTTAAATATAGATTTTTCAAACTACTGTTTCTGCAATCCTAATTTGAACTCTTCATATAATTGACAGAAGGATCAATATAACTAGGTTTCCTAACTTCGAAACATGTATATATCAGTTTCCCAATGACCTTGAAACTTACTAACACTGTTACTCTAAATTCACAGTAAAGTGTACCTAAGCGCTGTCCCAAGAAAATTGGAAGATGGACAATCAATAATACTTCGAATCGGAGTCATCTGTATCAGTGACATAGTGATTTCTCTGAAGCTACTAGATTCAAAGTGGATTCTAGGAAATAACTTTCCTCGATAGCAAATAGATTACACAACGAATTTCTGATCTAATATCAATGGAACTATAAGCTATTAAAGACAACACAAGTTGCGTGCTTCCTTTTTTTTTTCCTTTTTTGTTGTTGCTTTGAATTTTGATCGTTTTCCCCTACAATTTTTCTAAGAACTTTCGTACTGAGCACGAATGATTTTAAAGTGAAAATTCATTCAGTTGAAAACTTCTCAGAATAAGTCAATTGTTTATTTTCGCTTCTATGGTTTTTGGATGCGATTTGTTGTTCGCTGAATCGGTAATTCTCATATTCTGATGAAAAGGTATATTTTCTTCCTGCTTATTTTTGTTGTTGTCTTTCGTGCTTCTTTCTTATGACCATTTCACAGCATATGTCGTTGAAATAGTTAATTCAATCTGAAAATGCAGGTATAATGTTTTTATTCTGTTTAAATTGTATCACTTACGTGACAAATATTTTATAATGATTCTTAGAATATTTTTTGAGGATATAATATCATCAAATATCAAGACCAACTTCTAGTTCTAGTGTAGCATTTGTTGAACTAACTTATTTAATGTTACACTAGAACTATTTTCGTTAAGTTTATTAATAATAAACTACTTCTACTGAAGAAAAATGTCTAGTGAAAGCAAGCATGATATATTATGCATACATAGAAAAAACTAATAAATGTACTAGATAAATGCAATATTCCATACATATATTCCTAAGAAACAGAAATTCTAGTCTTTCACTTACTCTCCAATCCATTGTTTTTCCACATTAGTTGTTGAACAAATTCAGAATATTAATATATTGTTAATATATTGCACTTTTCCATAATATGTTCGACTATTACTAGTTTACATAATTTGATTTCAATACATTTCCTTCAATAACACTTCTTCATTCTACATGAATTTCATTTAAAAATAAAAGCTTATTTTTATTATCTAACTTTTCTTATAAATTATTTTAACATAGTACATTTAGAAAAAAATTATTGGGCATTAACCCCTTCGTAATGGGGGTGCAAATATGCATTCTTCACGGACGCATCTCATGGACGGGTGGTGCAAATGTGCATTTTCAGCTGGAACGTTTTTTAATGACCTCCAGATGACACCCTATGTCCATTATATTGAAATCGGACGTAGCTACAGTAACCTGACTCTCCCCACTGGACGTGCTCCTCCCCATAATTTAAATCTCAGCCCCCGGGGCAGCCAATCGGAGTCAATGTTCACTGTACCCAGCATCCAATCAGAGAGCAATCTCTTAGCTCTCAGCCAAGCCAAAAAACTCAAAATCTTTCCACCCAGATGAAGAACCATAGCCACACCTCCCGGATTCCATCGCTCGACCAATCACCATCATGCCACTCAGCAGAATGGAAAACACCAATTTTGCCATGCCCAGCATCATAGACTCTCACGATATGGGATTGAGGACTGTTTGCAGTCCAGACGCCCAAAAGAAAACGCCTATTCAACGTATTCACCTGACCTTCAGTTAGTTTATATTCTGCCTGGGGATTTGATATTTTGCACATCAGCGGAGTAGGAGGAGGGGGTAATTGAAAGGTCAACAAACAGAGCTCGGCTCATAAACTTTCATCTTGAGATGAAACATTCGTTTTTCTTATAACTCATCGAATACTTTTTTCTTATTTTTTTACTACAGAGTGCGGTGTTTTAGCGTCAGTTCTGCTTAAAAGATTTTGTTGTTTTTGGGTCTATTTTGCTTACTTTTCTTATTTCAAAAACATTGACTTAAGGTTATTAATCGATTATTTTGAAGGCTTTTTCCTAACCTTAATAGGAGCAAAATGGTGAAAAGCTAAAGTGTTTAGTTACAAACCGTGTAAAAATGAAAAAAAAAGTAACAAACATTTTATGCTTGCAAATCATACAATGTTGGACATTGCGTTTCTCCATGCTTCGAGATTTTCCACACTCAATCTTCATTTTAATTTTGCCATTTCTTTTTGTAAATAATCTTTGTCGTAATTTTTTTATTAATTTGAAAGTGTATTTATGCGTCTTGTCAATGAAAATTTTGGAGAAAAATTAATAGTGCTTACGAAATTTATTTCCGAAGATAAGCCATATTTTTTTATATAACTTCATACATGTTAAAGGAAAAACGTTATTACATTCTACTTTTGATGTAACTGACAACTTGTATAATAATCTAAAGGGGTACCAAAAATTACGACGTTAGGACTATAATTTTATTATTTATGCGCTTTTTTCTTAAGTTAGGCTTAGCGACAAAAGCGCCCCGTCCTGAAAGGATTAATAAAGCTAACATATAGTTGCATGCATTTCGTTCTTCATATAATTTAAAAACATAAATATTTTTAAGTGTAAAAATTAGTTGATAATAAAGAAAAGAAAGGATTAAAAGGTGCACAATTATTCACAGTCATTGCTAATTTATATAAGCATTTGAAAATTTTGGTTTTTAATCATTGATATTTACATTAATGTAAGGTACTTATTTTGTAAATAAAAATCCTCATGTTATGCAATGTGGAACATTAAGAGTTTTGAAGTAAATCTATTTTTAAAAAAAGTGCATGTGAAATAATAGATGTAATTCAACACAGTTTAGATGTTTTCTTTCACACCAAAGCATTATAATACAAAAATAAAATATATGATGTGTTTTAAAGCAGATGGGGAAAAGATAGGCTCTCCACAATTTTCTTAAATGTTTGTAATTTAAACTAAATTTTCAATATTTTTTGTTTTCATGGAAATTATTGCAACTTTCAAAAAAGTAAATTATCAAAAACATACTTTAAAAATTACACCAGGGTGTTTCTTGACTTCAGTAACCTCTTTGTGAGTGAATATTAGCGTCGCACTGTTTAGCTAGACGAGGGCTTTTGGCGACGGACCACATAATTCTGAGCCATGGTCAAGTGACGTAGACGACACCTGAGCTGGCGCCCCTCTCCTAAATACCACACCAACGGGAGGACGTTTGAGCTCTCGACAGATTTAACGTGCATCCCTCCCCCGCACAGCGGGCTTTTAGTGGTACTGGGCTCGAACTCATGACAAGGCCAGCCACGATCCGATCGATACCTTGAACACTGGGCCACAGCGGCCACGGGACATCTTTGTGAAAATTCACAGAATAATCTCAAAAACTCCATGATGTTTTTATCAGGAAATCAAATATTTTTAATGAAATCATTTTGAAATTAGAATACGAAATATTCTATAAGCTTTCTATATAATTCCCAATTAGAAATTGAAAATGCAAAAAATAAACTAATTAATTAAATTCGTATAAAAATGCTTCTATAATTTGTAAATCATACTTTTCACTTGAAATTTCTAATAACTTTAAAACTAAAGAAATGTGAATGGTACCGTTCATAATTTTTGTGAGAATATATAATTTTAGATGAGAACAGAATATAGCGCAACACCATAAAATTGCTCAGAAATAAATAATACTACATAATAAAGAAATTATTTGACTGATTTCGTCTTACTGCTACTAAATTGCAAATATCATTTTTTTTAAAATCCGTTATAGCTCAAAATACATTTATATAATAAATTTGATACACAATAGAGCAAAATAATTGAAAAGAGCGCATTTTTTTATTCATGTATTTTTATCCAACATATCAGAAATCATAAGTAAAATTCAAAGAGTGCGGGTATTGTTTTTCTTTATAAATGTTTGTAGTTTTTAATGTAATTATAATGCAATGTAGTGCATTTAAATAACAACTGTAAAAGAACAATTTATACCAAATCTTAGCTGCACTAATTTTAATAATATGAGGGCTATATTTTAAGTAAGGTCCGTTGGCGCGTATAGATCCTTAATTCGCGCTTACGCCGCAACAAGTCTCTGCATCACTGACCAACATCCAGTTGTCCAACGTCCATTTCTGTTCTGTAGCGGTCGTGGAAGCTTTGCTGTACATCAGTGCTTCTCAAACATTCAATACAGGCACCCCCTTTTCTATCACAAATTTATCGCTCCCCCCCCCCATTATACATTAATAATGCACTGAATGCAATAATAATGCACTTTGACGCTAAGGCTACAGTCTCTATTATAAACCGTAGAAATCAATGACATAAAAATTAAATTTTGTATATGTTACTTTAAAAAAAAAAAAATTGAGTAACAGGATAATTATTATATTATTTTTCCTTTCCCTAATTTTTAAATTGTAACATATTGCAAAATGCGGTGGCTGTTTAGAAGACAAAATATAGATATCAGCTAAATATAGAAAAAGAACTCAGAGGGTCAATTTCTAATCACACAAGCATTCCTTTGAAAAACTGTGCTCTGCATGGCAAGCCCATGGATGTCGCTAATACTTATTAAACTTGTTCTTAATTTAGTATTAATTAATTAGTTATAAAATACTCTGTGCAGCACTGATACATTAAAAGTATACCGGCTGAAGTACCCTCTCTTTGCACAAGTTCATTTATAAGAAAATAAAACATTATATATATAATCGCTGAATTGTAAGGAGAATAAAACCAAGTGCGCGACAATGTGTACAAAAATGTAAAATGATTTTTTTTAAATTATTGCTCAAATTATATTAGTTTTAATTGAACTGTAATTTTAAGACTCACAGAATTAGCATTTAGAATTGATTTTGAATACTGAGCAATAATACAAAATTCCGATGAAGAATAATTGTATTATTTTAATGTTTAAAGCGAAAGGACTTCAACATGTTTTAAACCTGGAGCAGGCGCGCACACGATATTAATGGTCGAGCGGGGTTATTGTGATTCACCCCAATCCTTTTTTCATAATTATTTTTATAGTACACAATAAAAGTCGTAATTCCAGTGAATAATTTAACCAAGAGAAAATATACTTACCTACTTTCAAGGACTTTTCAATTTTTCTTTGATAATTTTAAGGTGGCTTGCTTTGTCGCAGGTTCGAAAAAAAGACCCGCCGTGTAGGGCAGCGATGCACGTTAAATCTGTCGAGAGCTGAAACGTCCTCCCGTTGGTGTGGTGTGGTAGTTAGGAGAGGGGGTGCCAGCTCAGGTGTCGTCCACGTCAACCATGGTTTCGTGGTCCGTCGCCAAAAGCCCTCGTGTAGCTGAACAGTGACGTTAATATTCAATCAATCAATCAATCAATTGATAATTTTAAGAAAAAAATCTAAGAAAACTGACCTGAAATGTTTCAAATGTGCTTGACCTTAAATAAAGACACAAATCACAGACACTTTTCGCTAACATTACAGGAATATTATTAGCAGGCAAAACTGTCAAATTTTGTTCAAGTTATTGTAATTTTACTGTCATTTGATGTTCAAAAAATAACATTTTGAACTTTTTCCTGCATGCGTGTTTTTAACAAAGAAAAATGTGTCTTCTGATACTTATGGCTTCATATTTTAGTTTATGGAGTTCTTTTGGTAGGATAGTAGTTTGCTTTCGTTTCATGTTCATCGCCTCTCTCAAATTTACTTTAATATGCATTATTTCAGCAGGTTCATCCCTTTTTTATCAGTTTTAATTTCTCTAAAAAAAGATTAAAGTTTCCCATTTCTTTATATACATATATATTCTGATCATTTACCAAGTATTTACCTGTTCATCATGCTCATATACCAAACCGCAATAAGTCGGACAATAAGACAATCAAGATGACTAAATTATTCATGGAGGTAGGGGGGAATGTAGCATGAACACAGAAAATATTTTGGAAAAAAAGTGAACGTACCGGGAACTCAGTTAACGTTTGTCACTCCCAAAAAAGAGGGAGATATGTGACAAATATATTTTAGTTCACGTTAAGACTGTCAAACAGGCGGTAGTGTCAGGGCCATTGGTAACAATAAAACAGTTTCGCCAGAATTACCAATTTCGTGCACTCTGTGCTCGGCGTGACCGCTCCAGGATTAAAAGTGTATTTATTACAATATGGATGTTCTAAAACAAATGTGTAAAACCTTTTTCATCATGCTTTATTTGTTTGGGAATACTCAAAAAAATAATCCTTGGCGTAGTAATGCTTCAAAGTGCTCTCTGTGCTTTTCCAAAAATCATAAACATATTTTACAAGGAAAAAAACGCAGCAGAAATACTTTATTTACAACTTCCCTAAATAAAAAACTAGTACATAAGAACATGGACGTAACTAACCGTACAAGTGAGTCTGAAGGTCAAACCGCAGCAAATACATTTTGGTGTCTACAGCTGATGTACAATATTTCAATAATATAACAGTGATCAATTTCTTATCTTCCTAAAATATTTTTGATTATGGGTGTGGGTTTTTTTCTGAAAGAGTAGTATTTTAGGTTTGAAAAGAAAACGTATTAAAAATATCTCATAATGGGATTACATTAAATTATATAAAATGTTTTTTTTATTTGGTTATAGTTTCAAAGATAGCGCTAATGAGGTTTTGAAGTAAAAGGTGTTATTTTTGATGGCGTAATATCGCAGATGATATATATATATATATATAAATTATATCAGTGAAATTGTGTATTTTTTTATTATGTCAGAAAGTATTTTGTTTTACTTCATTCCAGTAAATATATTTTTAATGTTTTAATTTCGATACGCTCGCAGCCACAAGGGGGCACCCCACAATTTGAGAAACTGCTGCACATCTTTAAAAACTTAAATGTGATGGAATAGGCCGCCAAGTCTGATATACGCTCTGTTATCCGTTTTTTGACTGCGAGAAACATGTCGGCTGAGACATTATTCTCCAGATAACAGGAGTTTATGGCACTGAAGCAATGAGTGACAGCAAAGTTCAAAAATAATTATCAGAAAGTTGAAAATCAACTAACAAACGTCCATGATGAAGAACGCTCAGAGCGGCCGTCTATAATCACTGATGATTTGATGCAAGCAATTGAAACAAAAATTCGTGAGAGCAGGAGATTCACGGTAACCCTCTTTCTTTGGAATTTCCCGACGCTTCTCGGTCAGTGGTGTAGAAAATTGTGACTGAATATCTCAACTTTAAGAAATTGTGTTCTAGGTGGGTACACAGACACCTCACAGCGGAACACAAAGAAAAGTGTTTTGTCAGTTCATTGGTCTTTTTGATTCGTTACGAGGAAGAAAGGAGTGACATGTAGAGTTGAATCGTTCCTGGAGATGAAACATGGGTATGCCATATCACCCCGGAATCAAACAACAGTCGATGGAATGGTGACATCCATCCTCTCTCGCCAAGATCAAATCCAAACAAACGCTGTAAAAACGCAAGATTATGGCAACAGTGTACTGTGGCTGGCAAGGTTTTTTTGCTGGGGGACTTCATGCGACAAGGAACAATGATGCCTACTGCAGAAAACACTACAGAAGTTCCGAAGAGCATTGCAAAACAAACAGCGCGGCAAGCTGTCAAAAGGCATTTGTTCCTCCACGGGGTAATGCACTTCTAGAAAGACTCTGGAATTAATCTAATATTTTGGCTGGGAGGTTTCGCCAAATGATTCGTTGTTGTTGTCGGGCTGTACATCGTACAATAGTGGGAAACGCTTCAGTGACAACAAAGAAATGAAAGTGGCCGTGTACTCTTGGCTGTTCAACCAGGCGGCAGACTTCTTTGATGAGGGTTTCCAAAACTTAATTCTAAGGTATGACAAGTGGATTAATAACCTCGGCAATTATGTAGAAAAATAGGTAAAAAAATGTACAATCCCAAAACAAATTGTTTTTTTTTAAACAAAATATTATCGTTCTTTTTTTTAAAACAAACGGACGTTACTTAAGAAACAGCTCTCGTACATATACATCCCATGTTAAAAAACGTATTCGGATCTGATAAGATGATATTGCTAATTCTAATCAACATTTATAATTAATTCCTCATAATTTCAAAACTTTTGTAATCTTCACAATAATGTCCTTTGATTTTAATTTTTACATAAATCTTTTAAATTTATATAATAAAGCTGTACTGTTTAGGGGAAAAAATAACTGTTATTTAAGAAGTATTTTTTTTATCGTTTTTTTGTTTGAGTTAACTTCTGTTATTCTCTCTCATTTATACATTTTAAAATTTTAACTGTTATTAATTATCTATTAGTTGCGTTAATAAATTCTGATTGATTATATGTGATATTTAATAAATATCACAATTTCATTTGGGATCTATATTACTTGACAATATATAATTTTGCAATTGTTACTCTCTGTCTATATTCAAAATACCTTTTTGAAAGAAATTCCTTTGCAATCTTTGTAATATTAACAAAAAGTATTTATTACATATGTTATCAGCTATTTTATGTTTACATTTTTACTCTTTGAGTCTAATTATAACAACTCTATTCATATATTGGTATACTTAAAATTAGGAACTTATGAGCTATCCTCTTCTCTATTTGAATTTATTTTAGTTCACGTCCATTATATATATATATATATATATTTTAATTATACCATTTTGAAAAAAAAAATTTGGATTTCTTAAAATAATCATATTTTTTCGAATGTGTAATTTCCCTTATAATATATTTGAAAATAATTAAATGTTGAAGGCCAAATGTTTTAAACTTTGATCATGCAGCTAATGCTTGTTGCGTATGTAGCATTGCGTGAAATATAAACGAATTGCGTATTATTTACTTTTGCTTATCATCGGCTCTGCAGCTTCATGGAGATGAAACTAAAAAAATTGTCGGAGGCCTTATCGACGTATGAAGGATTTTGTCTTAAGAGTCAGAATGTATAAGGTTGGATGGTTATACTGAGCAATATATCGGCACCTGTACCTTTTTAAATAGTATTTTGTGCTATCAGTCTCAAAGAGCAAGGAAATTCTCCTGGAGTGATCAAAATTTATTGTAGAAAAACAATCTTTAAAGTTTATAGGATACAACAACAAAATTCACAGAATAAAATTGAGAAGGCCTTCACAACTTCTACATCGCTCAGACATTGCTATCAATGTCTGAAATATTTAATAGCTTGCAGACACTTAATCGGTAAAGACAATAGTGACTAAGTTTTAGAGAGCAACTCCTTTCTGATAGTTTACACGTATTTCTGTCGAGAAATCTACTTACGTCATAGATCGCGATAATAGAAGATATTTCCAATAATTTCCAGAAGCATCCATATAGTCATCAAAATTGTCGCCAAGCTTCCAATGAACCCCTATTATAATATTAAGACTAGCATTGCTTGTGAATATTACAATTTTAGCATAAAATAAATACAACAGAAAGCAGTAATAACGTATTACACATTCATATATTAATTATTTACACTACTTTAAACATTATTTGCACTATTTTAAACATTCTTTACACAAAATTCGTAACAATATTATCAGCAATAGTTGTTGCAAGGAATGGTAAGGGGTAATAATGAGTTTGGAATGCTAACTTGCCGAATACTAGACAAGATCAGCTGATTTTGTGACAGGCCCAAAGTGCCAATAATTTAACCAGCTACCCGTGATACCTGCCATCAACTCATGTCGCTATTTGTTATTATGATTTCCTATATTTTTAACAAAATGCCAGCAAGGTGGCGTGGTTGGTTTGTCACTGGCCTTCTGCACCTAAGATTGCGGGCTCGACCACGGCCCAAATCTGTGGATTTTCATAGTGCAGAAAATCGACAACGGCCATGTCATGTGATTATTTGGCAGGTAAAAAATACCTAGAGTGTTTGTTTGGCTTGGGTGTTCTCGACAAAATTAAATCATAGTACAAGTTTCGTTTTAAATTACCTGCGGTAATTAGTATCTGTCTATATGGGACTGCACAAAAAGAGGCACCAACTTCCGGGGAATATACTAGATCTGCAATGGTAAAACACCAATCCTCAGCCCATTGGAAATATAAAAAAACTTTTTTCAGTAATGAATGAAATTTTAGCCTTTTTATTATATATTTATCAACATTTATATTTTTTTTATAATTGCTGGCTCTAAATAACTTCTTTCTTAATAATAGAACATTTTTCTTTCATCTGAATATAATTAGATGAAAGTATTATTTGACGACGGAATACATTAAGTATTTTTGGTTATCTTTTTAAAATTCAGTTTTCTTCTTTGCTTTCAAATCTTCTCTCATTTTTGTATAATCATTCCAAATAATAGTTAAGTACCCAAACTGATATAAACAGGAGCACACGAATCCTTGCTAAAATATATTAAGAACTAAATATTTTTTAAAAAATATAGTTCCAATTCGTTCATTTTAAATATAGAAAAAAATAATATAGATACATATACTTAATAACAAATCCCATTATGTCTTGGCTTCAGACATTGCAGGTAATAAAAAATGAGTTAAAGGGCAGTGGACTAACACCATAATCTGTCAAAGGAAAGAATGACATAAAATTTCTATCTGTATAATGTTTTTCATTGATAAACTTTTTCATTTTTTTTAGGCTGTTGAAGTGTAAGAAGTCGTTGGCCCTTTTAAATTAACTACTACAAACTATCTACATTTGCTTTCCTTTTTCATGACTTTGTGCTAAAGAAAATAAGGCTGGTTATCTTTATTTTCTTAAGAACTAGTCAATGCTGCTTTCAAAGGCAGTAGGATAGGAAACCTTTTATCGGATTGTATTTTTATCGACTTTTACTGAGATAGCTATGCTGAATATATATTAGGTAGTACTTTTATGTTTCTTGTGTGTGACCCATCTCTTATTATTCTATGCTTTTAAGCATTTTAGAAATTATTAAAGCAAAAGTTGGGATCTTAAAAAAATTTTTATAAGTTATAGTGTAACAAGGAAAGAAATACGCAAGGTTTGTCGAACAGAAATAAACATATTTTAATACATTTCAAAGGGTATTCCAATGATAAAATCTGTTATTTGCGGAAGAAAACAATAATTAGTGCGAAAAATATACATTTAAGCTATCAGCACATTTTGTTATAAAAGTATTCCTTTACGTATTTAATTATGTTTTGCATACTTTTTTTTAAAAAAAAAATTGGAGGATTTTTTTCAAGAGAATTTTATTGAAAATTTCGATTTTCTATATCGTTGTCAAGAAAAAAAATTGTACATAGAAAGATAAAATCTGTTTCAACCATTTTGTCTGAAATTCAATTAACTGCTGATTTTTTGAAAAAGAATGTTTAGAATTTGGCATCCTATTACACAAAACAAGCTAAAGTAAATTAATTTTTAAAATGTTTAAAATTTATTGATTATTTAAGGTAAAATTAGCTTTCGTGTATATTAATTATAGAAGTCTGGGAGATTCTAACAAATTTTTCAAGCCTTACCATTAACCCTATACAGTTACTTAATCTTATTAAACTTGTCACACCACGTTTAAAAGAAAGCATATTTTAGAGAAAAAATATTCTTTTTAATAACTCTAACACAATACATACTTCATGAGACTTAGAACATTAAATGTAACAGAAAAAAATACAGGAAATTTCTTGACAGAAAAAAAAGGCCGAATTAGGAAAAACAACCCAAAACATGTATTTGTCAAAACACGCCCAATTTTCTTTATTACATATACCACTATGTTTACCATTTACTTCGAACTCTTTTAGTGGAGGAAAAACATTTAAGGAAGATTTGTCGAGGTGTATATATTTTGGGGGAAAAAACTGGAATATTTTTTTATGTTCCATTAGACTTATTTCTTGAAGAAATATTTGTTTTGTTCTTATAAAAAAATAAATAAATCGGTTGTGAAACTGTGGAGTTAAAGAAAATATTTGTTGCATAAAAATATTCTGAAAAAATTGTATGTTTTTATACCGTGGATAATATGTTATATTCCTAAAGTGCTCTTAAAAACCATCAATAAGAAATGATAAGTTAAGGATATAGCAAAAAATGTGAATTTGATAAATGACTAAAGTATTCATTTAATAGTGTTTATTTGTGTTAATCGATATAATCCTTCTTTCCTTCCTTCCTCAATGGCTCGACAACCCATCAAAAAGTTTTTTCCAGGCCAGCCTTTTTACTGCTAGTGTTCTCCAATTCTTAGTTCTCAAAATTAGGAGACCTTTTTCTAGATCATCAGTCCATCGAAGATTTGGCCTGCTCTTTCTTCGTGCGCTAATTGGCTGGGCATTGAAGAACTTTTTTACTGGTGCGCTCTTCGTTCATTCTGACAACGTGACCTGCCCTTTTAATTCGTTGTATTTTGGCCTTCTAAAGAAGCCTTTTCCAGGCCAGACTTCTTCCTGCTAGTGTTCTCCAATTCTTAGTTCTCAAAACTAGGAGATCTTTTTCTAGGTCATCAATCCATCAAAGATTTGCTCTGCTCTTTTTAAGTGCGCCAATTGGCTGGGCATTGAAGATTCTTTTAGTGGCATGCTCTTCCTTCATTTTAACATCGTGACCTGTCCCTTTAATTCGTTGTATTATGATAAAAATAACAATGTCAGATTATTTATATGATTGATAAAGCTCGAGATTTGATCTTCGTCACCACGTTCCATTTTCTTGAAATTCTCCAAAAATAAATCTTAAAATCTTCCTTTTTCGTAGATACTTATCATGTTCTCATCTATTCGAGACATGGACCAAGTTTTTTGTGCATAACTTAATACGGATCTTAAAAGACTTTTACACAATATAACTTTTTTTTTTTTTGATTAAATTTGATTTCATATATTTTCATTTTCCACAGACACACATTAAGATATTTTCTATCCATATTAATTTTCTTTTGAACTTCAGTAGTACAATCGTTTCTATTGTTAATTTCCGAACCTAAATAAGTAGAACTGTGAACAATTTCAAAATTATATTCCTCAATTTTAAAGTGAAAATTGTTAAAACATGATTAATGCAAAGCTTGTACTTATTAATAGATATAATTCCAAATATTATTTTAGACAGTATTTTATTAATTTTGAAGAAACTTCCAAGGTTAAAGTAGTTTCTATCTGATAGATGTAAATATTTCAATCCCAAAATTTTTGGAAGTTTTGTTCAAAACATTTCATAGATTTGCTTCATATAGTCAATAAATCATTGAATTTCTAACTATAAGTTAAAGGACCATATTATATAAAAGTAAAATCTTAGTTTTCATTTTAAGACCGTAGGGTAAAACATATTTTTAAGGTTAACCAAACGTCTTCATTTGCTTATTGCACTGGGATATAAAGAAGAGAAAATAGAGTTAAATTGGGTTGGTCTCTAAATATACTAACTTTAGTAGCATAACACTAAATAATCATTTTTTTAAATGCTATAAGAAAGTTTCAAAAACCAAATACAGCGAAATGTCTTAATCACGAAGACGCTTAAGACGAAATATCGGAAAACACGAAATAATACATTGGTGTAGACAAACTATGGATGTTTTCCGATGCATTTTTTTCTCTTAACACAAAACGAAAACCGGCTTAACACGAAAAGATTTTAATTCTTGGAATGTACAAAATAGGGAAAACACCGGCCATACAGGCGAGATTTAAAAGGGGTGTGAAATGAGAGAAGTGGTTTCACATAATGTTTCTGTTTCATTGAACTGTTCTATTGTATCATCGGAAGAATTCGTTGCAGAAGATGATAATGATGATGTGTGTAGAGTGCCAATTATGGCAGACAAAGACATTTTGGAGTTTGTTCCAATCTCAAAAAAATATCATTGATGCAGAGTCCGACGACAAAAATGAAATGAATATTGCAGCTCCTTTTCCCTCGTCATCATGAAGAACATCATGAAAAGCAGGGACAGTTATTGAGGCGCCCATTACAATGGTGAAATGAATAAAACAAAATTGATGAATGGAGTAATTTGTTGCCAATTTGATGCAAAGAAAAATATCAAATTATTTCCCACAACCTCAATATTTTTTTTTTTCTTTCAATACACTTTAAAATTTTGTTTAAAATTTCATTTTTTAAAAAAAAAATGTTCCTCCCTTTTTTTAAATACATTCATATATACATATTTATGTAGATAAAAGGTACTCTCTAATAAATTTAATATTGTTGAATACATAGCAATATCTTTTAACACGAAAAAATTTTATGTTTCCCTCAGGTTCATGCTAAACAATTTTTACTGTACCTGAAACTAGTGTTATACGACAATATATCCATGACCCCCCCCCAAAAAAAATAACCGGAAATTCTTTGAAGTTTTGCAGCTGGTTGCTTATACTCACCTAAAATCCTGTGCGTGAAATTTCAACAGAACAATGTGTGACTGCTTACCAGCTTACTGGCAACGCAGGATTTTGTAAACATGTGTCGTTTCTTCTGGCAGTGACTGTTACATTAAACACTGATTTCTCATAGTCCTGTAAGATAAACAGTGCTGTAATTTCAATGACTTCAGCCTTGCTTATTATTATTATTTGTGTAATAAACTTGGCACTGATCATTCATGTATTTCATTGTGTTTTATTTTAAATGTCCAATAGTGAAGTTTTAGCTAAGATGAGAGAGTTGAAATTTTTGTTATAAATTATGCCCATTACGCATCGCGCATTAATCATTACTCTTATGTATTAAGCTTTAAGTATAAAGAATACATCAAACAAAAATAATAATTAAATTAATTAGTAATATTGTAATTAATTATTTTGGAAGCAGAATTGTCACTAAAACACTTTTTCAACTGATGTGCAAACACAAAATATCTAAAAACTGATAATACGATGGATGCTCGTATTTGTCAGGTTCATTTAAAAAGAAGTGTTATATATCCTATTAATATTTGTACATGTTATCTTACAATATACTGCGGTTAATAAACGTCTCAGGGATTAAAATATTTATTAAGAATTGCTCTTCTAAAATGTATCTATTAAGCAAGATTAATCAAATGTTCTCTAAAAAAGAAAATGAAAATAGATTTATCTGCATGTTACTTCTACGTTTAGGCAAAAGACAAAATATAATGACATTTAGTTAGAAATTTTACTGTCAATTTCACATCCAAATTCAAATTGAGTGTAACCGTTAAAAATCAAGCTATGAAAAAAAATTGTGTTGCCTCCGATTATGTAAACGTTCTCGCCAATTCTTTTTATAATAATCTTTTATATCTTATTTAAATTATGCTTATTTGATTATTATTATTATAAAATTACCGGCTAGGGAGCGTGGTTGGTATGTCACTGGCCTTCTGCATCTAAGATTGCGGGTCGACCCCCGTCCAAGTCGGTGGATTTTCACGATGCAGAAAATCGACAGTGACCCGGTCGTATGATTATAAGGCATGAAAAAAACTCCTTAAGTGCCTGTTTGGCTCAGGTGCTTTCAGCAAAATTAAAATCCTAAGTACGATTTCGCAACTCCAGAGCTCAGGTGCCTCCCTCTGGGGAAGAAACTGGGCGTCAAAATTACTTGCGGTAATAGGTATCACTTATATGGTGCCGCACTAAAAAGTGATACTAGCTCCTATGGTACTAGTACTAGTTTACTAGGTCTGCAAAGGTTAAATACCAATGAGTAGCTCCATTAGTGAAAAAGAATATTATAAAATTAGAATTAAATTACCTATTTTCTATTATCTAGCGCTAAACCTTTGCTTACAATCTCTTATATAAACATATTTGTTTGCGTAAAAAAGCATATATCTATTTGAATGAGTTGCATTTTTTTTAATAATTACAATTTTGTCCTGATGAAGCAAAGGTAAAATGAGAATATTTAAAGTATTTTGAAGTTATACAGCCTAAAAAATGTTTAAAATAGAATAGAGAGCCGTAAACAATAATCTGAATATTAACTTAAAGTGAAATCTATTCTAATATGTTACCTACTTTCAAATTTCATTTTAAGTATTATCATTAATAAAATAAATAATTTTCATATTAAAACATTATATAATAAAACAAAACAACATCATATTTATAGCACCATGTATAAAAATATAATATATCAAATAAAAAATACGTTGCAAAATATATATAAAACTGTATAATATGAAGCATCTTATATATTAAAACATAATATTACATAAAGCTTGATACATAAAACATCATCTATCGTATTAAAGTATCTTATATAATAAAATAGAGTATATAAAACATAACATGTTAAAAAGCATAATATACAAGGCATTACATATTAAAGCATAACATACAAAGCATAATATATAAATGATCTTATATTGAAACATATTATATGAAGCATGGTATACAAGTATTTGAGCATCAGATATAAAGCATGATATATTAAAATATCATGTAACAAAGTATAATATATAAAGCATTATGGATTAAAGCATAATATATATAAAGCATCATATATTAACTATATACACAGACTACCCTGAAAATATATATCACGCAATTTTTATGTAATCACTAAGGAAACCAGAATATTATTTTTCGCCAAGAAACTGTGTGCTGTCAAACTATTAGGTAATTTATAGTTAAGAAGAACATTTCACCATCATGTTTGTTGCCAAGGACTATTGCTTAAATTCTCAATAACTGTGAAAGAATCTGATATAAAATATTTTAATTCCTCCTTAGACATCTTGAAATTGAAATAAAAGACACAAACGAAGTTTAAACAGCTCCATAACCTAAGTAAATATCTAAAACCAAATTTTCTTATTTGAAGAATCTTAGAGGAGAATTTTCCTTACGGCACCGTGTTAATGACGTGATTGGTGAATATTCCTATATGAATTCGGTAGGCATGGCGAAACTGCTGTTATGTGATAGAAACTGAAACCTATATATATAAAATTGTTCCCCATTCTTCGGTACCTAGTACTTATTCGATCCAGAACTACGTGATAAAGACTAACGGCACAAGATCTAGCAATCCATAAATATCGTTTATTATCTCCTGTTCTTTTGTTCCGTTGCAGAGAAAGAGGGTTATTTCAGTTCTTTTTACGTTTACGCTAGTGCTAGAAATGGGAAAATGGTTTTAATGTTTTCCTGCAAATTGAAGAACACTTATTGACTTCTGATGTTGAGTGTATAGCTGATGGTTACAGATGTATTGAATGAATATTATAAAAAGTAAATACATTAAGTGTTGATATACTGTAACCAAAACCACAATCAAAATGAGCTGTCTGAAGGAATATATCTAATTATTTCTTATTCATTTATTAAAGAAGTTATGTTAGAAATAATATCAAATTTGATTTTGCCCTACTCTATGCAACACAATGCTCTAAAAGCATCGAAGCTGTGTAGAAATATAATGCGCTTATCACAGTGATTCGTAAACTGCAGTCCACGGAAACCCGGGGATCCCTAGTCTTTCTAGGGCATAGTACTTATTTCGCAAATGTTCCTCATCTATGTTAAAATTTCCCTCTTTACGGGCACTGAAAGACCTAGTGGAGAAACTGAAAGATGTGCTATCCTAGACTAGATCACTAAATTGCCCTCAAAGACCTACTTGAGCATATATTTGATCAAGAATATTAACTCAATTCCCTTGTTGTTTGCAACTACAAAAACATTACTACAACGTAATGTTTTTCATTGGATGTTTACTGCTTTCTTAAAAAAGTATATTTATAAAATTTTATATATAATTACTTATATAATTATTGCATTTTTTTTACTTTATAAAATACAAAATAATTACATAAAATATCATTTAATATTTAATAAACCTTTCATAAATAAATTTATTTAATTTTAAAAAATAATTAAATGAATTGAAGAAAAAAAAATTGATCGAGTGGAATCAACCCTAACCTCGCGCATAGTAAGCAGACGATTTATAAATCAGGCAACAAACTTGTTGCGGGAAATTAAAACTTAATTGTAAAAAGCTAAGCAGGAATTTCGAAGGCTTTTTTCTTCGAATTGACTGGCCATTCGGTGGAATTACATTGAGGGTTGAACACCCTAAGGGAGTACTACTATTACACCAAGTCTCGATCCCAAATGAATTTCCTTAGTCGTGCATTCTCCTTGTAAGACTTCTTTACATAAATTTTATTGAAGAGTATTCAACAGAAAAACTAATAAGCTTTCATGAATATTTCAGAACACTTATTTTTTGTACGCATATGTGTATACGACTCAATAAATATAAAATCTTTACAATTTAACTACGTAGTTTCTAAATCAAATCAGCAGCTGATTTTCCTTTGAGTATATATATATATATGTGTGTGTGTGTGTGTGTGTGTGTGCCTGTGTATATTTTTTATAAAATGAACTGCAAAACTTTAGAAAATTACATGCAAGATTGTGAAATAATTAAATGCGATGTTTTTAAAATTTAGTGTAATAAATAAGCAAACGTTAATTTACTGAAATAAACATTACCGAATCAATAAAAAATAGTAAGCAGAAGCAAAAGAGAAAAAAAAGAAATTCTGAACATTAACAAAATGTTACGCTGACAAAATTAAGAAGTTGATCGGTCTATTTTTTGCCCTGATTTACCCGCTTCTCAACACCAAACATTCAGGAATGTTTGAAAGTACATACCCATTCTGTAAAACATAATTGCTTCTGAAAATAGAGATCAATAAAATTATCAATAAAATACCTAGAAATGATTATATCATAATTTTGTTTTTATTCAGACATAAATATATTGCTGCAAAAAGACTGCACGTTGCGATTGGCTTAAAACTCGTTCTGTAGAAAATATGTACTATAAGCAATTTATGTGATAACAAAACAGCATACAAAGAAAGTCCAATTTTAATTTTTTTTAACGTTCGTTAATTGGTAACGATATAACATCTGTATAACGTACTTTACTTCCTCTTGGCTGTTTCCTTAATTTTTTGTAAATAAAAATAAATGCATTTATGTTTACTGGAATGATAAAATACTTTTTTGATTTATTTCAAGCTACTAACAAAATATTTTAAGTGATTTTTTAAACAAAACAAATGTGAAAATAGCTCTTAGTTTCAATAAAAATTCAGTAATAAAAGTACTGTTGGCCGTACAGTATATAGTATATTTTCATAAGAAGTCATAATAATTCAGTCGATTGCTGTGGACTGGACTTAGAATAATATTACATTTATTAAGGTATCTGACTACGTGTGTGTTCGGAACCGCGATTTTAAAAAAGCGTATAAATGGATAACTTTCATGATATTTAGAATCAATTAGATTAGAATACATGTATAAAAAATTTTCTTGGACATTTTGACAAAAAAAAATAATTTAAGTACAATATTTTGGCAAAAAATTAACTTAGAATAATATTTTTTTTCAAAATATTCTCCTTTTGTGAAAAATGCTTCTATTATAATAATATTTTGTCTGTACATAGCTCAAATCTGTGTACAGAGGCTCAACCATGAGTTTTGAAAAATTGACTTTATTTTCAGAGTTACAACCAATTGAAATAATCATCAGCGTTTTTTTCTTAAAATTTCTCCCCGTGTTGTCGTAATACATGCATAAAGCTACTTCTAAGATATATATTTCAGAAATTCTAGTTGGGCATCTGTACATAGGTCTGAGGCAAAATATTACAGGCAAAATATTATTATAATAGAAGCATTTTTCACAAAAGGAGAATATTTTGAAAGTTGGTCATTGGTTCATGCTTTGTCAAAATATTGTACTTAAATAATTTTTTATTGTGATCATGTTCGTAAAACATTTCATATAGATGTTCTAATCTAAGTGACATTAAATATCATAAATATTATCCATTTAAATGCTTTTGCAAATTCATGGTTCCGAACGTAGTCGGATACCTTAAGCAATTATTAGTACATCTCTTTTACTTGACTGGCACCTTGCAGAAACATAAGAGATTGTATGCGCACAGCGCCATTTACAGGATCCGATAGTAACATTGTTTACTTAGTATTGAATTATTTTCTTACCAAAATATATCTTTCAAAAATAAGTTTTTATAATATTGTGTTGATCTTTATTATTAAAAGAATTTGGACATAATTGAACTTTTGCAGAGGTAATACACAAATACTCTCTCTTTCCGGATTTTTTTTCAATTCCATGGCTGAGAACCAATACTCCTAGTCTTGATTTTACTAATGAGCATTAAATAGAACAGTTGTCTTCAAACTGTACTCCACGAAGCCCTGGTGTTCCATGAAGCATACCCAAGGTTTCTAGGAGTCAAAATAAAAGTTGGAAAAGAAAATTATGAGTATGTATGAATGTGTGGGTTTCACTGGAGGAAACTTAAAAAATACATTCGGTGTCGGGCACCCTTTCTTTTTAGTAATTTACTGCAACTTTTATTATAATATGACACAATATTAAAACTTTTTTTTCTGTATATGGACCATTTATATTGTGAATATCCTGTCGTGATCCTCGGTTCTTCGAAACAATTTTATACTAGTTAGTGCAATGTTTCGCTAAACTTAATCCACTGAAATAAAATGAATTGGATGTAGACGACAGGGTTATGCATTATTATGAAAATGTTCATTCAATTCTCCATTTTTCATAAAATGTAGAGTATAAATAATATGTCAAGAAAGCACACATAAACGCGTTTTATTCTATTTTAAATACATTAAAATAAAATCTGTCTACACTTGGAATAAAGAGGCAAAATTACATTTTTTCTGACAAATTAATAAACAGCATAATAATACAATAGCAAACAACAAAATCTGTCTAATTTTGCCTCCATACGTTCTGTATACAAATTTTCCATTGGAAATGAACAGTATTTCGTAACGAGATTAATAAAAAATTGATAAACGATCATTTTTTTTCTAACTTTCTTATTGTATCAATTAAGGACTAAGATAGCGTAGTATGATCCAACAAACGTACTTATGTATAAGGGAAATTGAGACTTTATGGCTGTATTAGCCAAATGTACAAAGTCCTGAACTAAACGCAGGAACAAAATTTCAGACCGAAAAGTGTTTCAGTTTTCATAAAAATTTCCAATGTTGTAATTAATTTATCTGTTTATAATATAGAGTTTTTATAATTTCAAAACCTTTTATAGATAATTAATTTTTTCATTATAATAGTTAATATATTATAGTTCATTTATCATTACGGTATAAGAGAAAAAATGCAAAATACATTTTATACCAAAAACAAAGGTGAGCTCGGATAAAAAAATAGCATGTAGCAGTAGTATAGCATGTAATGCTCTCTATAAGAGAGTGAAGCCAAAACATTTCTACGTAGATCAGGTTTCAAGGATTTATGCAATCAGTCGCAAAGAGCAAGACAATTCTCCAGGAGCGATGAAAATTTATTGTCGAAAATACATCAGCTACAATAACAGAATAAATTTCGGAAAGCCTTCACACCTTCTACGGCTTCCAAACAGAATTAGCAGTGTCTAAAATACAAGTATTTTACAGATTATTCACAAGCACTCGTTCGTCCTACTCAACAAAGTAATAATTAATCGCCGGTAGACTCTTCAAGGTTTAATCAATACTACTCTTCAACTGTCAAAACAAGACTAAGTTTCGGCGAGCGACTCCCTATTTATACGTCTCAATGATCGTTCAAGAAAGATCCGCTTACATCATAGATCGTGATATTAGTAGATTCCCTCAATAATCTCCAGAAGAATTCATAGAGTTACGAACTCGCAAAAATGGTAGCTAAGTTGCTAAAATGTTCACCAAAAATGACACCAACTTGACTCTACAGCCAAGATTTTGCCATTTGCATAGAATTGTCATTAAAATGTAAAGAACTGTGTTACTTTTTTTTTACAAATATTACAACTTTAAAATAAAATAAATACAGCATACAACAAAAACGTATTACACATCCAGATATAAATTATTTATACTAGTTTAAAAATTATTTACATAAAATTCGTAATAATATAATATTAAATTTATATTACTTTTACATCTGATAAAATATATCTCAATTTCCTTAGTGCTTTTTTTAATACTATGCGAAGACAGCTTTAATATAGAATACGCCGACAAAAGACACTTTTACACTACAAGAGTTGAAAATCGAATGAAATAATAAGTCCCATTCGATGTCCTTTCAAAACAATCCATATCAATACATTTTCTCACACCACATCTATCTCATGAAATATATATTTTAGTCACGGCTTCCTTTTACCTCTTTCTTTAAAACTCTTTTTTCACTTTAAACAGAAAGCTAAAGCTATTTTGACCTTTTGTGCAGCTTGCTACAAAACGCTTTGAGGGAGGCATCGGAAAGGGAGACTTGGTAGGCAGATCATCCCTAAAGGCAATTCATGACCTTCAGGAAAATCCTTGGAGGAAGAAATATTGGATGAAGAAAGAGAAGATAGCACAGAAAAGTAGTCTTTTCTACTGAAAATACTGCTTTCAGAATGGGTCCCTTTGAGCTGATGGGTTCACACATAGTATGATCGAGATGAAGAAAAAGAAAAGAAAAATACTTTAGAGTAAAGAACTTTGCTGGGAAATATGGCTCTTCCTTGAAAGGATAAAAAAGAATCAATAAATAAGATGAATATTCTAGATTTTTAAAATTTCTTTCAGAAAATAGTGACGAGTTCTGAAATATTGAGAAAGAAATATGACATTGAATACTATCCCTTACGACACAAGAAATAAAATTTCCTTCCTAAACACCTATGAAAAATGCTTAAAAATTACTTAAGCTCTTTATTTTAATTATTTCGATTTTCTTAAGAGATGTTATAAGGTACAAATTAATCTGTGACAGAAGTTTAAAAGTTTTCGACTTAAATTAATTGTTAAAAAAATGATTATTTTACATTTGCATTACACTACAAGATGCCTTAACTTGAATGAGCTTTAAGTAAAACGAAAACTTTTGTGACTTTCAAGTGCACAGTCTCCATTGTAACATTTTAGCTTTGGAAGGTTTATATCAAACAAGTTCACGCTGCTGTAAAAAAATAAAGTAAATTTGATTTTTAATAAAACGCATCAATCTTACAGATTCTATTCTATAAAGTAAATAACACAATGGCAATATCTAACCTTCTTATTGTAATATAGGAAGGGAAGGAAAAGGGAAAAAAATCTCTCCATATCATTACGTTATCCATTTCCTCTTTATTTCATTACATTCATTATACGAACGAATTCTTCAGTAGTTTGATAGATAAAATATAACGATACGAAATTACTATCATATCGTTATTCGAAGTTCTTCAGATTTATTGCTAATTTTCTAGGTAAATCAATAGTAAAAAATGAAAAAAATTATAAATAAATAAAAAAGAAACGAGTCTTACAGTAGTCGCATATGATGTGTAACATCTAACATGTTATCGTGGTAAATACGCTATATAAACTTTTTTCCTTAAAAAAATATGAATCGGGTATGATTGGAAATAATTTTCTACCGAATAATTATATATTTAATGAAAATTGTATTTAATTAACAAAAGGAGTAAAATGCAATATTTTATCAAAAATAATTATTCTTGTTCAATTTTAGGAAGAGCGGAGATAATAGACTTATGATAACTAAAATATGACACATATACTTGTGATTTCAAAGTATGCATTTAAAAACCTTTGAAAAACAGCGTCAATAACAGTACCACTGTTAGCAGTCGAAACATTCTAATTAGTGTTCATTTCGAGCTTGAGTTCATCCTTCATAAAAGCTATGAGTAGCTCAGCTTTTGGCAAACTGAAGTTAAAGTTAAAATCACCACTCAAAATGAGAAGCGAGTGATATTTTTTAAAAGAGCAGAACCAGCTTCGTTATATGGTAAAAGTACAAAATGCAGAAAATCTTTAATTTTTTTTAACCGTTTGATTCGAAGAAATATATACGACCACCGAAATCACTGTTTGTCCATTTTCAAATAAGCATTTTACCGCACTTTTGTCCCCCAATATCAAGACTAATGGATTTAGAGTCAAGCGCTCAATGAGGTTGATTCACAGATATTGAGACGCCTAGTCGAAATCACGTGACGAGGATAGCAACATTTCCTCACGTTTTGAATCAGTGTGTAAATTTCGTATGCTTGATATGTTTACTTCTTGTGTGTGAAGCCTATTTCTGAAATTTTATTTATTTTTATTATATTTTTGCATTATTCTTGTTTAATAATTAGGTATGAATTTTTCGTAATTATTTAGCATAATTTTTGTTTCAGTTTATATATTTGTCACGAAGCCGGTAGCTTCTTGAATATATTTATTAATAGTTCTATTATTTTTAGCATCTAATAATAAGTCCTTTGATTCCATGTTTATTATGTTTATTTACTGACGAAAATGATTTACAGTATAGAACTGAGACCATTGAATTTGGAAAAACTTCTCATATGTGTACAATTACTTATTGGTACATATAGTGTATCAATAACTTCATAAAATAGTGTAAATAAGAAACGCGCAGATATGAAATGATCCCATTTTGAAATGTTAATGTTTATACCATTCATTCTCTGATTCCCTTAGTAAATACCAGCTACAAATATTTAATGTTTTTAGAAATACTATCTCTATAATTTCTCATAGAAGAGTATGGAACGTTCAGAAACAGGAAAGGCAAGTAAATATAATTTTGGAAATGAATTTATAATAAGATTTGTCAATGACATGGATATATTTTTGTTTATTTAAAAATTTTCATGTCTATTTCTAATGTTTAACAAGGGATTTATACTTTTGAGAACAGAGTGTATGAAATAATAGTTGGTTAATAATGGAAGTTTTTGATTAATAATTAGGAATTCTTCTGTGATGTAAATGAAACTATTTTTAACATCATTTAAAGGTTTGGGATATCTGAAATGATCTCATTATAAACAAACATTTGGTATGTCTTATAGTTTGACTTCCTTTGTAATTATAACTCTTCAAAAGGTTTGAATTTTTTTAGAAATGCCTGTCTCCAACATTCAGAAAGAAATGAACTTGACTTTTTAAAAATAAATTAAGAAACATGCTTAAGGAAATAGGCTTTTTAATAAAAATTATTTTGAAGTAGAATAAATTAAATTGTTTTCATGAAAATTTCTCATATAATGAAGCAGAAAATTCTTATTGGACAGTTTTATTCATTAATCATACTCATTTTAATATACATTATTTATTGACACTTAATTTTAACATTACATGAATACAATATAAGTACATAAAGCAGACTCTATGAATGTAACACAATACTCTAAGGACAAAAAGAGAACAAATAGAGGATCTAACTGACTAACGAACAGATTAAATGAAATATCCTAAGAATTTTAAAATTTCAGATCTTAAATCTAAACAATCAACTTTCTGAATTTACATGAAACAAATTAGAATTCATGCAACTTATTTTCGAATAAAAAAACGAATACACATATAAAATGGCAATGTAACTATTTTTGTAAAATATCTCGATACAATTTTTCATGTCAATACAATTTCAAGTACAATAAATCTTTGTATAACATTTATCATCCCTGTAAAATTGCATATTAAATACTAAAGCTTATTATATTTATTTTTAAACCACCCTAATTTTCCTTACATTAATTTTTAATTTTATTAATAAATCTTTACATTGCATATACTACATCAAAATAAAATCGACAAAAGATTTTTTTTTGAATTTCACACTAAGTACAAAATTTCTGCAATCTGTTCCTTTAAAATATACGAAGCATTATATTCTGTTTTAATGGGAATATTTGATTTTTACACTGAACATACCAACACTTAATGTATACCTATTTCTACTAGTTATTGTATGTATAGTGTTAAATATACTTCAGTTCATCAAACTTAAACTTATTTGAATTAATGTATTGACATGTTATTTTGTTATCACTGATTATGCATCTTTTAAAGTATCATACATAATTATATTTATACTAAAAAAATTGAAAATGAAACAACATTAAGAAAATAGATTCAGAATTTTTGCTCTGAAGTTTCATGTTTGAAAATATATTAACTTCAAATATAAAATTAATTACTTCAAAGTTTGTCTAAAAAATGCTAAATCAGTACTCATACCATTCCAAAATTTGGAACATACATATTAAACAGCCAACTAATTTCGCCAATCAAAAAGACATCCGAATTTTAAAAAAAATTATATCACTATAATTACTGTGTTCAAACATGATCATGAACAGTTTCCACTATTGGTTGCATATCGTAGCATTTGGTGGTTTTATGATTTTAAGAAATTAGAGAGTCTATATTATAATATACAAGTTCTCCAAACATTTTCACACTTAATTTTATAATGATGCAGCAAAGGGCTAAGAGATAAGCTGAACCCATGTAACCACACAGTTATTCATGATAGGAGTTTGAGCTTCCCTGCGGGAAGCAGGCACTCCAATAATCCATCAACTTATAAGTTCTCCAAATTTGCCCTCTCAATACACGTCACACAAAAATATCAGTGATTTTGGACAATTAACCAATTAAAAATAATTTTGAAATTTTTCTGAAATTACCTTTTTTTTTACTGAATTTTGCATTAATGTAGACTATTGCGAACATTAATTTGTCAAGTTATTCCTTTAAGGGTAAATATAGAATTGAAAAAGGTTATATTAAAATTTTTAATATTTCTATTGCTTTTAGAAAGTAAATATCCTACAGAATCAAATGTCTATATTAAAAACCATTTTTGGTTTCATGATCTTAATTACTGATAAATATCATAGAACTGATCTAAGTACACTTCTAGGGTCAATATTTGTAAATAACTCAATACAACAAATTTATTCAGGACTTAAATTTATAAGCAGGATAGTATCAATACAGATGAACCTTTTAGATTTTAATACTTATGTAAAAATTAAAATCCAAAGTATTCTTATGCTTAATACATTTCAGCTGGGGTTGCATAGATTTCTTCAATAAACTGTATTATAATTCAATAATATGTGTGTAGTCTATACGTGAAACTTATCATCAAAATTAATGAATTTTACATTTTGATAACCCTTGTGCAAATACCAATAAATGTTATCCATAGTAAAAAAATTGTACAACTGTGTGGCAAATTTATACCAGTCAAATTCTGAGAAGCAGATGCTGTGTTAAGAAATCCCTATACTACATAATAAATAGATACACCACACAAATATTTTATAGTTTTTATTTTTTGTGTAAAAGAATTATGAATTCAAAAATGACATTATTTGGACCATGCAGGAGAGAACAGGACTTTTATATTCAATATATATACACACAAATTTATCTTCCATAATATACACAATTTAATTAAAAAATTTTAATGTCTTAATTTTTTACCACATTCAGAATGAAATTCTCGATAAATAATATCTTTTTACTAAAATGGGGCTGCGAATGAAGGCTTTAAAAATGTTGCATAGTTTTTTTTTTACTTATAACTTCACAAAAAGTAAATGGTCATTTTCATTTCTAATGTTTGAAAATTGTTTTTAATTTATCTTCAAGTATAAACAATAATGAACTTGTAGTAAATTAAGATATTTTTCATTTCTGTAGTGAATGCTTTTCGAAATTTGTTTCTCAAAAGAATAAAATTATATAGTAATACATATCTGTCTATATATATATATATATATTTAATACATTATATATATACATATTTGTCTCTCTATATATAATACATTATATATAGAGAGAGAGACAAAAACCTGTTTTAATATATGACATGTAGGGTTACATATCAGATTCTTGTGTGTTTTTATTTTAGATAATTTAGTACAGAAATATCTATTAACTACTCTGAAGATGAGTAAAATAATTAAAATTTAATTTAACTAAATATGTTTTAACTTTTTATGTATGTTCTCTATATAATTTAATTTAAAATAAACAAAAAAATATTTACATTTCTGTAGATATCTATCCAAATTCCTTTTAGCAGAAGTTTCTTTTGTGAACACAAAAATAGTATAGTAATGGAGCTGGCGACGATTTCTAAAACTGTTTGGTATTGAAAACAAGATTATTCAAAGTGGTCAGAGCATAATAAGTGAGGAGATGGTTTAAAATCCTTACGCTTCATCACGTTAACTAAACACTCTAATTTTTTTTACCGGGATATTAAAAACAGATTTTTTTCCTATACAATTATCTGATCTTTTACTGTAATCGAGTTATAATGTAAAAGAGCAAGACCAAAGTAGTACACAAAAGAAGTGTTCGGTTAGAGTTAAGCAGGAAACAAACCAAAACATATTCACGTGCTCTCCTCATCACGTGATCATGACGTCACATGAATCAACCTCATTGTTTGATGGCTACTAAAGTTGGACCCCCATGCGAGGGGAACAAAAAGACCAGCCACGCACTCTCATTGGTGAAATCAAGTATCGCGCGCTTGCGTCACATCCTATTACACACATCCATCCCTTTTCATGAAATCACTCCCAGCAAATATCCAGCAAGCGAGAGGAAAGATGTTACACATAAAAAAAGGATATCATTTCTTTTTATTAAAAATATCTATATTTTTATTACATTTATACATTTATTATTAATAATAATACAAGACTATTAATACAGGAAAGCTTTCATTTTTATTATTTCATACATGTTATGAAACACAAATTCTTAGAATTATGGAATCTGACAAAGATCCTACATAACTCTGACATCACCGATATATTCATTCTTCAAATATTGCATTAATTTTTTTTAAAAAGAAAAGAAATACTTCTTTATCGGTCCATTTATAGTGATAAGGGGAAGCATGATTTGCTTATTATATAACTAAAGAACTATCACCAAAACATTCACTTACTAAATGCCTGGACATTCAATAAAATGAAGATTTCAAAAAAAAGAATTTCCAGATTCTAAGGGAAATCAAAATGGGAAAGAAAAACAGGTATTGAGAGAACAAATATAACAAAATAGCATTTTTGTAGGAAACTGTTATCCCTTTTTGTTCTAAGACATTTTAACGCACACACATGCGCACCCACAAACACATGTGTACATATATATGTTTACACACACACATGCATTCATATATGTATATAATTTATCTATTCAATAAAATTTCCTTTTTTCTATTTACACTGTTTTTTTCAATAATTTGTTTAAAAACAATTGGAATAACATGGAAGCTTCATTGCACCGTTTTGAGTAATGTAAGGACATTTAAAGTTTTTTGTTGAAAGAAGTCATAGAATTTACCATTGAATTTGTTTAATTGGAATGATTTTCACTAATATTTCTATAATACGTTTATTATAATTTTGTGTCTCTTATTTTTATTTTAATTTTGAGAGAATAAAGACTGGGTACCTTATGCTCTTTCACTTCCTTTTACAATGGAGTTTCTTACAAAAGTTTCTTAAATTTGGGGATTTCGATTTTCAGCAACTATACTTTGATTTCGAAGAAACGTCTTTTATGGATGATTTAAAATTACTTTTATTACATTGTATATATTTCCTACATTGTAACCAATTTTTCATAACTTCCTACATTGTAATTCATAGAATTGTTTAATAAAATCCTGTAAGACACTTGTGGTACTTTACATCTTGATTTACAGCCATTTGATTTTTTCAATATTAAATTTATTAATAAATTATTAAAACATTAATTTGACTAAGCCTCTAAAAATATACAATTGAATATGACAAATTAATCAATAATTTTAAAGCACAAAATGGTATTCATTGAGTATTTCCCATGCATTTAACCATTTACATTCTCTTGTAACATTGATATTAAAAAGTGTTTGGAGTTGTATTACATTTATTTATAACTGGCTTGTATCCAAAATTCCATTTTTATTTTCTTTTAGTATTTCTGAAAAATGTGGCAATATCAAAATTTCGCTATTTAATCGAAAGGCAAGATATATTATATTTGTAGATATATTTGTAGAAAGAACAAGAGAACCATTTATTTTAAAAAGTATGAGTTTTTAGAGCACTTATATCAGAAAAATTAATTCCCATTACAAGTATCCACGTCCGATTTTTTTCAAAAAATTTGTCTCCTAAAGTTGAGTTTCCATTTTTATTCACAAATTATCAAGAGACGAATTACAAACAGCTTGTTTTCTCTGATTTCTTTCATATTACATGCAAAAATGCATATGAAAATTTTAAAAAAGGACGCAAAAATAATAAATATTGGTTATGTATCTTAAAAGATTTGTTACTTACTGTCATCATTTAGAAAAATAATACAATTTCTTCAAGTAACTAGGCGACTAGGTAACTAGGCAGATCATAAATGATTGAAAACCTAAAATAAATGATACTGGTTTTGCTTGATAGTAACAAAAAAATCAGTTGTTTTTATATTTAAGTAATAAACATTCTTCCTTACATTAATACACAAAATGAAAGAAAGCTTAGTTATTATATTGACTCTAAAACTATATTGAGATTAATAAACTTACTATGAACAATATAAAAAAATATCGTTATTATATTCTTTGCACTCATGCCTTTCGAAAATGCTCTCAAACATTTTTTTTTTAAATTTCCGATGAATATATTTTGCCTGAACTTCATTTTTTACTGTATGTTCAACGAACAAACCCTCAAAATGAAAGTCCACATACCGCAAATAGTAAAAGTTAAAACTTTAACTTTCTTTAATCTTTTATGTTCCAAATTATAAATTAAAAGAAATACCTCATTAAGACTTTTTTGATTACATTATAAAAGCTAACTATTATATTTGTACAGTAAGAGCACAAACTTTTAAAAATATGTGTATAATTAATTGGAGCTAATAATTTAAATCGCTACCTTTTACTATCACCACGTCACAAAACTTAAAAATATTTCACATCTTTGAAATTCAAGGAAGTATACAGCATTTCACTGCACTATTTTAATATCACATATAAAAATATCCATAAATTTATTCTAAATGAAATTCACACAAAGAAAGTTTTTTTTTATGTAATTTTTAAAATTACACATGGCAAACTTTACATTTTCAGTATGGTCAAATGTGCATAGAAATTTTTGATACACTTTTTACAACATCCTCAATTATCCCCTACAGTCAGCTGAGAGACTTTCGAAGATTAGCACAACATCTTCTGTAGATTTATCATGCGTTTTAAACATATCTGAAATCAGGTAAGCAATATTCATGTGGCAGAAAACAAAAGTACACATTTTGAATTTATTCAAGCACAAGGTATGCTTTCTTTGACCATCTTAGATTATTCACAAAGAGAAAAACATATGTGGACAAAACAAGCAAAAAAAATAAATTTATTTTTTAAAGAAAAATTCATAAACGAAAGAATTATTTTTTTAAAGTTAAAAATCATATATGCAATAGCTTCATTGACCCGATAGTGTTTAAAAATTAATCAAAAATAAATACACTAGCTTCTATTGCTTTATTCCTATTATATTTAACAGAACTACTTTTAAAAAGTTTGAAAAATAAAGTAAAAAAGGCTTACATTTTATAAAATTTTATAAACAACAATATTTCGCAGAGTACATAAAACAATACATGTATTACATATTTTACTAAAATATCTTACCATTAAAATTCTTTTCACAACATTAGCTTACTTTTTTCCATAGCCATTCTCAACATTGAAGTTCTTGCTATCAAAATTCGTGGTCGTATAATTAAAATATGTTGACTTTCACCTCCGTGTTTTAAAGAAAATTTTTCAATAAGTTCAAAATTAGGTTATTTTGGGAACCGAAAGACATTTTAAAAGATGTTAGTTGTATATAGATGTATAAACGTTAAAGCTTATGTTATGTTCAAAACCTATGCCTAAAATACTTCCGTGTAATAAAGTTATATTAAAAATGAGAAAGGGATCAAATTATTATTTTGATTTTTTTCTGAACGAAGTTAGATTGTCACCCACTCAAACCTGGAGGCGTCTGTAAATATAAAGAAGGAGAAATGGTGTTAAAATAATTTCACTAGTTGAAAAGAAACGATTCTCAGCAGAAGTACTTCTTTCTAAGAAAGAAGCATTTCTTTTCATTTACATAAATCGAAAACTTTTGTATCTATATGACCTAAAGCAATAGCTTTTTGAAACATCTTTGAAATTTTATCCTGTGCATTCATATTACTTTCTCATTTGACACTTTTCATTTGAACAGAAGCGTCCTCGTTGAGGAATGTTTGAATAAATATTAATTAAGTGAAATGTATTCGAAAGAAAAATATTCTGCACTCTCTTCGATAATAATAGATAAAATAACTTCCTTCTTGCGTCGGTTTGTGTAGGCGAATGAAATTGCACAGTTAGACCTCCAATTTTGTATTAAAACAAATATATGTAGGGAAAAGATAAATATATAAAAACATTTTAATTTTAAAATCAGTACAAATTAGAAATATAGCATTTCGTTTTTATATATTTACTTTTAAACAATCCAATTTTTTTCTACTATAGAAAGTGAAATAGTTTCTTGAGCTTTTAAAACTTATTGAAGGACATTTTATTCAAAGAAAGACATGTTATTTCGAAAATGTTTCCTTAAGGGCCTTGCCTGTATTCACATGCCCTGATTTTGAAAGAGCATGTAAATGAATATGTTTTTTAATATTTAATATCACTTGAATTAATATATACATATAAAATTGTTTCAAAAATATTATTACAATAAAAAAAATATTTAAATGAAAATTTTCGGCAATAAATGAAAAGAGAGAGAATGACATATTTCAAAACATTCACCTTTCATGAAAATTGCTTTTTTAATAACAATATTTTGCCTATATATAGAACCTTTGTACCTTTTAAATAACTCATATTGTTTTCATATATGTGATAAATTGAAATATTAATGGGCGCCTTTTGTTATAATTTCTATACTCAATTTTTTTCAAACTAGCTGGTATACCCATGCTTCGCAAGGGTGAATTAAAAAAATAAACAATACACATTGGAGGATAAAGAAGTTTTTAATGACTTAATTTTACGTGAATTGCAAATTAAACAAAAAAAGGGCTTTTTGCATATCTCAGTTGAACAAAACCCTTCTTCGTTAAATTTTAAGTATGTGGATCTATAGCTATTAAAAAAGATTTTTTTTTATTTATAACACCTGTTGGCAACTTGGCGATTGATTGTACGGTGCAAAAGGTGATATGCTGTAGCACCACCTAGTGGGGAGCTTTAACAAAGATGATGATATCGCAAAAACCTTCTCTACCAAAAATTACATATACATGCCAAATTTCATAGTGATCGGTTGAACGGTGTTGGAAGGATGCGATTTCATAAATACAAGCATCTATTTATATATAGATAGATAGATTACCATTAAAGAAGAACCTATCCAAACGAAATTTTTCTGTTCTTGATGACCATGTTGGCAACTTGACGATTGATTGAACGGTGCAAAAGTTGATATGCTGTAGCACCACCTAGTGGGGAGCTGTAACAAAGATGATAGCGCAAAAATCTTCTCTACCAAAAAATACATATACATGCCAAATTTCATAGTGATCGGTTGAACGGTGTTGGAAGGATGCAATTTCATTTTAAAAACATTCATTTACATATATATACATATGAATAAATTCACTTTTTAGTTATATGCTTCAAAAATTCCGATTCAGACTCTGTACAGAATTCTTAGCTATATGTGGGGAAAATATTATTATTATAGAAACATCTTCCATAAAAAGAGAATGTTTCGAAAATATATTATTATTTCTTCGTTTTTTGCCAAAATTACATTTAAGTAGTGATTTTATCCAAATAATACTTCTAAAGCAATTTTTCTCTGCATATTCTAATTCATGTGACACCAAATATCAAAAGAACTTATTCATTTATAAGTTTTTTTTCAAAATCAAAACTCCGATAGTGGGCAGTATTTTTAAAAAAATCATAGATTCTATATATGTGCTTTCAGAAACTCTGAATTATCTTTTTAGGAACTTCGCCTTACCACAAATTTGAGTAATCTAGGTTACATAAAAACGAATCGACAACTGAATAAAAATATATTTCAAACATTTTGAACAAGCAATTAAATATGAAACATCCTGGAAAAATTAATTTTCCAAGTCAAATTTCATTTGGAGGCTCATTACTTGCAATTTACACACACACACACACAAACTTCTTCATATAAACATATATCTTAAAATGTTTACTTGATCGAAGATTGATATTTAATCAGAATATATCTTTCGGAAAGTTCTGTATATATTTTATGGAACGAATGTTACATTATAGTTACTACGGTATATGTAGTTTATGGCTTATGGATATTTTCCAATGAAAGAAACAGAATGTTCATTTCTTGCATTTAAATTTAAGAGCAAACATATTAAATTTATAAATGCGCTATTTAGACAGAATAAATGTGTAATACAAACTTTATAAAAGAAAATTATTAAGTACCTTTGAAATATTAAATTAATGTTTATCTTGAGAAGTAAAATTTCTCATGCAATATTTAATTCTAAATAAACTACTGGAACTACGCTAGAGACTTTTAGACTATGTAGACTTAAATATATATATATATATATATGTAGACTTAAATAAAATACTTAAAATGTATTGAATATGTTCTTTAAAAATATTTAAAGTGTGATTTCTATATAAATACATTAGAGAGCTACTGGCTATCTTAATTATTAATATTTTATGCTCTTTCTACTTCTGTAGAATAATTTAAACAAATTTTTACATCCGTAATTGTGTGAGTTTTGATATGACTTTGACTTTGATAATTTTCAGTCGGGCATATGGATCGTGGAGGGAAAGTTTCAATATAATGTTAATGGGTGTATTTATATTGAATTTAAAGTCATGTGCCATATTTTGATGTCATTATAACATCTAGTTGTGTATTTTGTTAATTTACTTAGATTTCAAACCTAACGCGATACGAAAGAAGCTGAATTTGCAACATCTTGCATTTGCATTTAATGCATTACAAGAATAACTCAATGTGTCAAGGAAAATATTTTTGACAGAAAAAAATTTGGAAAACCAATTTCAGAGATTAAAGAGTACAGTAATCACAAATTTTTAACTGATTTGTTCTCAGTGGTTATTGTGATGTTATTTTCATTATTTTTTCTTCATTTCATTTCTTTCCATTAAAACAAATTTAAAAGTTTTTTGTCCTTGTAAATTGTACATTTATTTTTTAAAAAAAATAGTCAATCAATTATTCTATAGTTTTCATTGCCACAAAAGAACATTTTTTCTGCTTATGCATCTTATAAAATTTTATTTGGTCACTTAATGACCATTTATAATCTCTATTTTAGGTAAGAATTGTACATAAATACCGGTGGTTATAATTAAACTTCCCTTATAAACGGCTTCCTACAGCGCAACGGAATTCCATGAAATTATTTTGTATATGGGCTATACGCAAGTTACAGTCTCGGAATTTTGAAAAAAAATCAGTTTCAGTTTGTCACCAGAGGTTGCCTTTTCGGGAAAAAACATGAAATTTTACTCAAAACTGAATACATAAACAAAATTAACAATCCAGAACAAGAATGATGAGTAATAAAATACAAAACCGGGAAAAGCTGACGGTTGGAGGAGGAAAGTATCAATATTTGCATGTTTGGGAAGAAGAGGAAGCTTTATACGAAACAGTTTTGCGTGAAGTGTTGTTTGAAAACGCGTTTATATGTAGACGTTCTCATGTTCAAGTCGAGTTTCCGGCTATGCTAACGACGGTCTCTTTAGTTGAACGTAGTTATAGGTTAAGCTGTATTATGAAAACAAGGGGAATGCTTCGGCTGCAGTTCGTGAAATTCGTCGCAGAAAGAACCTTCTGCGTGGATGAATGTCTACTAACGGTTTCTGGGTCATGATTAAGGGATTCGAAGGGACGGGTAAATTAGAAGTTCAACCTGGAAGAGGCCGTAAACGTGTCACACCGGTGCTTGTTGAGGGCGTCAAGAGAGATGTTGACGCTCAGTTCATGACATCAGAGTTTTGGGGTAGTAGTGCCTGTGCAGTTTCTCGACAGACAGGCTATTTTTACAGCACAGTCCAAAAAGTACTCAGAAAACATAATGCACTACTTTCCATACACGATCCGCTAAACCCAGGAGCTGTCATGACCTTGTAATTGCCATGAGGAGCGACGAAGCTCATTTCTACTTCAATGGGGTAGTGAAAACACATAATTGCTGTATTGGGCTAAGAATTCACATCGAATTTTCCTCTAAGTGCATCCCAAATCTCAACACACTTTGGGGGAAATTTGAAAAAATATTGTAAGATGATTTATCGAAATCCGATGTTTACAAAATTAATAATAATAAAAAAAATTAAAGCTGGAACTAATAAAATGTGAATAATTAAGTTACTCTTTCTAGTATAATAAACTTTTAATTGCATACATTAAAATGTAATTTCTCTAAACGTCAGGGTATCATGCTCAATTTCTCTCATAAACAAATTTTTCAGCTTTCGATTCTAAGTTACATTCGATTTTCAATAGAATTAACATTGGAGAAAAAATGTGACTTAGACTCGAAAAAATATGGTATATAATAATCATACTTTACCCCAATAAACTTCAGAAATAACTAGGTATTTTTCATGAAATAACAAGACAAGTCAGTTAAATTACATAATAGAGGGAAAATGTCATACTTTCCCTGGTTATTCTGTGAAATAACTAAGAATAGACCGTTAAAGTAAAAATTAAACAATTTCAAAGATGTTTTACAAGTTAATTTATCAGAAATAGCTAAAATCTCTCGAAAAATACATTTTATCTCTTTTGCGGTTGAATAAGTGATAAATAATAAGAGAATGCAGATGATATAATTTATTATTGCTCATATTGCTAACATTAGATAAATAGAAAGGGGGAAAAGAATATTTTGTAAGAATATATTATACTAAAATATTATCAACAAAAATACATGCTGTGAAGAAAATCCGTTATTTCATACAAAAAAAAAACCTGGAAAACTTTTTAAAACAAAAATGTAGGAGAATATTAATTTAAATTTTATGAGATACCTTTGTTTTACTTTTCATTATTCATTAGCTCAAGTATTGCTGCGATGACACTTTGGATTGGACTGCTTATTACTTTTGAAACAAGCCCACTTTTCACCATTACACATCTTTTTTTCACGAACCCCTTTTAAATCCTTGTCCTTTACCGTAACTTTGAGCTGTTGCAACAAATCGAAGCGTTGTGTCAACATTTGGAACTTCTGCAACGGAAATTAATTCTCGCTGACATGTACTGAACAGATTGTGAGATCTGGAGAACAATTGTTTTATCCGGCTATCTCTTGTTCCTAATCGGAAAATTCCTTTCTAAAGAGCTTCCTAGAACCGGTTGAAAGAACTTTCGTGAATGCTGTATTTCGTACTTTGACCCTCAAGTAATCGTTGTTCTATAGAATACCTACTTAAATCGTAGAATTCAATAATTTTATATACTTTAACTAACTTGTCTACTTATTTCATGAAATACCTAGTTATACTATGAAATAACGGAGATTACACTTTAAGGGTAACACATACACCTACACACGTGCGTGCGTGCGTGTGTGTTGGCCATTCTTGATGCAATACCAGAAAGGGTGAAATATATCAAACACTATTTTATTCGATAAGTAACAAAATTTGCTGAGGTAAAAATCCGTTAAATAACAATCACATTCAACTTGCGAAATACGATGATTCACATTAAATTAACAATGTTTTTTTTTCTTTTCATTTAATTTTTACATACATTAATCTACAAATTTAAGCAATATGGTTTATGAAATTGTTCACGAAATTTTCGGCTAACAATGTAAAAAGACATGATATATATCCATTTCATACTCTCAAATTAAGAATTTATAAAATGAAATATAAAAGAAGACTTTTTTCACTCTAGGCTTTCCATTATTTTTATCTGACTTTCATAATATCTATATAAAATTATCACTACATTTGCGTGTATATTGTAGTTTGACTAAGAAGTACTTTATCTCTCGATAAAAAATTGATGCTTCTGAATAAAACACGCATATTTTCTTTTATCTTTAGAAAATAAACTAAAGCATTAAAAAGTACATTAATACATAGAATGTTTTTAATGCTGAACATTATTCTTTTAAATTTTTTGTAAGGGCTCATTAACGTTTGTAGCAACAAAAACATTAAAGTTTTAACCACAAGAAATAATATGTCTTAAAAACGTAAAACGCTAGTTTAAAATGATTAAAAACGAATTTAATTATTCAGAAAATAAAACCTAGCATGAAAAACTGATTTGTAATACATTTTGTTACATTATACATTTCTTGTTCTTTCCTTAATTTATTTTCATTTCGTTTTTTCTAATTATCCTTTCTCCTCAGACCTCTTTTTATTTTATTTTCCTTTGCATCTTTTATATTTTTAGTTATTATGCTTAAAATTTCTGTGACATCGCAACAAAATGTTCTCTTTTACGAAAAATAAGACGCAAACAAACGCCGCTAACCTTTAATAAAAAGTTAATATTTTCAACTTTTTACCCTTTTTTTACCCTATTAGGATTTTTGATACAACTTAAAAGCATTAAAAGCAACGAACAGGGTATACAGTTATTATTTCAGTAGTTTTTGTTTACTTGTACATAAATGGTAAACAAAAATCATTTTTAACATTTTAGAGAAAAAAATGCAATGAAAAGCTACGCACATACTTCATTCTAAATGAAAAAAACCAGTCATGTTCTTAAATTCAAAAAAAAAACAATGTATGTTTCAATTTCTTAAGAGAGAAAACTTCAGAAGTGACAACACTAGTCCACAATTTTGAATTTCATTTTTTTCCTCCCATTTCATATACCACTACTTCTCGGAATATGACGTCAATGTGCCTGAATATACCTGTTTTTTTAATAAAGAACATAACGAATTCAAAATCTTTTTTACTTGTAAAGGCCATTTAGTTGTGCTTGTGTCTCGAAATCTAAAGACTTCCACTCGAGCAAAAGTTCTATTTTTGGAATGAAAAGATTTTAATCGCTAACAAGTAAGCGTTAAATGCTGGAACCTAATTGAATACGAAATTCATTTATGTGACTAGACAGCATTTATTTTACGACAATTTAAGTGTATCCTTGAAATCATAGGCCTTTTGAATTAACTAGACTAAAAAAATGGGCTTTCAGAAAGTGCTATTCTAAATTAACATACCATATAGGATTGTGGAGTAACGTTTAGTTAATAACCAAGAGCTTTCATCTCTAAATGTTTTAAAATTCTGAGAAACTGATTTTTTTATTGTTTATTAATATTGTATTGAATATTGAGGATGATTATTGCGGGTGAACCTCTTCCTTTTGAACATCCATCAATATACAGTTGAACCTCTATATAACTAAGTCGTTAAATCCCGGAAAAAAATTCGTTATGTAGAAAATTCATCTTTTAATATAATTTATAAACCACATAAAACAAATTTTAAATTCATATAAACATTATATATTAAAAAATCGCTAACAAGTAAGCGTTAAATGCTGGAACCTAATTGAATACGAAATTCATTTATGTGACTAGACAGCATTTATTTTACGACAATTTAAGTGTATCCTTGAAATCATAGGCCTTTTGAATTAACTAGACTAAAAAAATGGGCTTTCAGAAAGTGCTATTCTAAATTAACATACCATATAGGATTGTGGAGTAACGTTTAGTTAATAACCAAGAGCTTTCATCTCTAAATGTTTTAAAATTCTGAGAAACTGATTTTTTTATTGTTTATTAATATTGTATTGAATATTGAGGATGATTATTGCGGGTGAACCTCTTCCTTTTGAACATCCATCAATATACAGTTGAACCTCTATATAACTAAGTCGTTAAATCCCGGAAAAAAATTCGTTATGTAGAAAATTCATCTTTTAATATAATTTATAAACCACATAAAACAAATTTTAAATTCATATAAACATTATATATTAAAAAAATATTATTCACACCTTCTTTTTAAGTAATAAATGTTTATTTTATATATCTGACCCATCAAAAAAGAAAGAAAAACTACAAGGAAAACAAAAAAATAAAGAATATTGAAGAATTCAATAGTAAAAAAATAATTTTACACTAAAATTAATGAATTTTAAGGACATTTTATAATTTAAAGCATACAAATAATATTAAACATACATTATTTTATATTTAAAACACGGGGACACGGCACAACTCCACTGAGGGTGAAAGAGGATATCGAAGATGTTTCTAGTGAAGTTAGCAATGGGGTTACAGGTTGCACATCTTGGATGAAACGTTCTGAACTGTATTGCTCTCGGTGAGTTCGGATCTAATAAAAACAGTTCAAGATGTATGACCACCAAAAAATGTGTTAAAAAGAGAATAACTTGAATTTTTTTCAGAAATACTTTAAAAAAAGGGAGAACAAAAATTGAATTACAAAAGAAAAAGTTCGTTGTATAGAAAATACACTTTGCTATAGAGAGGTTATTTTACGAAGAAAATCGTAAGATGTTCAAGGTGCCAGGAAAAAGTACGCCATAAAGAAAAATTCACAATATACTGATTCGTTATATAGAGGTTTGGCTGTATAAGGTTACAACATTGAAATGTCAAATTTTTACGTCAAATTTAAATAAAAATATTTTTATAGCACAATTTTTATTAATAAAAATAAGAACCATTAGCTTCGACACACTGTTGCAAAAGGGAAGCAAGTATTTTTTTTTTAATTCCGATATCACACAATTCAGCAGTTCCGGAGACGACAAACTCATTGAATGTTATTTCAGTCTCTCTTGGATTTCAGAAGCATTTCTCCTGTTGGAAGTTATCCAGATATGTGAAAAGGGATAATCCGTAGATGAGAGATCTGATAAATGGGGTTGGTGGTTTAGAGTTGCATAGCCCAAAGAGAGTGATCCTTAAAGCATGTGGTATTGCATGGTCGTAAAGAAGAAATGGGCATTCCCTGTTGACGAATGTCGACTGTTAATGTAAAAGTTTCTTACGTGCATTTTGTTGATTGTATTGCAATACTTATCTATTGTGATGGCTTTGCCTGGTTTAGAAAGCTTTGGTGGATCAAACCATTCTGAGAACCACCAAAGAGTCACCATAACCTTCTATTGATAGAGTTTTGGTTTTGTGAAGTATTGTGGAGCTTTGTTGTCATCCAGACACTGCTCTGAACATCACCGATTGTTACATTGAATCTACTTTCCGTACCACATCGCAATTCGATTGAAAATAAGATCGTTTTAGTTGCAAATAATACCCTAAATCTCGAGATTTTATCCTATGATTAAGCATATAAAATTATAGAAAAACTACAATATTTTGATTAAGATCTATCAAATGAGGTAGAGTAAGGTTTAAGCTTTAAAACTGATAACTCAGATAAATACTCGATAAAAAAAAAGAGTCTCACTCAATTTGCAGTGGATTGTATGTTAAATGGCTTGTCTCGAATGGACTCCTCCTCTTTGGAGTCTGAGGATACACTGAATCACTATGAGCGCTAGATGGCGCTTTACATTCTCATACACGTACAATGAACAAAAAGGTTATATAATGTATGAGCAATCAAAAAAGTCTTATTAGAAAGAAAAATCTCAAAAACGCATTGATGGAAGTCGGACGTTTGAAATGTTACAACCTAATATTTCTAGCGTACCAGAAAAGAGGCGTTTTTATTTCAAAAAACAATCTATTTGTTATTATTTTTATGAGTTTGACAAGAATAAGTCCTAGCTTATTGTGTAAAGGAAGAAACAATATAGAATATCTTACAATCCCACATAGAAACCTAGAGGAAGGGGAGGAACATTGATAAGACCATGTGTTTCAATTCAGAAACGCATGCCTAGAATAAGTGATTCATATATATCCTGGACATATAATATATTCTCAGATACCCCCATTGGTATGATATAAAGACACACAATTAGTAGAAAAAATAGATATGCAAATTAAGTGCTTTAATCTGAAAAGCAGACGAGTTCAACATTTGGTAGGTCCTGCACATGAATTTGAAATGTTCGAAATTCAAATAATTAATTAATCTGTAACGAACGCCGAGCATATTCAAAGGTATATCTAGGTTTCGCGAGTATAACCAATAGTTACGAGGATACATTTGATGATATTCGTATCAGAATCAACAAGAGAAGTAATCCAATAATTTTTACTGACACCCTAAAAATCCAAGTACATGCGCGATGTGACTTCGATGTGAAAATAATTGATAATATAATGCTTTTCGTTTCAGGTATCTTTTTTCGTGTATTCATGCGGTGGCCATTCCATTACCATTAACTAACTCGTGTATGAAAAAAATTGTTGCTAGAAGGGATTTTGTGGAACTAATTTCCATCATTTCAAGGGACTTTTTTGACAAATAAACTTCCTTCTCACCAAATTGTCTTAATGCGCTGTTTCCAAGAATGATATTAGGTGTCAACATGCACCAAAAACAAATCTGTGTCTTTTGAAACGTAAATGCAACAGTGGCTTGGGGAAATTAAATATTTTAAATATTTATACGAAAAAAACCTTCTATTTCCAAGGTTTTCGAACACAGAAACTAAACTGGTGGATAAATACAATGATAAGAGTGATAAATTTAGAAAGTTTTATGCTAAAATAAAAATTTTCATGTTTTCAAAAAGGACATTGCTCTTCTTTTGTGTAGCTTATAACTATCTTATTATCATGGACAGCATTTGTCAAAAAAAAACTTGCATTTTCGTTTAAATGAGTTGCATTTAATGTTCACAGAAATAAAGTACGGTTTGGGAATATATGTGGTATTGAAGGAAACGGATATGTAGGTTAGCAAGAAAATTGAAAGAAATACAAAGAGCCCCAGTAATATCAAAGTACTTCGAATGAAAATATAAAGACTTAAAAATCGGAATACTTTGACACAGAATAAATAAAAATACATTGAGGATCTTATACCTCAAATGTTATAATAATAATGACCATCAGCTCTAGCGTCCGGTATGACACAAGTAGAAACTTGTTAATTCAGAGAATCAAACTAAAAATAACTTTATTAATCAATGATCCTCATGGAGTCTTTGGTCGAGCAACGGTTGCGATAGGGTCGTTTTTCCTCAAACTTACGGGGAAAAAAGTGACTGAGACATGGATTTCTAAACTTTCCTCTCACACCAAAACGGTGGAAAGTTGTGTCTAACTTAAGACGGAAGCTTATCAAAATTTGTGCAGTGCTGAAACGAGGCAACATCTTAAGGAATACTATTGGTCAATAAGATCAATTAACGACTACTACACTTATGCGTTTATTGAACTTAGTTATTTTACCACATTTCTTTGACGTTAATACTTAACATGAAAAGTAGGTCAAAAAACAAAAATAAAACCGCTTGCCAAGAAAAATAATATTTAAATTTCCATCAGTTTTTCGATTGGTTGAAAGCAAAAGTAAGACGGTGAACTGGCGAGGGATATATCTGCTCCCATAGCAACCAGAACATGTCACATACCAACGATTAGCCACACAAAAGTATAGCAGATCATCAAATGTATGAGCTGTGCCATACCCTGTCTTTAAATTCGCATTGTTATGTTTGAATTTCCTCAGAAATCTAACTTAAAAAAAAGCATTATTTTCAGAAAAAAAGTAAATATTTAAAATATATTTACCATTTATAAAGATATGAAGTTATAATTTTTTTCAAAAATTTCGTTGGCTTTGAATAATTGTTTTATCTCTGACTGCAAGCGTCACCGCAATCAGTTTTTGTTGATATATGCAAGCGTTTTCCTTTTTCTTGTTGCCTTATCCTACTAAACTAAAAACAAACTGGTGACTGGATAAGACAGGAATGTTAAGGGATCTTTCCTAGGAAAAACTGGGGCTGCGGTGGCCTAGTGGTTAAGGTATCGGATCATGGTAGGCATGTCATGAGCTCGAGCCCAGTACCACTAAAGACCCACAGTATTGGGCTACGATGTACTTTAAATCTGTCTAGAGCTCAAACATCCTTCCGTTGGTGTGGTGTGGTAGTTAGGAGATGGGATGCCAGCTCAGGTGTTGTTCACATCACTTGACCATGGTTCAAAATTACGTGTTCCGTTGCTAAAAGCCCTCGTGTAGCTAACCAGTGCGATGTTAATATTCACTCACTCACCCAGGAAAAACTGTGGTATTTACTTCTCAGAAATTCTTTTTGTTGTTTTTCTGTGAATTGCTTTAAATTAATTTCTTTCATTCGTTCACTTGCTGTAGGGGTTTAGAGTAATCCCGACAGCGACTATGTTTTTTTTTCAAAAGAAACTGCTGAATCAGGAGTTTCGATGATTTTTTAATCCTTTTCGATGATGATATCAAGTTTTCTGCACTCGCCTGTGAGAAACTCTCGTACATCCTTCGGTGTACTTTGCATTCAGAGATTTTTAAAAGCGTTAAGGATAATTTGAGGAAAGATTTATTCCCTTCCGCAGAAATTTACTATAAGGTTCCCCTAGTTGTACCGAAAAGATAGAAATTCAAACTGTGAATCTCGAAATCTTGAATCTCTCAGAATCTTCTATCAGGCGGTTCTTAGAGACCCATACTTCGTCGAAGAAAGGAGATTTCTCGCTATGTTACTAAGTTTGAACTGGTATCTCGCTTTCTGTATTAGAAATCATATGATGATGATACTTGATCTCGTTCATTGTAACTCCAGCTATTGCAAATTGACTTTCTATCTGAGCAAATTACAGAATTAGAATTGTGTATATAGTAGTTACTACTGAAAGTATCCAGAGGAAAATATATAAAAAAATCAAAAACGATAGAATAATATTAAGACTTGAGGAGCTATAAAATATAGAAATCCATTTCATCCGATCACCAATTTCATCAACTAATAAGTTCATGCTTAGTAAAAATTTAAATCTTCATAGCATTGTGGGATACAATATCAGAGGAGAAGTTTTTGACTTTCATTCTAATCTCTCCAACCAGACATCTGTGATTTATTCTTTGGCTATTAATTTGAAATTTATTGTTGGAGGAAACTCAATAATAGGGGCATACAAAATAATATACTCGCTAAATACTTCCTAAATATTTCATATTGTGCTTTCTGCTGAAGGGAAAATAAAGTCGACTGTTAATGCAACTGGCATGGCTTAAGTAATTTTTTTTTCGAATTTCTTTCAATTACACTTTTCACTTTTTTCCTAATGCTAATCAGTCCATTATTATTCTGTGTAATTTAGAGATGTTTATTTTTCTTATACCTCCAAATCATAATGCTTTTATATATAAAACCAAATAAATATAAGTATTTAATTCTTAATCTACACAATGAAACTGATTATGATAGTTAATATCAAATTTGGATCCTAATAAATAATCACAGCTTTTATATAATTTTTTCACAGTATATTTTATACATAAAGTGTATTAAAGTGCAATATTGAGAGCCTTCCAGAGCAGCGGTTGCCAAACTTTTTGATTTCACGGACCAGTAAATTCATAATTTGAATCGCGTGGACCACTAATAGAATTTTGTAAGTGTTAAATATGTTTATAAAAAAGTTGCGATAAAATAACACATAAAATATACCTAGTTAATAGAATGAAACTATTATTCGTAATGAAATTAAGAAAGATATATTAGCAAAACATAATAATATGAGCAAAATAAACAAAAACTGGAAAAACAAAAGAGTTAAAAAATGGTTCAAGTATATCAAACTTTTAGCGTTATACAACCCTAGTGTGATGAATGTTCATTTTAAATGATATAAGTCTATGAATATTTGGATCCAATGTTGTAACTGAAAGATGGAGAACTTCATTTATTTCAATCGGTACCGTGTTTTCATCGCTGTGACAAATGAAAATGTCCTTGCACATAAATAAGTTGTGGATAATTGAATCCGAATTTCCATCGCCTGTTCGTTAAAAGGCTATTCACTTTTTATGGAAAGCCAAAACTGGGATCTTGATAAGGATGAATGAAATTTAAATTTGGAAGTTTCGTAGGACATAGGTTGATATTACTTTCTTTTAGATCCATGCTTAAATTATTATTCTAAATTTTCACTGCACATGTGGATCTATTATCCTCATATAATACAGCTACAGCAGCATGACTTGTTTAACTTGGCGTTATTCTATGAAGTAGCATTTTTATAACTTTTCACGTATTGTTAAGAATTGAAATATGTTTCAATGCATCTTAAAACATAACGTGACGAGTAAGTATATTCCACATTTTTCTGAGAACCAGCGAAATTTTCTCGAGGACCACCACTTTGGAGACTTCTGTTCCACAGTATATGAACGTCATTAAGGAAACTATCATGTTTTTTTGGAAGTACAAAGCTACTAGATAAATCAAATGCTTTATTTTCTTTTTTTCTTGATTTTGCAAAACATTCCTAATTTATTGCTCCTTTTAATAGCTTACCATGATTATTTTTCTAAATATTTGTTTTAATCATTAACTATTCTGCTACTTTGAGCCCATCTAGAATCATAGATCAAGAATAGAACTTTACGTAAAGCTGTCGGCCAAGTTGACAAAAGCCTTTTCGACCCTTTTTGGAGGTATTTTTCCTACTTCTTCAGTGATTACTTCTTAAAACTCTGCAAGTGTTCTTATTTTACGTCTATTTAATTGTTTTTAACTAACCCTATAAAAAATATTACAAGGAACACAGTCAGGGGATAGTGGCAGCGTTTCTCAGGAGGAAGAAAATTTCTCTTTTTTTTAATCTTGCAACCATTTTATAGTTGATTTTGCAGATGATTTGACACAGAATGTTGGTGAAAAACAAAGTTTCTTTGAGAGTAAAGACGTTTATTTTCTTTGATCAAGTGCTTCAAAATTTTAGTCTGATAGAATTTAGCATTAGTTTTAGACTTTGGTTCTACAAAAAATGGTTTAAATAAAGGCATTTCCATCCATATATTAACACCTAATGTTCAATTTGCCTTTTGCAAAACAGTTGCGTCTTTACAATGTTTTTTTCATGAAATATATGGTACCTTCGTTTTGCTAATTGTGAATGACAGAATGAACATTGCTTCATTCGAGGTTATTCATGTTTTGCATCTACCTTTGCGTAACATTAAATATAGAGACCAAGAATATTTTCTTCTTTTTTATACACTCTTAACAAACATTTGTTTACAGACTGGTTTATTCACTTTTTATAGCCAATTTTTTTTTATCTGTCGATTGCAATACCTGTAGTTTCCTTGCTAAAGTTCTTTGAGGCAGAGGATTTTCTACACGATAAGTCTATTCAGCTTCTTTTTTTTTTCATTAGGACTTCCTCTCATGCACATTTTTTTCCTGGAACTTTTGATTGAAAGCCTAATTTTATATCTTTTCAAATTTTGGATAGCAATCCATTTGAAATATATATTTTCTTTTTTTTTTAAATGTTTTATTTATAACAGAATATTTGCAACCATCCGTCAAAAGCCTTAGAATTTCGTTTCGGGTTTGAGGATCTAATTTTGGCGCCATAACTTTCTATCACTAATAAAAATAGTTAGATTTAAAAAGTTCATTTTTAAAATATAACTGACAATAAAACGATAAAAATTTACCATAAATAGAACTATGAAGATATAACTGGTCACACTAATTTTGATTCAAGTTGTAGTTATTGTAAATTTCCCTTTAGAAGATAAAAATAGGTTTTGAATGGAAACTATTCATCTTATTCCCTACCTTCTAAGAATGCAAAGTGAATGTAGTAGCAGGGAAACATGCCAACTAGTACTAAGTAATAGTTAATTTTTCTCTTAATGGACTGCATATTGGCAACTAAGCCTTTGCAGACACGGAAAGTCCCCAAATGTGAGAGCTGTTTCAGTAGTGGCACCATCTAGTGGCGAATTTTTCTATCAAATTCGGACGCTTGGTAGGATTTAAAATTCCATCCCCAAATTTGGATGAGAGCTTAATTTAATTTAAGCTCTAGCCAGATGCTAACTATTACCATGCCTTAATTTTACCGAGAGTATCAAAATTGATACTCGATGAATCTTTAACATTCCACATAACCATATGACATGCGTGCCTACTCTTTTCGCATCCAGATAATTTACCGCCTTTAATCTTGTGCTTATAAAGTGCAATTGAAAATATTAACACTAATGGAGTATGTTTTTCCATTAAAATTCATCCAATTTAAAAAAAACACACACAAAAGAATTATGTAAAAAAAAATATTATTTTATGAAATTAAGTATTACTGTATGTTCAAAATAAATGATAGATTGAATATTTTTATATATATAGGAATAAATAATGGCCTACAAATATATTTTACTAGCAATTGCTTAATTATAGGAAAATATACTAAATAACATGATTATAATTTAAATAAAGTAAAATAAACTCATTATAAGCAATACAACAATACGACTTTGAACATGAGAATTTTTTATCCTTTCAAAGTATAACATACAAAAAAACATGCACAAACTCGTCACACTTTGCACAATAATTGCGTGTTGAACGCAGTATCTCATCACAAAATTAAGGAATTATATTTCATGAAAGTCTTACAAAACAAAAACAAGTTCACTATCCTGGCTTCGTGGAATATAAACATTCCAAATGTGGTAAGTTTAAGTTATCCTGAACTTTATTTAGAAGATACAGCTAAACGATTTGATTGTGAAAACGAAAATAATTTTAATTTCCAATTTTTATACATGGAAAAAAGTTATTGACGTAAAACATCTTGAATAAATATTTTACCGCTCCAAGCTCCTGTTGGGAGAGTTCAGTCATCCTATGTAAGCATGTAAGAAGAGATATTAGCAATAGCTTTTTATCAGAAATTTGATACTTCATCACGGTCATCGTCGAATGAGGTGCTTAATCACGTACACTTTCAATCAAAGCTGTACCTAAACACCAAACAAAATTATGAATTTGGTGATCAGTCACTAATAAATTCAAAGTGCAGCAGTTATGACACTTAATATAGTACATTGACTCTCAAATTATACTAAAGTTAAATCTATCAGAGAGATTATTTTTATAATTAATTTAACGATACTAGGAACTTTTCTTTTCAGTACTGCACAATCTAAAATTAACTTAACGATACTTTTAAACTGTATAACAGCGATTCTCACAATCTATTTTACTGTGGAAATCTATCAGAGAGTACTGCCAATCTATTTTTATAATTAATTTAACGATACTAAGTTAAATCTATCAGACAATCTATTTTAAATTAATTTAACGCTAAGTTAAATCTATCAGTAAATCAACGAAGGAAGCGTGACCAGATAAAATTTTAACGATCGAGAAAAAGATTACTTTAAATCTATTTTATAATTAATTTACTACTAAGAAATCTATCAGTAAATAAACAAAAATACATTCTGACATAATAAAATTAATTTAACGATAAAATACACATTTACACTGATATAATACACTTATAAATCTATCAGAGAGTACTGCACAATCTATTTCATAATTAATTTAACGATACTAAGTTAAGAACAAGTTTAATAATTACCAGTGACCCCATGGGCTTGTCATATATAAAATCAAATACAAAAATAAACACTTATCTTGATAACTGGTACGGTTTATAATTAATCCCTTCACTGCCGATTAAAAGTTACACAATCCACTCCCCTGTGCCACTGTTTTCTATGTAGCCACATGTATGTAATGTATTGGGAGGGGGAGGAATAAATAAGCAAATCCTCTGAAATATGTAAATCCTTCGCAAACACTGTCAAAGTCATGTTGTTGCATTTCGAAGCCTTCGAAATAATTTTAAGAATAGCAGTGTACAGAAAAGATCGTACTTCGGAAAGACGTATATATGCGTTCGGGACAATTAATATTTTAGTTGAGCGAGGCGTTTATATACGCCGGTGGTAATAGGTTAAAGCCGTATAGTAGCTTTAACGTCTCAGTATAGTATTATTGAATTAAATTCATTGTTTTTCTATGGAGCGGGGGGAATGAACATTAGAATTGAATATTGGGTCATCAACATTGAAAGTTTGAGAAGCACTGCTGTACAAGATAAGCTGAAAATAGCGTACTAGTGTTTAATATAAAAAGTTAAGGGCCAAACGTTTGGTCAAGAATTCGTAGTCCACATAATTTATGTCCACTCATGAGCTCGAGTCCAAATCTCACTTTAGACTCATCATACAAAAGGTATAATGTCCGTTAAATTTATTGAGACTCAAATTCCTTCCGTTGGCATGACATGGAAGTTTTGTGATGTGACACTCTTCATTTAGCTGAGGTACAAAATCACGAGGTCATTCAACAATACTCATCATATTATTATGTAAAATAGCATTACTAACACAATCAATCATTTAAAAGGTGTTATAATATAAGTATTTACATGTCTTTTCTACTAAAAGAGAGAAGTAAATTAATATACTTATTTAAGGTTATCCGGCTACGTTCGGAACCGTGAGATTAAAGAAGTGCATAAATGGATAATTTTCATGATATTTAGTGTCATTTAGATAAGAATACATGTATAAAATTGTTTTAAGGACATTATGACAAAAACATTATTTAAATACAATATTTTGTTAAATAATTAACTTAGAATAACCTTCTTCAAAATGTTCTCCTTTTACAAAAAATGCTTCTAAACTAATAATATTTTGCTTATATAAAGTAAAGACTTATCCAGAGAGTATTAACTATTTTTTTTTGAAAAATTAACATTATTTTCGATTACAACCGATTGAAATAATTATCGGCGTTTTTTTCTAAAAATTTATCCCTTATATTGTCTTAAAATATGGATAAACCCACTTCTAAGTTATATGTTTCAAAAGTTCTATTTAAGCCTCTGTACAGAGGTCTGAGCTATATACAGGCAAAATATTATTATAATAGAAGCATTTTTCATAAAAGGAGAATGTTTTGAAAATGGGTCATTCTATGATCATTTTTTGTCGTAGTGTTGTACTTAAATAATTCTTTATTGTAATACTATTCTTAAAACAATTTTATATACATTTTCTAATCTAAGTGACACTAAATATCATAAATATTATCCACTTATACGCTTTTGCAAAATCATGGTTCAGAACGTAGTCGGATACCTTAAGCAAAAACAAGAAAAGTAACTTAAATGTATTCTTTACCTTGGAAAAATAGTGATTTTTCTAGGATTTATTTCATTGCAAAATCTCTTTATTATAAGAAAAAAAAAGATAATTATACACCAATTTCTAAAAGTTAAAATATGGATAATTTTTACGGTCATCATGAGATAATAAGAAGAAATGCGTATATGTGGTTCAATTGAATGATCTAAAGTAACTGTGATAAATTCGGATTAAACCGCTAAATATACCACACATTTTTAGGACTGGTGTACATATAGCCAGTTGGAGGCAGCAACGAATGTTCTCTCGTTATTGTAGTGGTAGATCAATTGTTAGTGCACAGAATTTTTTGACCATGTTTAGATTGAAAAAGGGGTATTTAGTTGTTTGATGTTTGGTGTTTGGGCCACATTAAAAAAGAAATATAATTATTGAAGAACAAGGACAAATACATAAAACTAGATAGTTTTTAAGCTGTTTTTATAGCATTTACTTTATTTAATTTATAAGATTATTTTTTAATTCGTTTTTTGAAGAATTAAATTTTTACAATAATTTGTGCTCAAAAACGGATTATCTCTAAAACAATCCCATAAATTTCGATTCCTTCAGAGTGTAACAGACCGGAGGTTTTAAGACAATTGCATTTAATCACATTTTACAGCTATTTTTAGCTTAGAACCTATAGTAATTTTGAAGAATAATTTTCAACAACAAATTTAAAGGATTATAAAATATTTGTTTCTTAAAATATTTTTATCCAGCTATTTGCTAACACTTCACATAAATCAAGAAGCATATGAGTGAAATTAAAATTGCATTATGAGCAGTTTATTTTTATTTATGGCGTTTTTCTGAAGTTTGAAAATTTTCGGTAAAAGCTACATCCATCGTGCAAGCTCACTCTCCAGATATTTTCGGCTCGAAGGTAAACCCTGCAGAGTCTCAAATAATTTCAGATCATTGTACTCAACAAAGTTAATTATAATTGCTATTACTATGTGCTAACAGCTTAAAAATCAAAAATTAAATGCACGCGACTCCTTTTTAGTTGATGCAAAAATGAATCCGTAGACAAATGACAAGAGTTCTTTTCATTGAAAAGTACTAAAATGGGTTTTAGTACTCTTCAAAAATGAAAATCTGCTTACCCTTAAGAGTAATCCAGGACGAGTGCTGATTTAGGGAAAGCAAAGTACTAGATAAAAATAGTGAACAATTTGAAAGGCACAGTTAAAGAGGAGGTACCGCCCATCCAGCATAGTAGTTAGTGACGCTGACTGCGTTGCCGAAGGGTCAGATTTGAATCTGGGAGAAGGCATGAATGCTTGTAAATGTATAGTGCCTTTGTGGCATGAATCTGAGGTGAATCTGAGAAAGCGACGAATTTGCAACAAGCTTTTTATGGTTCATTTAAAAAATTCAAAGGTATTATCAACGAAAAACTTTTGATCCCATATAAACATAAGATAAACTGTATATTAAATTAACTATACACGATTCAGGAATTAAATAACAATTTCTAACAAACCTCATTAAATAAAATAATAGGGAGGGGAGTTAAATTAAATAAAATTGCGAAATTCTCAAAGAAAGAAGAGGACAATAACAAGAAATTTAAATAAAATACAACTGCATTTCAAATTATAGAAACATTACCCGATCAAAGTCCTTATACTTGAAATCAATAATGAGCATCTCACACTGCCGCAAATAATAACTTATTTCCATAGCAGTTCTGATTACTACTCTAGCACACAAGATTTCTGTTTTTGTAGAATGTAGAGAGTGCACACATTTGCATGCAGTAGTGCATCATTTTATTTCAAGTAATTAGTATTTCTAATTATAAGTATTAACTATAGTCTTACGATGTTTTTCTATTTAGAATTACTTAGTATATGTTTACATCTTATTGTGCTTTGTAATAAAGTTACATAACAAATACTAATCATTATCTTCGATTGATTCCAATCTACACGCTTACTACACCCTACCAAATTTACCCCCAAAATATTGAGTTCTGATGCAATCGCTTCCGTTTATTACAGGTTTTCACAAATTTTAAATACATACCAGACTTGTTTTCCAATCTTCTCGTTTAAAACCGAAATCCGAGGGAAATCTCTTCATTTTCCTCTCCTAATCAGCTTATGTCACGAACAGAATATTTCTCTAATGGTGAACCGGCACGACAGAGAATCCCCGGTATTAAATCGAGGGGAGAAACACTGAATATAAATTTATCATCACAAAAGTCCTTCGATCGGAATAAAGGGATTTCAGCTATATATTACATGTTGACGCAATATCTCATTTAATATCTTCCCCGTTTTCTCAGAAACTCTGGATGAGATTATTAATTCATCCTTCCTTTGGAAAACGCGTTAAGCGGAGATGCTTTTGTTGTTTTACCGAGTTTCGAAACTCGGAATGTTTTAATAACAGTTCTAACTCGATGTCATTAGTGGATATAATATCGATCTCATAAGGAAGAAATGAGGTTAATATAGAGAAGAATTGTAAGTTTTTGATGGGAATTGGCAATTTATTGAAAAATTGTTTTTGTATATGACAGAATATTTTCTTTTAAAGGAATGTAATATGTGAATGAAACAGTCGATAGGAAGATATTAAAAGATATAATGTAATATGTTTCTTTTGCTCGATGGGAACATATGTGCTTCATTACTTTTCAAGTTGTTGTTTCTTAAAAGTAACATTTTAAAAAAATGAAATTCCTTTATGTTTTTCAATAAATGGAAAAGGGTTTTAATGTTAAAATTATCGGGCATGTGTGTGTGTGTGTGTAAATAGTTTGTTTTTCAAAATCTTCCTCAGAATATTCAAGTATATATGATAGTAAATCAAATCTAATTTAAATTAAACAATCAAAATGTATTACAACTTATAAAAGTGTCTCTGTAATGATCTTAAAAATGAAGGCAACTCTTCTGAATGTTTTTTTTTGTCTTATGACGCAAAAAATCTCAATAAACTCAAACTGCGCTAGTGCAATAGTTGGTAAAATGTAGTTTTGGGGTAATTTCTTCGGATTTCTATTTCATTATAATGTTTATATCTTTGATCATTTGAAAAATTCCCAAAATATAATGTTTCGATTTCTTTCGAGCTTTCAGCTTCTATAAGCTAATGAGTCAATTTGAGAGAGAGAGAATAAGAACTTTTTTATTTCCATATATCCAATTAAATGCTGAGGCAGATGCTTAGATGGTTGGAAAAATTTTGTATAGGCTCTCTTTAACGATAACTAGTATATTGTCACTCATATATAGAGTGATAATATACACTGGTGTGCAAAAATTAAGAACAAGATGGTTTCTTCAATATAACTTTGTACAAAAGCTTCCCAAATCAACACATTTAATACCGTAAGATCCCCAATACGTAAGGACATGTGTAATGTAAGCAACTCTTACTAAAAGAGAAATCAGAGGGATAAAAAGAAGCTTGATTGAAAAAGTAGCATGGAGCGCAATGCGACTGAAGGCCGAAACATCCCTGTGATGGGTGTCCAGCAAGAAACATCCGGTCTTTAGTAGGGGGATATGATCTCCCCTGACTGCTAGGCAGGTTTCACAGCGTCTGCCAATTGCTGAGAGAATGAGGGTGTCAATGAGTTGTTGAGCCATTGCTGCCCATTCGTCTTGCAGCGTCAATCGAAGCTCCCGAATCGTTACTGGTGTTAAGGTACGAACTGCCAAGCGTCTGCCTAGAAAAATCCCATACATGCTCGATGGGATTGAGATCCGGGAGATCGAGACGGCCAATCAATACGTTCAATATTCTCACTCTCTAAGAGCTGTTCGGCAACTACTGTGCGATGACATGGTGCATTGTCGTCCATGAAAAGGAACTGCAGACCCATAGCGCCTCTAAAAAGACGCACATATGGGAGAAGAATCTCGTTACAATAACGTGTCCCGTTGACTGAACCTGCGTCGAAGATAAGGTCTGTACGACTACCAAGCATGATTCCCCAAAATAGAAAAAGCACTCCATACCTGTCCCCTTTCAATGATGTTCGAGGGATGATTGCGGCTTCCCCGCTCTCTCCAGATGAGTATGCGATGAGAATCGCTACTCAAACTGAATCTGCTCTCATCTGTAAAGAGTACTCGTCCCCATTCATTGTCTCTCCAATGTCGGTGTTCCCGGCACCACAGAGAACGCCTTCTCCGATGGGCAGGCGTTAAAGGTACACACCGTACAGGGCGTCGTGCAAACAGATCACCACCGTGAAGTCTTCTGGCCACGGTAAAACGCGATATCGGTCGTCCAGTCACATGTGATGTGTGTCTAATTTCTCCCGCTGTCTGCCGCCTTTTTCTTCTGGCCTGTAAGACAATGTAGCGGTCATCTGCGGGTGTGTTTCCTCGTGGACGTACTGAACCCCCGGATAGCTGTTCCTGTAGTTTGAAATTGTCTCCAAAGTCGTGAAACGATGCTGTGAGCAATTCCCCAACCACACTTGTCCTACTGCGGCACCTCCAACCATGTTCAGATGTCGTCTAACAGATGGACATTTCTAGCTGAGGCAGCAACTCGGTGTATTTTAACTGCTATACGGCGTGCAATCTCTTTGCCAAAATACTTATCTTAAACCGACAATATATTTATACTACTCAGACACTTCCCCATTACGTCTACCTGCATATCTGCGCATGTGCTACCGTACATCACCTTACTTAATCTCCTGATGGGTCTTTCTGTCCGCTCTGCCTCTTCGTTCAGCTGATATGCTAATTTTTCGACTTCGTCCTTAATTTTTGCACACCAGTGTAGTTATAGTGTATTATTCAAGATACGTTATCATGAGTTAGCTTCTGAATGTTAACCTGTTGTTTGTTGTTGTTGTTTGCTATGTCCCCTGATCACTCCTGCTTCAGATCCAGGCTCACAATATGCATCATGTTAAGGGGCTAGATGCACGCCTGTCGTTATCTGTTGCTTTGAGCACTATTCAGGTGACAGTACAAATTTGCTCGGTCCCACCCCGATTTTGTGGGAGAACACCCTGAAGTGTTCAAATACTTCCCACCTCTCTTCCCCTACCACCAACCTCTCGAGAGGATTTGTGTCTCGACGGCTATTTAGAGCACCCCCATGCCACAAATGCAGTATACATTTACAATGATCCATGCCTTCATTCGGGATTCAAACGCAGGCCCTACGGCACAGCAGTCAGCGTCGCTATCCACTATACCGGATGGGTGACAACCGCTAATCTAAATTTGCTGTACAATTGTTTTTAATAGAGTTTCGTTTTCGAAAAAACTTAGCTTACAATTTAATGAGATTCAGGCAGAATTATCCAGCTACAATTGAATGATTAACTCTTTAAATAAAAAGCACCCCTGACGAGCAATCTAAAATTTCTTATATGAATTTCTTTATAACTACTATCAAAATGATTAAATTTATAATGCCGTTGAATGTTTACTTCGGTCATATAATGTGTTTTACTGAACAATACGCATTGTATAAAACAAGAAGCAAAAATGATGGTTTTTCTTTTATAATTTCTTGGGTTATAGTTCCTTGGATATACAACATGTAATATCATTTTGACATTATTGAAGATTAATAGCCAATTGTGGATAATTTAAGGTGAAGTTTGATGGAACGTGATTCCAGAGCTGCCTGAAGCTGGGTGGTTCCGCCTCTTGAAACGTATGTATACATCTACGCAAAGATTCTGACAGCAATGGATACTACAAGGAACATTATTTACGAAATAAATCTATGGAAGGCAGAATTGGATTAATGTAAGGGAAGATTGGATGATTTTTCTACATGGCGGAACTTCCAAAAAAAGGCATCATTGATCACTATCAAATGTACAGCAGCCTCTTCCAAAGTGATAGTGGTATCTTCCAGCATCTTACGATTTTTGGCTGTGTCTGGGTGATCCTTGCAAAGACCTTTAACCACACAGCCACGGTAGAACTGTTTATTGTTCTATCATATTTGATCATTACTGTTCCAACAATAAAGTATATACACTGTTGGCCACCGTAAATGCAACACCAAGAAAACAAGAGATAGCACAACAAAATTTAATTTGTAGATAACTTGTTGACCAAGAAACAAATGATTAAATTTATAGACTTCTGTGAAGTGTGGTTTCTGCCCAAATCAGTAGCCAGAGTAGCCGTCATGGTTGGAGATCACCACTGCCTCACGCCTCGGCATTGTTTTAAAGAGACTTTGCATGTGTTCTTGGGGTACAGCAAACCAAGCAGCTTCCACACGTTGCCAAAGTAGATCTGGTGTGGCAGATGGGGGTATAATCTGGGTCAATCGTTGAGCAACCATTAACCATATGTTTTGTATCGGCGTAAGTCCGGAGAGCAAGCCGACCAGGGAAGAAATTCAAACTTGTGATTGACGAAAAACCTTTGGACAATGCGTGTCACGTGTGGTTGCTCATTATCCTGTTGAATTAGGGCTGTAGCCAAGCCCTGAAGGTAAGGAAGAACAACTGGCCCCAACACCTCGGAGATGTAGCGCTGGCTGTTTAAAGTACCGGCAATGCGTACTAGAGGAAAGCGATAGTGATATCCAACACCACTCCATACCATAATACCCGGTGCAGGACCAGTGTGGCGGTACAGAACGCAGCTGTTTAGCATTCTCTCTCCACGGTGTCTCCAGACTCGAATCCTACCATCGTGGTGTTGCAGACAGATGCGTGACTCGTCAATAAAGACAACTTCATACAATTCTGCCACCCCCATTCTTCTTTCATCACACCATTGGCGACAGAGACGTCTGTGGTTCTGCGCCAAGGGTAGACCAATCAATGGACATCGCCGATAGACCACTCTGCTGTAAACGGCGTCGAATGGTACGCGCAGACACTGAATGATGTATTACAGAATCAATGTGCTGTGCTACGGTTCGTGATGTGACTGAGCTATCCATCACTTCCATGCGCACAATTTACCTGTCCTCACGTGAAGTGGTGCACTGAGGTGAATGCGATCTATACGTCGGTCCGTCGTTCTCTCCTGCATCCAAAGGTCACATATCCGCATTACAGTTGTTTGGCTTCGTCCAACACGACTACCGATTTTTCCTGAAAGGTAATCCACAATCTCGGTAGTCCGCTATCTTCCCTCTGTCGAACTCGCATACTTTATCAAAAGCTAATCCCTGTTTTCTACGAGATATAACTGGTCATTTTTTGAAAAAAACCACAAGAAAAACACAATTGCCGAACTTGAAATGGTCAAAATCTCCAAGCCTTAAATAGCGCTTTGAGGCGGCCTCACTGGTGCGCGCGATGTGTTTCTGCGCTGAAATTATAATCATTTGCATATCTCACCTCCGCTAATGCATGTTGCAAATTTCATTTCATTTGCATGCTTCCTTCAGGGTGTTGCATTTACGGTGGCCAGCAGTGTATGATGATCAGGGATGAATCCAGCTTCAGACTTAGAACATATAATCATCATTTAAACGTTTTAGGACATAGAAGGAGCCAGAATAATGCATCCCTCAAATGTCAGAAATCTGAAGTGATAATTGAAGAATGCCTAGTATAAAGTATTTCTAGATTAAATTCAAAATATTTATTAATCATTGCATCAAAATATACAAGCGTGGAAAGAATTTTTTAAGTTTTTTCAAACTTTTATAAAATGCTTACTTTTTTTTAAAAAAAATTTTAGCCATTTTAAGTTACTTAAGTTTCTTAAATTATTGCAAATAAAAGTTAATTTGGATTTGAAATCTATTCCCTTGTTGATTTTTAATAATTATTTTTCTAGAAAAACATGGAAAAAACACAAACATTTTTAAAATTGTAACTTAAGGGCAGTCGGAAAGGTAAAATTTGATTTTTTGACAATTTGAGATTTTACATTTCCACATAGTACAGATTTTAACCTTTCTAAAAATACCTTACTTTAACCTCTAGGGTAAGTAGAAGCCCTAAAAACCTATTTTTAAATAATCGTTGAAACTGGGCCACGCCCATTTGACAAGCGTAAAAGTAAACAAAGTTTTTTGTTTTGGCTTAAAAGTTGAGCGTCTGGTATAAATCAAAACATTTATCTTTTATTGTATAAATTGAGCCTTTTATTATTTTATTTCTAACCCATTTGAAACTTCACTGTATTTTTAACGGTCAAATCAGTGTTTGTTTACACTTTCAAAACTGCTTTGTAATTTTGAACTCGCAAGTATTCTTTAACATTATTCAGCTTAAACTTTCAAAAAAATTGCTATAATATATCGATTTTACTATGCCTAGAGCATCGACTAAAGTATTTAAGAAACGAAGAGGAGTTTTTAATAAAGGAAGATGTAATAAAAGTAATGATGGTTGTGGTGAAAAAATTCTACTGTTCCAAAGAACTCTGCTGATGAAAAAAAATTGTGCTGATGGTGCAAAGCTTTGTACTAATGAAACTGAACCATCTGCCAGTGAGAGAAAAATTGTAAACATGGATATTTCATATTCGGATGAGGCTTTTTCTGGTTTCAGAAATGTTATTGTGGACATTAACTTGTGTGTTTTTTGAAGCTGTGAAATGTATAAAGTGTGAAAAAACAGGACTCAGGTTGCACCTCAGTGAAAGTAACTGTGGTGAAGCTGTGAAGTTTCACTTAAAATGTCCTTCTTGTAAATATAACTATACTTTTTTAACTCCAAGAAATGCGATAGTTCTGAGAATTACGAACTGAATACCCGGCTAGTGTATGCTATGCGATGCATAGGTAAAGGTGCTGAGTCTGCTAGGATGTTTTGCGGTATCATGAATCTTCCCCGCCACCCACAAAATTCTCAAAGTACAACCACATTTTACTGCAGGCAACAAGAGAAACCTGTGAACACAGTATGGCAGAAGCTGTTCGTGAAGCCGTTGATGAAAATGATGGAAAAGGGACCTTGCTGTTGCTGTTGATGGTAGCTGGCAGAAGCGTGGTTTTCTTCGAAGAATGGCTTGGTGACAGTCACAAGTGTTGATACCGGCAAAGTTATAGATGTCGAAGTTTTTTCAAAACATTGTATTTGTCCGAACAAAACCAAGCATCTTCAAAATTGTAAGAGAAATTTTGAAGGCTACAGCGGTAAGATGGAAGTAGCTGGAGCTCTATCCATTTTCAGCGTTCCCAGTCTCTCTACAATGTTCGGTACACAAATATTTAGGAGATGGAGACTCCAAAGCGTTTACTTCTATTGTCGAGAACAAAGTATATGGTGACCATTGCTCTGTCGAGAAATTAGAATGCATAGGTCATGTTATGAAAAAGAATGGGGACACGTCTTCGACGCTTGAAAACTAAGATGAGAGGACAAAAACTTTCTGACGGAAAGCCTTTATGCGGAAGAAATAGATTGACAGAGGCAGAAATCGACCGTCTGCAAGCATATTATGGTCTAGCTATCCGCAGAAATTTGTCTAGCGTGAAGGACATGCAACAAGCCATATGGGCAATATTTTTACACAAGCTATCAACCGATGAAAAACCTCAGCATGGATTTTGTCCCTCTGATTCAGATACGTGGTGCAAATTTAAAAAGCAGAATTGCTTGGGGAGACTTATCATCACAAAAATAGTTTACCTGTGGATGTTGTGGAGGCCATGCGACCTGTTTTTAGGGATTTAGCTAATCCAGAATTGCTAAAAAGTGTTTACATGGAGGTACGCAAAATCTAACGAAAGTGTAAATAATGTAATATGGTCTCGTGTACCGAAGAAAACATTTGTACAATTAGAAGTTTTGTCACTGGGTACATATGATGCAGTTTCCTCATTTAATATGGGGAATGTATCAAAACTAGAAATTTTGAGAAAAGTGTGTATTGAGCCTGGTGATTACAAGGTACAAGCGATGGAGTGCCTCGACAAACAGAGGCTGTTACGAGCAAAATACTATTGTTTACAAAAAACAAAGGAAGTTAGGAAGGAAAAAAGACTTAAAAGGAAGAAAGAAGATGATGAGCTACTAAAAATGCTGATGATTTAGAATATGGAGCTGGCATGTTTTAACTAAAATGTAATTATACGTTAAAATCAATTTTTCTCAAAATGTCAATTTTTGATGTTCGATGTTCCTTTTCTTAGAAACTACTGTTCACAGGTATGTAAATTTTTTATGATATATTTATAATGATGGCTAATATATACTGAAATGAGCTTTTTGTAAAAAACCCCAAAATTTATTTTTACAAATTTTTATGTGAAAAAGGGTTAACGTAAACTATGTTTGATAAAATATTTTATAAATTATGAAAAAATTCAAAATTAGCTAAAAGCTCATTTGAGTATAATGAGAAATGTGTATTTTAATTATATGAAAAATTTCAAGCATGTACATATAACAGATTTTGAGAAAATGTTCCTCGAAAACAGCCAATTTAACATTGTCGGTATAGAGGTTTCCGACTGCCCTTAAGCATTTTTTTAAAAAAAATAACTAGAGATTTCAACCCTAAATTCATACTACCTTTTATAGGACATATGTTTGAGGGTATATACAAAAACTTTTCAAGGCATTATGATGAATAGAAAAAAAAGCCTTTGGGATTAGAAAACATTTATACCTACAAAATTGAAAGACAGAGAAAAACACATTTAAAGTTCGCAAAAACATAAAACAAAAACTTATAATGTCCGTAAAGCTCTAATTTTTAATGCGTTTTTTTCTACAATGTATGTTCTACATTTAAATGCTATTTTAATTAAATATGAATGAAAATAGTTTTTTTAATTCAAAATATATTTTTGCATAATATTGATAGCATTTGTTACGAGACGATAGTTTATTCATCTTAATCTTAACCTAATATTATCACAAGAGTTTCGAAACACAAAAAAAAAATTGTTATATACAACGTAATAATAATAACTTAAGCTAAAAATCACCAGATTTGTTCATGAAATTTAATTTTTTTTCAGTTTGAAATCGTTCAGTTTTGGAAGATTTAACTCTTGTTGTTCGACTTCTAAAATAAAATACTAAAATGTAGTACTACAACATGTTTAGTATAATGTAGTTTGGTACTTCAAGGAAATATATTCAGTTTTATCTGCCATTCTTGAATTCAGAATACTTTAATTCGGAAGTATAATTTCAGTAACATCTGACGACTGATTTTTAGATGCATCATTTTCAGTAGTATTCCATCTCTTCGAAATATTGTTTCTCACAGCAACCTGAGAATGTTTCAGCCGTGACATTTTCAGAACAGGAAGCATCTAAGTTATAAAAACTATTTTTAAAGCAAAAATCGGCCTTGAAATCAATTTTAATTAATAAATTATGAGAAATCAAAAAACTTAAATCATAATCAATAAGAAATTATTTTAGTAATGAAAATTGGAATTAATGAATATTTCACACTAAATGAGTTGATTGTGCTCAAAAATATTTTTAAATATTTAAATTTAAGAGTGGAAAATGCTTTAAAATGAAACCGAAATCAAAACCATAGCTCAGAAAAATTCAAATACCTTAAAAATTTAATTGATAACACATCTGAAATTTATTGGCAAACTACTCAATGATATGAGCCACAAGAAAATGTAAAACATAAATGTTTTGGTAATTATGAAATTTGTAGGGTAATGTGTAGCCTTAACATGCAATGAGTGATTAGTGATCATTCATAAGTCTAAGTCTTTCAATGTTTGTGTGTTCCTTTCATTTTCCTACATATAAAAAAATCTTTTTTATTCCAATATAAGTAATAACTTTCTTTATAGAGTTTCTTTCTGTGAAAGAGTGCATATTTTTATATTCTTCGTTTTCTAAACTAAGCTTATATCAGTAAGTTATCAGAAATGCTCTTGAATATTTCTTTCATTTTTTTTACTGGGGTGGGGCACCTCCTGTCCAACTAATGGCATAGCAACTCCCATTTTACAAATTATGCAACTGTTTATAGTCATTGCTCCAATTGTGACGGGGCTTAACGAGAATTTCCACTAATCCTCTTAGGGAATCTTTGGGCCAGCAATCGCGTTATTTCACAGCCATCCCTCTCAAGAACAAGCCATGATATGCAGATTAGCTAGTATATTATAGGTGATGTTTTTGAAAAAAAAAAATTGTACATCCATTGATATAGCTCTCATTTCAGGGTGGCTGACCCTGATGTATTTTTTTCTTATTTAGTAAAGGCAGTGGATACGGTAAAGAATAAAGAATATTATCTTACAATTTCTAAGTTACGTGTTGTGTACGGCTAGGTTTTTCCCTTCCTATGTGGAAGGTTTTCCTCGGTCCTCGCACAAATGGGGTACTTGTTCAATGATTAGTGTACAGGGGGAAATTTTAGAGTTATATAAAGACATTTGCTAGTAGTTTTGGAGTAATTATTTTAATGTAGTGTAGTGTTGTGTAGAAGTTAATGCTAGTTTCGTGTTCAAGAATTTTTTGTGAGTTTTCGTGCAAATTTTTCAACGTAATTTCTCATCGAGTCATTAAGACACTGAAATAAATCCCGTTTTCTTCTTGGAGGTGATTGTGATCGGGTTTTACGAGAATTTCAACTAATCCTCTTAATGAATCTTTGGGCCAGCCACCCCTCTCAAGAACAAACCATGATATGCAGATTAGCTAGTGTATATATAGGTGAAGTTTAATAATCGTAGATGAGAAGAAAGATGAACGTAGTCACTGAAAGCAGTTCTGATACGGTAAGGATCAGAATTTCGACGCGTGACTATAGGGGGGCTTTAACTATTAGAATAAATTAGGGAAGTTAAAACTCTTAAGATAACATTGAGTAAAAATATAAGCTATTCTGAATTATGAGCTTATTCACATAGGGTTTGAGTTCTCGTTATATCTCTCTAAGGTTTCCCTTTATAATTTGCTTGTCTTGGAATATTATCTATGTTAATAATAAATTAGATTTATCATAGTTAGTTGAAGTCATCAATCTTTATCTTCTACAGATTTAGATCGTTTAGATGACGAGACGGCATCTCCAGGGGGGGGTGAGGCCATTACATTGGCGCCCAACAAATTTGTCCCAAAGGCATCTAAATTTCCCTAACCCCGAGATAGGAGTTGGATCAAGTTTCAGGGTCTTAACCGAATACTTTTGGGGGGGATCAGAAAACGTAGATCAGTTTTTAGATGGTATTGAAAGTCATGATATAATTATTTATCAAATACCCGCAAATTAAGCCTGTTCATATCGGAAAGGTCATATCACGGGCCGCACCCGGGATTGGTATGAGGTAATAGGTTCTGCCCTTGTGCATGGCGAGGAAACTAATTTTGATTAGTTAAAGCAATCGTTGAAACAAAGTTTTCCGATTGTGCAAAATAAGGAATAATTGGAGCACCGGGGTTTTGCGTCATATCAAACTATAAGGCAAGCTCCGATGGATTTTGCTTACGAATTATTAGAGTTACACTAAGTCCTTAAATTAGAAATCACAGAACTGAGTTTGATTCAGCACATTGGTAATCGTCTCGAACCTCAGGTTCTGGAGTACGTTGAGGTTACAAACCCCACTACTAGAGCTCAGTTATTACACGTGATCTCAAAATTTGAAGAAATATATTCGGTCAGGGAAACTCAGGGTTCGAGTAAAAATTATAATGAAAGACGAAAATGGGATGCTCGTTGGAAAGCTCCCAACGATAGTATGAATAGAAATTGGAGGGATGCAGAAGTTTTGGATGATTATGTAATGATAGGAGAGATAATTATAAAAATACATACTGGAATAGACCCCAGAGGAACCAGGTGAACCAAGGGTTCGAGAACAGAAACCCTGATAACAGAAATAATCACTGGTTCCAGAACAGAAACCGGTTTGACAGGGATAATCGTGGATTCGAGTGTTGTGGTGGATGGTATCAATTCCGACATAGGGATTTGAGTGAGAGTTTTAATCAAGGGGACCGAAGACATGGTGGTCATCGAAATTGTTTGAGGGTGCATGTTGATCAGAATGATCAATCGCAAATTGAAGTGAATCCTTCTATTATGCTTTCTGCTCTGTGCTTGTCTCCTCTAGAACCTCCTTATGTACCTATTCTATTGAATGAAACGTTTACTAGAGCCTTATGGGATGCTGGGGCAGAAAAATCATTTATTTCAGAAAAGGTTTATAAAAAGAATTTTTTTTATAAACCAGTTAAGAAGTCACAAGCTGAAGTGATGACGGCACAAGTGGCCCGTGGTAAAAATATAGGGATGGTAGAATTACAAATCAGAATACGGGAATTTAAAAATAATTGACAATTTCACATATTGGAGGATTTAGAATATCCTTGTAATTTAGGCGTCGATTTTATAAAGGGATCAAAAATTATTCTCAATTTTCATAAAAAGTCATTAGCAATTTCCGTTTCCCAGATTGAAGTAATTCCAAATGATAAGGGAAATTGATCTCTCAATAACGAACTTGGACAAAAGGAGGAGTTACAAATGTTGTTTAATCGTTTTAAGGGTCTGTTTTTAGATTAATCGGGGCTCATTCATGTATTATATCACGAAATTGACACAGACGATAAACCACCAGTGGTTTCGAAACCTTATCGGTACGATAGAGTAAAATAAAGGATCATCGACTATCATGTGGACAAGATGTTAAGGGAAAGTACAATAATACCGATCCAGTCACCTGTAGTATTATGTCACAAAAGTAACGGATTACCACCGGATAATCAGGAAACCTAAAGATTTGCGGTAGATTATCGCAAGCTTAACACAAAAACGAAGTTTCTCAGATATCCCTTACCACTTATTGAGTATTTTATCACTACCATTCCACATATGAGCATTATGAATTCGTTGGCTTTGCGCTCGGGGTATTTTCAGCTGGCGGTAAAACCCAGTAATGTGTTCAAAACCACATTTGTAACTAATAACAGTGTTTTTGCGCTTACGCGCATGCCGTTCGGTCTCTCTCGTGTGGCTCCGAATTTTCAAAAATCGATAGACATCTTAAAGTGGTGCTGAGGCATTATGTGACTGTATACATGGATGACGTGATAATTTCATCTCCATCATTTGCACACCACGTCGAACACTTACGGGAGCTATTTAGGTTGTTGCCGTATGCAGGGTTGACTTTAAAGAAAGATAAGTGCAAGTTTGGTTCCGAAAAATTGAAATATTTGGATCTGATAATTATCAAGGATGGAATTACCACAGATGAGTCAATAATAGAGGTGAAACCTCCCAAAAATTCCAGATAAGTGCCAAAATCTCTCGGCCTGACGCAGTGGTATGAGAAGTTTATTAAAAATTTCACAGATATCTGTGAGCCCCTTTATCAGTTCAAAAGAAAATTAAGAAAATTTAGTTTTTCAGAGGAGACGCAGGTGGCATTCAAGGCAATCAAGCGGACGATTACCAAAGGACCAGTACTAAAATTACCAGATTTCTATAAGCCATTCAGGTTGTTTACTGACGCTAGTTCCATAGACATCACGGTTGTGCTTAACCAAGAGCAGAGACCCACCACGTACGCCTCGCGCATGCTCAATAATGCAGAGAGGAATTATACGGTAACAGAGCGGGAGTGTTTAGCAGTTATTTGGGCTCTGAATAAGTTTCATAATTACCTAGGTTTGCTGCCAGTAAAAGTGATAACGGATCATGCGGCTCTGATCAAGTTGACGCATGGTAAAAATTTATCAAGTCGAATGATTCGATGGGTACTTAAACTAGAAGAGTTTAATGTTGAATGGGAACATAGTCCGGGAACTCAAAATGTAGTGGCAGATATTTTGTCTAGAAATCCGGTTGAAAATAAAATGGGGGAATATGTTGCGCGTGCAGTGATTAGAGATTGGTACTTTCGTCCAGAGAGATATTAATTGAGCAGCAACGAAGAGATCCTGAGTTAGGTCATACCTATAGATACCTATAGATATTGGAGAATTGAGATTGTATATTCCGCAATCGTTGCGAGCACAAATAATGCGCGAATTTCATGACAATCCCATAGCAGGTCATTTTGGAAAGAAAAAGGCATATTTAAAAGTCAGGGCTGTTTGTTATTTTCCCTATATGAGAAAAGCTACATATCAACATGTGTTAACATGTGAGACTTACCAGAAAAATAATTATAAAAACGCGTTACCAGCTGGTCGTTTATACTGACTGGAACTAGTTATCCGAATGAAATAGTTTCATTAGATTAGTTAGGCCTCTACCCAGCGTCGCATTAGAAAAGATATAGATATATTTTAGCAATAACCGATCACTTCACAAAATGGATCGAAAATATACAGAAAGGCTTCCACCAAAACAATTGCAGATACCCTGTTTTATAATTATATATCACGTTATGGAGCTCCTGTAAAAATGACTAGTGACAAAAATCTCCAATTTATATCCGAAGATTTTGAGCATTTAAATAACAGATTAGGTATTAAGCATGTCAAGACAGTTGTATGTAGACCACAGTCTAATAGAACGGAAAGAGGGAAAGAGGGACCAGTTCTTACGTGAATTCGCCTTTGCTTTACGAACGGTGGTTTAAAAGACCACGGGGAACCCCCAGCAGATTTATTTTAGGGCAGAAAGCTTATTAGCCCCCTTCAAAAACTGGTGATGGTCTCAGATAGAGCAGAATTCAGGAAGAGGAGGGCAAGAGGGACCGGAAGAGAACCACTTAGGAGGTTAAGCCCTTACAACCAACATAGACAGTCTAAACAACAAGGTCGCCAACAACCGGAGCGATGTCAAAGGAACGGAAGATCCAGTCATCACCTTCCTGG
>BMAU01004175.1:0-82744 GCA_019973935.1 Trichonephila clavipes | reverse complement strand
TTGAATAGAATTTACTCATTAATAATAATGGTAATTTATAATTCAAGTGTAACTAACCCATGCACACACACATTATATTTAGTTACTGGGACATGTGCTTGCATTTTTTTTCACGCAAACTATCTAAGTCTAGGTCTGTAAAAATTATCTGCCGTTGGATTTCCTATTCTGTGTTTAATCTTTTGTTATATTTTTTTTGTAGCCACTCAAGTTGATAAATATTTTTCAGTTAAATACATTGCTTTGAATGGCATTAAAATAGTTATAATTGTGTGAGAAATTCTGTCTATTCTCTGCACCTAGGAACTGTACTTGCTTAGATTTAGATTTTAGCGCCGAATCTGTTCATTTGGCGATAAGTTGTTCTCTCTCTGTTCAAATCACAACAACACTGGTAAAAGTAATAATCATACCAGGGATATTTCTATGGCGCTTTAACATGTATATCACTTCACGAAAACAGCATCTACATATATATTACAAATCTAGCGCAATACTGAGCTAAAAGTAAGATTTCTCTGTTAATTTTATAGTTAATAGAATGCAAAAGTTTAAGAATGAAAATAGTCCTACATCGGCAAAAGACTATTCTTTGCAAACTCCACCCACACGTTGCGTCATCAAGATAGATCGCTGCGGTGGCCTTCAACACTCCTGTGTATTATAGATGTTCTTTTCCTATTTTGTGGAAACTGTATTAGAAAACAATAAATATGTAGGTATCTAAAATGCGTGTTTTAATATTCTTTTATTGTACAATAATAAAAGTTTAAAAAGTATACAAAATAAAGTTACTATATGTAAATAGAATTTTCAGATTTAATGACTGGGGTGAGCTTTAGATACTTGTGGCTGTACAAACTTCAGAGAAAACATGAATCCATTTTATATGAGCATTTATAATTTTCTTTTCGATTTTTTATTGTGACTCGTGGAGCCCCAGGGTTCCGTGGAATACAGTTTGAAGACCACTGCTTTATAATGTTCATGGAGTTTCAGTTTTTTTAGAAATATATAAAATTATAATTCTTACTAAATTTTTGAAATATTATGCATTGGAGGTAGAACAATTTAGAAATTATTTGCAACAACTTGTGCAATTGTATTTTATATTACAGATACATTAATTAACACACATTAAAGAAAGCATGAATATATGATATTTGAGCTAGATTAGTTAAAAAAAATAATATATAACAAAATGTAGTGCAGCAGTAGTTGTATTTTAAAGTTTTACAGCTTTTAATTACATAAATTACTAGGTTACTTAATCTGCAGGTAAAAACACATTAAGTTCTTGTATTGTCTATGGATTTAGTGCATTTCTATATTGGTCCAAGAGCCCCAAAAACGAGTGAGGCAAAATCCGGAGATTGAGGCTTGTAAAGAATGTCCTGTGGTGATGCATCGAGCTTAATGCAAGGATGGCCTTGTAGACAAAAAATATGGTCTCGTGTTCATTGGGTTTGTGGATAATTTCTGCAGATGGGGTAAGATCGGGAATTATCTGGAGATATTTTCATACCTTTTTTAAATAACCCGTGCAGAGTCTTGCAACTGTAGACGACAAATTTCTAGGGCAATTGAGCTCTGGGATAGTTGGTTTTATGAAACTCTGGTTAGAAATTTTGCGCTTGGCGACCACATTTGCATCTTTCGAGGTTACAGTGGAAGGCTGAGATCCAAATCCCGAACCTTCTTAGCGAGGATGTCACACACACACACAGCACCATATTCATTACCTCCAATGCCCACGTAGGCAGGAATCCACTGGAGTATACTTGGTTTATTAATCTGCCTGAGAAGAATGTGAATGTGCCTTGAGTCAGATTGGTATCTCCATTGCAAATAGCCTCGAGAGCTGATTTTGAGTTTCCGAAAATTACGAGGCTTTCCGTTGCTATGGATAGTGCAACACACTAATTTAGCGATACTTAACCAGCAGCCCATCGAGTCTTTTTAAGTGGCCCGATCATGGTCCATTGCTTTGAGAAATTTACTTATTTAAGTACATTGTATTAAAAATCTGGTGAGAAATTCTTTGTCAATAAATTAAATACATTAATTTTGCAATTTGCTGCCGGTGTCGTACGGTTACAAATTGATATTCTTTTTCTATTTGGAACGGTTACGGTTGGTGATAACTGACAACAGTGGAGTAGCGACAATTTTATAGGTGGAACTAATTTTTAACTATCTTTCATATCTTGCACAAGTGAAAAATATTCTAAAAAAATAAATCGTTTCAAAACGATTGGAAGGTTAACAATTGTGTAGTGAAAAACAAAAAGGGATCAGTAATTATTTGATTTGTTACGAAAGTGCTGTATTTAAAAAATGCCAATAAACAGGAATCATTCAATGACACTTTTCCTCGATCTCTTTCATAAGGGGACAAACAGGCTTTCTCTTGGATAATCTTTGCAACAGCAACAAAGTGTTTGGTCAGTGGTATTATCACAGCGGTAACAAAGACTTCGTATGAAGTTTGTCATATTATTGGTAATCATATGAAACCGTTTAATGATGCAGAGATTGTGAAGGAGTGTTTCTTAAATGCTTCTAATTTAGTGTAAGTGATAAAAATAAAAATATATATATAAAATAATTTTAAAGAAGCTAAACAGGAGCTATAATATTTTGATCAATTTTCCGCATTTTAAATTTCCAATGTAATCTTTGTCTTAAAGTAGTTCTTCCCCCACATCATTTACCCTCATGTTGCGACCCGCGTGAAATAACTAACTTATGTATGTGGCCAGAGGGAAATAGTTGATACACGTATGCAGCCCAGCAGAAAAAAAGGTTGAGTAATCCTACACTAAGTCTTCAAAGAATATTAAAAACATTCTGTCCTAAACTTAAAACATATGTCATACCTGATACTTTTAACAAGTAGGCAATCACTATTCCTTAAAATAACACAAGTTAAAGCTTAAAATGTAATTATTTTATATGATGTAATCAGTTCTTTCAGACTATAACAGATTCCAGCTTTAATGGTAGCATATTTTCAATAGATACAATTAAATATCAAATATTTACACACTCAAGTGTTTCGTAAAGTAAATAGATTTGCATACTTACAAATTTATAACATTTTGTTTTCCTCATGGAAAGGGCAAATTTTAATATGATGTACATACTGACGATGTTGACGATATACACATACTAACTTATAAAATTGCATACTCTGCCAGATACGATCTTTATCTTTCAAGTAATAATTATTTCTTTTTATAATTAAAGTTCTTCTGATATATCTTCATAACTTTTATAAAAAGATTATTTTTAGCTCACTTTTTCTAATTTTGAAATTAGTTTGCTTTTCATTCTACTCCTGGTTAATAATGGATTTAGTTTTCTTGCTCCTCTCGTGAGGTTGGTGGAAGGGGAAGAGAGGTGGGAGGCCTTTAACCACCCCCAGAGTGTTCTCGCTCTAAATTAAGGTGGACCTAGCCAAATCGTACTGTCACCTGTATGGTGCTAAAAGCCACGGCTAACGACAGGCGTCACTTTACCATGATGAATTTCGTGGGCCTCGATCTGGACTTTGCCGATCAGGTCGCATTGGTAACAACAACAGTTTTCTTGCACTTAGAGCAGATTAAATATTTCTTCAATGAGTTTTATTTTACTCGCTTTCAACAATTTTTTTTTGTAATAAAACCCCATAAAAAAGGTTTATATTTTTCATTTTAAGATTTTTTTATTCAACAATTCAGGAACAAATAAGATGCAAATTATTAATTTACTTAGGTATTCTAATGTTGTTTTTGCTAAAAAATGCTGTATAATATTTACTTAGAAACAAAACATATTTCTTTTGAATTTATTTTATTTTATTTTTTCTAAGTACTTCTCAGAATTCCTTTATATTATCTTAAATTTAATAAAAATTCCGAAAACAAACGTTAATGATTGTTTTTAGCTTAATGCTCGAAAAGAAGATATTTTCTGAAGAATACGAAAAAAATTAATAATATTTTCGGCTAGACTTCTTGTTATTTTTTAAGCATATATAATACATCTATTTTTCCACTTTACCTTTTTTTTCTTGGGAAAAAAAAATTTGTTGGTAATTATTTTTCAAAAAAGCTCTATTTTTAGACAATATTTTTCAAATATACACTATGGTAAAAAAAATTGGACATTTTTAATTTTATTATTATTGTCCGAGACATTTAACAACATTGTTCCTTTTTACTGTAATTTAATATTTTCTTAAAACCAAAAAATTTCCACACATGATGTACCTTCAATAGGTTTTATTTTAATATTTTGTGTTTTTTCATATACTTAAAAACTCTTAAAGCGGGAAAATATAACCTTTTATTTTATATGTAAAATATATTTTTCCCATTTTTTTAAATTTATTTATTCTTCTCAAAATAATTTATTTTAAGTAGTTGCAAAATTCGTTCTTATGTTCTGTAACTTCATTATAACTGCATGATTTAATTTCGTTTGAAAAATTCCGCTTCTGTGGAGGATGCGAAAATCGTATCTCGTATGTCATATGATTATGCGGCATGTACAAGATCCCTTGAGAATTAATTTGTCTCTGGTACTCTCGGCAAAAATTAATCACGGCTATATTTAGCATCCGACGACAGCTTGAATTAAATATAGTTCAAAGGTCAAAATTTGGTATCGATACCCGCCACTAGATCGTACCACCTTGAAATGGCTCTCATATTTGAGGACTTGCCGTGTCTGTAAAAGCTTAGTTACCAATATGCAGCCCATTAGGAAAAGAAGAAAATAGAGGAGGGGGGACTTTTGTGGTAGTAATGTCCCTTCCCAAAATTTGAAAGCTCCTACGCTAAGTTTAATCAACCTTGAAATGACCAGAAATCAAATGACCAGTATAAATTAAATAGATTTTTTCCAACCAACAGCCATACAATTTTTGAGCGTAAGAATTATAACCACTGTAACCCTAAGCTGGAAAGTGTCAGATGGAAAAAGATCATGTTATTTAAATTACTGTATTTATTCGAATCTAAGCCACGCCCCCAAACCTCAACATGTTTTTGTGAAAAACTGTTGCCATCGATTCTAGGCCACACCCCCAATTCTCTACACATTTTTTGAGAAAAAAATCTAAAAAGTGGGTAAAAGATTCATAAATATCGAATACTTTAGAAATGTTTTTTTTTAAAATTTTCAATCAGAAATAATAAGTAAAAAACTAATTTATTTTACCAGTATTAAAAACTTTCTAATATAGGGTGTTTTTTAGAGGTATAGAACTTTAAATTGCAATAAAACAACGATGTATTATTCGATTGACATGATTTTTTTTATTCGAAAGATAATCTTGTGGCATTACATTTTAAATATGATCAAGCAAGGCGTAGATTCGTCGAATGGGCCCAAAACGAGATTGCCGTTGTTCCCGATTTTCATAAGCGAATTTTGTTTAGCGATGAAGCGCACTTCTGGTTGAATGGCTACGTCAACAAACAAAAGTGCCGCATTTGGAGTGAAGCTAATCCACAAGTGTATGTCGAAACACCGTTACATCCAGAAAAACTGACTGTTTGGTGTGCTTTACGGGCTGGTGGAATCCTTCTTCAAAAACGACGAAGGCCACAACGTTACAGTCAATGGTGATCGGGATAGAGCCATGATTACTAACTTTTTCATTCCTGAATTGAACAATCATGATGTGCAGGAGCTGTGATTCCAACAAGACGGCACAACATGTCACACAGCTCTTGCCACAATCGATTTATTGAAAGACACGTTGGGTGACCGCCTAATTTCACGTTTTGGACCTGTGAATTGGCCTCCAAGATCTTGTGATTTAACACCGCTAGACTATTTTCTGTGGGGCTATGTAAAGTCATTGGTCTATGCGGATAGGCCACAAACGCTTGACTATTTGGAAGACAACATTCGCCGTGTTATTGCCGATATACGGCCACAAATGTTGGAAAAAGTCATCGAAAATTGGACGTCCAGATTGACTACATCCGAGCCAGCCGTGGCAGTCATATGCCAGAAATCATATTTAAAATGTAATGCCACAAGATTATCTTTCGAATAAAAAAAAATTCATGTCAATCGAATAATACATCGTTGTTTTATTGCAATTTAAAGTTTTATACCTCTAAAAAAACGCCCTATACATACAGATTCTGTCTGTATGTCAGAATGTGTCAGACCTGAACTCGTCGGAAAATATCATACAAGACCACTGTTGTGGTGTCCACAATGCATGCTCTCTACTTCAGGTTAATCGCAGGCGACAGTGAGTTGCGGTAAGTGGAACAGATCTGACAGGCCTACGAGCATATAGACCAATTTGCCCTAAGCGTCTGTACACGGTCCACCTTGAAACTGTCGTACTGGTAGCTGAAGAGAACTGACGATACAGGTCTGATGCTGTGCTCAGTCTGTTTCTTTTGGCAGTAACTGCAAAATATACCGGTCCTCATTCGGCGTTGTAACTCGGGGATGACATGTGCTGTAACATCTACTCACATTACCATCATCTTGGAGTCGTTGCCAAAGCCTGGAGATGACAAAAGGGGGGGCTCCAAGTTCTGGAAGATTATCAAGTTCCTCGGATACTTCCAGCTGGGTACGCCCACATTCCAGTCGTCCAATAATTCTACTACGTAAAAAATCATCCAAATGCTTCCTTTGTGCCAAAACTATGCGGTTATTGCACTGAAAGGCTTTTAAAGCGCTTGTGAACAATTTTACTTCTATGCCACCATTCCTTATGTACCCCTCTCTTACACTCTCGTCATTGTGACGTACTATCCGCGCCATCTGGTGTTTCCTGTAATTTGCATATTCTTCTTCAAGATGTGTGTGATAATTCTACAGGTGTAATTTCAGGCAAAGAAAGAGACAGAAGCAAAACAAATTTGACTTATTTGTAAAGTCTATTTATTAAACAAAAGGTTAAGAGCAAAAAAATGTTATATGTTTGATATAATTAATAAAATTTGCGATTTTTACCCCCTGGAGCAAATTTCAAAAAAGAATCTATTTACAAAAAACAGTAGAACATGGTTAGTTTGATGGTTAATACGGAGTATGTCTCCCGGATGATGCAATACAGGCTTTACAACGCCTGGGCATGCTGAGTATCAAATTATCAATCTGATCTTGGGGAATATTACACCACTCATCAAGAAATGCCCTCCGAAGTTCCGGTAGACAGGTGGGAGCGGGTTGACGGGCTGTAATTCGTCGGCCAAGCATATCCCACACATGCTCTACTGGATTCAAGTCCTGTGAGTATGCTGGCCAATCCATACGGGTGATATCCTCCGACTGAAGGCATTCGTTTACAATGTTTGCATGGCGAGGACGGGCGTTGTCATCCATAAACAGAAATTCAGCACTCATGGCACCCCGAAACAAACATACATGTTGTTCTTGAATGACATCCCGATAGATGTAGGCTGCCATCGTTACACTCTGAACATGCAGGTCAGATCTGCAACCAAGAATAATTCCTCACCAAACGAGCCATCCTGCACCACCGTAACGGTGTCTTTCAATGGTGTTCTGGTGGTAACGGGTACCTGGCGCTCTCCATATTAACGTCCGGCGAGAATCAGACTGCAAACTAAACCTGGAATCGTCGGAAAACATCACACAAGCCCACTGTTGTAGTGTCCACAATGCATGCTCTCTACTTCAGGTTGACCATATTAGACAGGGAGTTGCAGTATGTAGAACACTTCTGACAGGTCTACGAGCATATGGATAAATCTGTCCTAAGCGTCTGTGCAGGATCTGCCTTGAGACTGTCATATCAGTGGATGCAGAGAACTGACGAGACAGGTCTGATGCTCTCCGTTAGTCTCTTTTGGCAGTAACTGTCAAATATTGGCCTTCATTCGGTATTGCAACTCAGGGGTGGCCTGTGCTATAACGTCTACTCACATTACTGTCATCTTGGAAACATTGCCAAAGCCTGGAGATGACACTCTGGGTGATTCCAAGTTCCTCTGATACTTCATAATGGGTAAGTCCACATTCCAGGGCAGATAATTCTACCATGTAAAAATAATCCAAACAATTATATGTCATAATTATGGAGATATTACCCTGAAAGGCTTATAAAGCACTTGAGAACAATTTTTAACTTTTGGCCTGTATTCCTTTTATATCCCCCTCTTACACTCTTCTCATTGTCACATACTATCGGTGTCATCCGGTGGCTTCCTGAAATTTGCATATGATTCTTGAAGCTGTGTGTAATCATTTTAAGGCTGATATATTTGTATATTTTTTAGAGTTCCATTTCTGCGTGACTTTGAATCATTCTTAATTTATGCACATGGGTGTACATGGAATTATAAACAATAAAAAAAACAAATCAAGAGTGATGGGTGGTATTCGGGTCATCCCCCCCCTCCTCATCCTTCTTGTGTGTACTATTATTACATTTTTAGTATATTTTACATATATGTTCAAATAAGAACGCTTTTTTAAGCAAAAAGAGATGTGCGTAAAATCCTAAAAGAAGAAAAGATCTTAGATCTCATCTCATCTGAATTTTACCATCACAAAATGACGAACTTGGATCTCTTTTGGTGCTCTTTCAATAAAATCTACAAAAAAATTAGAAAAAGAAGAAGTATATACGGAAGAAAAAGTATAAAAACCAAACACTGATCAACTTCTGAAGTTTGTATAATAAATAGAATCCCCCTTTGTAAAGTTTTCCTCAAACAAAAATGTAAAAGGGCAAGTTTATGAGTAAAAAATAAATTTAGAGCATAAAGTAAATGAATGAAAAACTATTGTTGATATAAAAGTGAATATTTTTTTAAAACATGGGAGAGAATATTTCACTTATTCAAAACGTTGTTAATATAAAAAATGATAAGATATGAAATATATATGAATAAGCAAAAAAAAATTCTTTACTTTATAGATGGAAAAGTCTAGACCGTTTGAGACAAATTATAAAAATTTACTTTTTCACAAACTTCTTTAATATTTAAACGTTTCCGGTAAAATTATATCCAAATGCAAGAGTTTAAGATTCATTCATTTTCTTTTATGTTACTTTAACATGGCGATGCTCATTCTACTTGAAAAAAAAAATTTCGTTATTGAATAGCTAACTCGCATAAGTTATTCGTATTATGCTATATTTTGTGATGGTTTTCAATTACGCCTAAGCATTTGCTCAAAAAAAATTTTAACTACATGCAGATAAAGTTTTAATATTGTATGTGATACATTTTACTATATTTTTTAAAATGGAAAGAGTTGACTCTAAGAATTCTAGATGCATTCCAAAGATATCTATCACTAGAAAATCAAGAATACAATATGAAACTGCGACATTTTATAAGACAAACAACGTACGGGGAATTATTTTACCAATTCAAAAGGCCTTTCAAGTCAGTTTTATATTTTTACAGTAAGCATTGAAATTTCTAAACATTCGAAAATAAAGTATTTACGCATATTATCTAACATTAACATGTTTTTCCTGGATTTAGAGAAAAGGTAGGAAATTTAACTTCTAAAATACATGCCTTGTTTCATTTAAATGTATTTCCAAGATTATCTGTAAGACAAAAAAAATTCACACACTATACTGAAAATTCTTGAAAATAATATCTTGAATATTTTGATGCATTTATTAAATAAAATTTTGTTAATATATGGAAATTAATGGGGTTTTTAGTTTTTTTTCTTAAAACATATATATGAAATATAGATTTCTCTAACTCAAAGTCTTTTATATTTTATATTTTTCTTAAGAATATCCTACCATTAAAAGTTCTATTACGACTGGTAGAAAAGTTATTTCAAATGGGAAACTTTTTGGCAATACATTTCACCTCCTTGCATTTAACATTAAAGAAAAACACAGAACTATTTTTTACGTGGTAGATGCATTCCTCAGAAAATCGTGTAAAAAATACATGTGACATATGGCAAATTTAGGAATATGTTCCACATCTTTAAAAAATCGGGTAAAAGGAAAAAAACTCTAAAAATTTCCCCCAAAAACTGTCCAAAATTATTAATAAGACCCATGTTACAGATTTATTGAACAGAAACAATTAATTTTTTTTTACACAACACACACACACACACACACAAAAGTAATATAAAGAAAAATTTAAATCTATTCCTACTTAGATCAACAAAGAAAATTTTTATTTAGCAACTTTTTATTAAATAGTTACAATTAATATAAATATGCATATACATAGGACAGAATCACAACATTAAGTGGTAATTAATTATTATTATTTCTCATTAAAGTATCGTATTGTCATCCAAAACAATCATGTCTATAAAATTTCAGTTCAACTGAATGCTATAAAACGTGAGGAGAAAAACATTTTGAAGTTTTGACACAAGTCGCCAAAAATGATGCCAACATGGCTGTATTTGTAATTCTTTAAATAATTAGTTTTAATCAGTTAATTTTTATTAATTATAATTAAATTACTGTATTGATTGTCATCCGAAATAATCATGTACATAATTTTTCAGCTCAATTGAGCACTTTAAATTGTATTTTATTAACGATCGAAAATTCCACGAAGATAAATAAATGCATAGAGAGTGTGAGCTAATAGTAGGAATTGAAGAATTGGAATTAAAATTAGTGTACAGTGAAATTCAGTCTATATAAGTACGTACAAATAAACACATTGAAATTAGAAAAAAAACTACTAACAACTATTCATTGCTACTTGATTAAAACAGTAAACATTTACTACGAACTGAATGAAAAATACTATCGTCAGTTGATGTGTCAGATGTGTCCAGCACAATAGTCGGGATTGATTCAAGTGAAGAATTTCATTCGTTATTAACGGCGTCTGTTGGTATTTTTGTTGTAACAAAATCTGTTATTAGTGGCTGGGGATTTTTCCCTTTCTTCTTCTCCTCGAGTTGTTTATAGAATTCTCGATCCTCTGCCATACAAAACTTTACGGTGAAATTTTAATGCACGATCTATGTGAGAATTATGAGCAAGAAAATGTTGTTCCATCCTTCCTTCCTTCCTTTCTTCCTCAGTGGCTCGACAGCCCAGAGTTGTCCCTGACCTTCTTAAAAAGTTCTAGTGTTCTCCCATTTTTAGTTCTCAAAATTGGATCTTTTTCTAGTCCATAAATCCATCTAAGATTTAGCCTCCATTTTTTCTGTAAGCCATAGTGATGTGCTCTTCACCCATTCTGACAACTTGACCTGCCCATTTAATTTGTTGTATTTTGATAAAGTTAACGATGTCAGAGATTCTTAATATGAGTGATAAAGCTCAAAATTTGATCTCTGACACGTTCCATTTTCCTGAATTATGTTGTAGCATACTTGTAGTAAATTTTAGGCCCTCGCAAGTTATATCAGACTGTTAATAGTTGAAATTCTCCTTCGCCATTGTTGAATTCTTTATTAAATTAGTGTACAGACATAAACTGTTAAAAATCGATCTAATTGTTCTCATCCAAAAGACATGAATCCCCAGTTTTTTCAGTATTCCTTTTAGAACCAAAAATTTTTGTTAAGAAAAAATATCGTTAAATTCGTGTATCGTGTTATTTCAAAATCATGGGTGTATTAGATTCTCTAGTGTCTAAGGCAGTGGCGTAACGTACACCCCCGCAACCCCCGCATTGCAGGGGGCAGGGCTCTAGAGGGCCCACAGCCTGACTATCGCCAAGTACCTACCCTTTGTAAAATACAACTTGGGGGGCCCAAACCCTGACTTTGCAGGGGGGCCCAAGTGTTCTCCGTTACGCCACTGGTCTAAGGAATGAAATAGACTCCACCATTTTTTTATTTCTCAACTCTTCTCTAAAAAAACTTTATCAAACTTGAATTATTCTTCCAACACTAGCCTCTCATTCTCAGCTTCACTTCTATCTTTCATGCCTTAGATCTTTCGATCTGAGGTTGAGACTATCCCTAAACTTTCATCTAAGTCAAAATAGTCCAATTATTTTGTCATGCTTGTTGTAATAATTTGATGAAATTATATACGTGCGACTTTTTTGTTCAAATTTAAAATGTAAATATCTACAGAAATCTAAACTCTCAGAGTAAAATCAAAATGCCGATTAATCAGCCTACTGTTTTGGTGATTAAAAATGATTTCAACACAGAAAAGCACACAATGCCTCCTGGCGGATAAGTTTGGAGTTAGAGTTCTGGTCTCAAATACAGTACGAGATACATGATCTATAGCAATGGTTTTCACACTTTTTCAACTCATGGAGCCCCTAGAATTTGAAGTTGCTTTCGTAGAACCCCTAGAACTAGAAAGCGTTTTCGTAAAATCCCAGTTCATGCACACACACACACACATTTGGAAGAATATATCTCAAAATAATATTTAAAATAGATCAACGTGTTATAGACACTTTATGTAAAGGCAATTAAAAAAAAGTATTACATTTATTGTTAAAAAATTCTAATATAATTTTTTAAATAAAATTTACTCATTAATAATATTAATTTGTGATTCAAGTTTCACCTACCCATGCATTATATTTAGTAATTGGGATATATGCTAGTATTTTTACACAGACTGTCGAAGTCTAGGTCTATTGAGAATAACTGTAATCGCATTACATATTCTGAGTTTTATTTGTTTTAATACTTTGTTTTTGTAGCCAGTTACGCTGAGAAATATATTTCACTTAAACTCAATGTTCTAAATGGCATTAAAACGCTTATAGCTGTGTGAAAAATCCGTGTATTTTGCATGAATTTGACCTAAAATATAGAAGCTGTTCTAACTTAAATTTAGATTTTAACATCAACTCTGTTGATATGTTGTTCCCTTCAATTCATTATAGGTATTGCTTTCCACAAATGTAAAAATATGTATATTTTTCATTAGAAAACTATTTAATTTTGCAAGACATTGTTCTGACTAACGAGTATAAAAATATCTTGTGGAACCAGAGATAGAAAACAATAGAATATTCACAATCTAGTAAGAAATATATATATAAAAATAGAAATATTTTAATATTCTATTATTATATATTATAACAAAGTTTTTAAAATGTTTCAAAATAAAGTTATTATATAAAAATTAAATTTTCTGTTTTAATGAGATGGAGGGATGAGTTTTAAAAAAAATACATGTAACTTACAAACTTCATAGAGAACGTAAATCCACATTTTGCATACATATTTATTTTTTCTCGATTTTTTTATTGTGACTCGTGTAACCCCTGAGTATGCTTTGTGAAACCCCACGGTTCCGTGGAACACAGTTGGAAGACCACCGATATCTATAGCTTATCTAAGATTATTCAGTGACCACAGGAATGGCTGTTCAGCTTAATGCGTATAGTATTATGCGCAAAGCATGCCTCATCCGTCCATATGATGTCGGGAAGAAACGTTGGCTAGTGGTTCATAATGTAGTTGCACCAACCATAGTGTCTCTGATCGTCCTCAAATATAAATAAACCTTCTACTCTATTTGTTTTTAACATTACCTTAACAGAACCTGGACATCATGCACTTTCAAAAATTAGATTTTTCAATTTTAGTATTAAAAATAGTGCATATTTTTCTGAGTTTAAAAATGTGTAACACTTTTATATTCGTTGATAAAATAACCGTAAATTATGAGAAAAAGTAATTTGAGACGAAATGTAAGCAAACGCTTACAAGCGTTATTAAGTAAAAATTGTCATTGCGCTTTTGATACTTCAAATAGATTTCCGAATAGAATATGAATTACATTAAAGTTACAGACTATGTTAGAGACCATGCTTTTACAAAATCATATTGTTACGTTGTTCGGGGGTTTGAAAATTTTATGCTTAACAGTCGCAAGGAACAAGGCAGTTCTTTAAGAGCGATAAGAATTTATTGTCGAAAATCCAATCCTTGAAATACAGAATTCAGCAGCGATATTCGCAGAATAACTCTCAGGAGGTATTCACACCTTCAACAACCAACACAGTAATCGGTGTCAAAAATACACGTGTATAAAAGATTATTCGCAAGCAATCGTTCGTTCCACAGCCGAAGTAATCACTAAATCAATGCTAACTGATCACTAGTCAAAACTAGACTGACTGACTTTCGGCGAGCATCTCTCTATTTATATCTCTTGCAAATAATTCGAGAAAGACCCGCTTGCCTCATAGGTCTTGAAATTAGCAAATTTCTCTACTAATTTCTAGAAGAACCCAGAGGGTCCCGAACTCACCAAAAATGGTTGCCAACAGGATCGCCAAGTCACCAAAAATGACGCCAACTTGGCTCTATCGCTAAGATTTCACCAAGTTCCCATTCAGTTACCACTATAACGTAAGGGACGGCATTGCTTGTGAATATTACAATTTTAACGTAAATTAAATCTAATTTAGAGTAAGGAAAAGGCATTACACATCAAAATACAAATTATTTACATTATTTTACACAAAATTCTTAACAATATAAATGAATATTTTTTTATAATTAGCGATATTTCCATTAGAGCATATAGAGAGCAAATTGTTCTTAGAATATTGTTACAATAAAAAACTGTTTAACTGCAATTATTTTTTTTGGCAAGAAATGAAGAAAGAATGACATGTTTTCAAAACATTATCTTTTTATGGAAAATGCTTCTTTGCTGATTCCATTTTTGTTATAGATAACTAAGTCTTCTCCCCACAGAGTCTGGACTAGAACTTTTTAAGCATTCACAATATTTTTAAAGTTACGATTAATGAAAATAATAACCAGTGTTTTTTTTATAAATATTTCTCCATTTTCATACATTAAGATAAGAATCAAACCACTTCTATATTATATATTTCAAAAATCCTAGTTCATGAATCTCGATTTTAATCTTCACCCAGATTTAACTTTTATGCTTGTAGTGATTAGAGATCAGTTTTTTTAAGATTTCCTGTAATAATTAATTAACAATAAAGAGTTATTTTCATAAATTGCACTAATATTGTACAAGCTAATCAAAATATTATCTGGAAATTTCTACATTATTTGTATCAACTATTTTGCTACAAGAAGGTTCTTTCTCTATAACCATTCATACCCTGTTTTGGCATTTTACACTATCAATGGCGTTCCCACAAATAAAGTAATTTATTTTACTGTACAGAAAAGTAAGAACTACAAAACCTTCACTTGGAACTATTCTACTTGTAAAATTTGTAGAAAGGTTTTCGACTGTTTTATTGGAAATCTACTTCAAGGAAGTCCCTAAGCACCTATTTATTTTTACTGTTAAATTTATCTAAAACTATTCTTGAGGGATTTACAAAAAGGTTATTGATAAAACGCCATTAAATGCGAATAGTTGTACTTTGAAAAGATTTTTCTAACTGAAAACAGTTTGGTATATATATAAAAAAATTTCCCCATCTATTTTACTGTAATGTTTCAATTAACAGAATAGACTGGAGGTACTGATACGAAGTGTGAGTAAAAATTCAAAATTAGTTATTAGAATATAAAAATATTTTTACTAGGGTTTGAAATCCTGTGTTATATTTTCAATCCCGAGAGATTTCGGGATTATTTTATCCAATTTCAGGGATTAGGATTACACTATTCATTAAAAATACTTACACATTAACATAGTTGAAATTGTGTAATAAAACTGAAAATATATATATATATAAATTTGTTTAACATTATTTCTTATTGAAACAAATCAAAACAAAACTTAAGTCATCATAAGAAAACAAATAAAAATAGTACATAAGCAAATTAAAGAAACATTTCTTCATTTCGAGTGTTTCTGTAAATAACTTTTTAAAAAACACATCTCGTCCAGCTTTTCATCGTTTAAATGGCTTGTTATTTTTTTTACAAGTTGTCCTGCCGAAGAAAATGCTTGTTCAGACTCTACACTAGAAAGTGCTTTATTGTCATTAAATAGTAGTATGTTCTTTTTCGATAGTCATCACATCTCCCTCCATTTTCAAATAGAAGACATTTCTTTTTTAATTTTTTATGACAGTGTCGTAAATCTAATAGTCTGCATTGGTTCATATACCTCTTTGATAAATTTACCTAGCACGACTGCTACACTTTGGTTTTTAAGTACAAATTGATTCAATTATAGAATCAGAGTGTGGATCACACACACAATTTTAAGTATTACCTTATTTGAAGTAGAAGATCCAGTTGCAAGAGCTGTTAGTAATGCAGTGAGATTTGAAGCTTCAAGTCTTCCAAGTAAGTCTGCTATAATTTACAGTATTTAATAGAAGAAGAGATGTTCCTATTCCTGAGATGTTCTTATATTATTTGTAAGAGTACTGTAGTAAACCAAACACACACACTTAAATCAGTGCGACGTTCTCCCATGCTAGTAATGAGAGCTGCGTAGGGGTTTTTTTACTTATAGCACTCATAATTGCACACAAAAAATTCTAAGTAAATATTTCCTTAAATATATATATATATATATATATATATATATATATATATATATATATATATATATATATTCTGAGAATGAAATTCTTAGAAAATTTTCAAGAAAAAAAAGAATTTTAAAATACAATTCTGACAAAAATTAAATCATGGGATTTGGGGGTTGGAAGAAACACGGGGATCCCGGGACTATGAGCCCAAAGTCTCTTACACGAAACTTAAGCAATAAAAATTTTATTATAGTTTAGATAAATCTTGAAAGTTTAATTAATATTCAAAATATAGTAAGTAATTATAGTTAGAGTATAATTTACCGTATTTTCCTGTATATAATCCGCAGCGGCGTATTATCCGCAAAGCCTTTTTTAGAGTAAAAAAAAAACATTGTATAATCCGCAGCGGCGTATAATCCGCGGCAGTTTTTAGGCCGAATAATCCAAAATATAAACTGCCGATAATGAATGTCATAAAGACAAAAAATACACAATATAATTGAAAATAGAAGTAAGAAATTCTACAGGAAAAAAAATTATTACGAAATGTCTTTTCAAATATGTATGACAATATTTTTTACGATAATCTCAATAAAACAAAAAAATTCTTTGCTACTGCCATCTATGTTTTGAGTTGTTAAACAAAACATTCTGTCGGAGGGAAGATTCGATCTGAGTACCTTCCGTTCCGAACGTACGATTGAAGCAAGTACGCTAACCATCACGCCAAAACGATCGTCCTCGCGGGATGTTGGTACAAATTCATATAGATATTACACCACCACAATTCCATGCGGAAAAAATCTTTCTTTTTTTTAATTTAGCAAGTTAACAACAAAAAAATTCAGATCGAGACTGCTTCCCCACTGTCTCTTTCTTTTAAAATCATTTTATTTATTTCTTCCTCTAATTCTGGCCAGTGAGGTTTACCAAAATGATCGGCACTTTAACGTCAATCACAATTTTCGAAGTTTGTCTTGTTTTTTCTCCACAAACGAATATTCAATTCGTCAACGTTGAAAAACCTTGCAGCTTCCCAATTTTGGTAGCCTTTTTAAGTTTGTAGTGTAACTTAACACTTTCGCTTCAACTTGATGAAAACTTTCGAAGGACTTAATAGCTCTAGTCAAGAGAGAAAATTGGAAATGGCGCCAGCGACTAATAACTATTTTTTCCTTCCGAGGAATCGAATTCGTTTTTGAATGTAATTGGACAAAAACTAATTATAGCTGAAATACGTCATCCGAGTCATGAAAGCGCCATCTGTTTTTTATTTTATAAAACATAAACGGCATTTCTTCCAAAACTTTATTGTTCGCTTTTCTGATGGAGAATGTTTTTTCTCAGATAATCCGCGGCGGCGTATAATACGCACAACGAAATTTGAAACTTTTTTAACACATAATCCGCGGATTATATACAGGAAAATACGGTAATTTCTTTTTAAAACAATCGGCTGAAATATTTCTTGCTGCTGTGCTTCCCACAAAAACGGAATGGAAATTAAATAACAAAGAACTATTTTATTAATTTTATTTATTTTTCCGGATGTTTTTTTTAAATGTTTATTGATTTACCTAAAAGGACGTACGCAATTATATGTAGCTACTAAATATGCTTTAAAGTTGTGTGATGTACTTTGAATAATCTCAATCATTTTCATCTTAAAAAATTTCCCTTTTTTTAAATATAATTTTATTGCAAAAATTTACTTATTTCATCATTTTTTAAAATTGTATTATTAGTTTTTTTTAATATTTGTGTAACTTTTTAAATGTTTAACTACATCTTTTAAATATTTTTGTACTTTTTGCATTATTTTAATGATCTCTAAATATTGTTGTACTTTTAAATATTTAATATCTCTCTTCTCCGATTTTTTTAATATTTTTGTATTTTTTTTTTCTTATTTTTACTAAAAGCACTTATTTTATTTCAAAATATTGACCGTATTTTTGATCTCATTAAAGTTTTCTTTATCCTGCGATCTCGACTCTTATATTTTTCAATTCACCAATGCGAATAACGAGTATCCCTGCCAGTGAATATATACAGGGTGATTCTAAAAAGATGGCACAAACTTTGAGAAAGAGTAGAGCTCACTAAAACAAACAATTTTTGTATGGGAATACATGGAGGGAAGTACCACGTTGAGGCACAAACAAAAAACTTACACATTAACGGAAACATAAAATGTTCTTTAGAGGCATACTTAACGAGTAATTCCGTACATAAAATGTTAAAATAGTTTAAGAAATTGCATCTATTAAGAGTTCAACAGTAAAACTCTCCAAACGGTTGGTTGGTAGACATGTAGACTACATGTTAGAGTCCTTGTATCTGCGCCGGATGTTTCGCCCACATATTCCAAGACGATTTTTTCCAAGTGTGTTTGTTGTGCAGTCCTCGATCTACACATTTCATCAGTCCTGGTGATAAATGAACCATTTTCACACAGCTGTTGATATAATCGCTGAAACATTTTGTGGTTCAACATGCGTCTGCCGGGAAAGCGTCCCTGATACAGCCGTAGTACTGCTGTGCCGTTACCATTAACATCACCGTACATTAGATACATGTGTTTGCCTTTTCACTGTTGGTAAAATCACCCATAACGACCGAAATCTCAAGGGAAAATGCCAATTTTAGTAGTGCAGCAGATCAGTGGTAAAACGCTTTGCTACTTTCAACTATCACCAATATTGTCAGTTAATCAAGCCATAAAGGTAGCCAAGCATACATGACGGTTGGTGGATGCAATTTTTAAAACTACTTTAACTTTTCTACTACGGATGCACTCGTTTCATATGCTGCTAATGAAGACTTATATTCAATAATGTGTTATTTTTTCTGTTTTTGCCTCATTGCGGCAATTCCGCCCATATATTCCGATGCAAAAATTGTTTCAGTGAACCCTGCCATCCCTCAAAGTTTGTCCAATCATTTTAGAACTCCCTGTATATGTATAAATTTTTATAAATGTATCTATTTGTGTATGTGTATACTCGATGTATATACACTCAGGAACATTGAAAATAGCGACCCAAGAAGAAAGCATCGGATTGAAATGAAATTTAATACACATAATGACACAGATGAGGGATTCATTTGATCTCAAAAACAAGACAATTAAACGAATACAGGGTGTGCAACGACACAAACACTGGGCAACTTCAAAGCGCGTTGGACCACCTCCAGCTGCAATAAATGCCGCCACACGGTTCCGCATTGAGTTGATTAGACACTTAATGTTGTCCTGAGGCAGATGGGCCAACAAATCTTGAACAGCCAGCTCTAAATCATGTACAGAGTGACACGATGGCCTCTGCCGTTTTAGCTGATCCCACACGTGCTCTACAGGGGACAAATCGGGGGAGCGAGCCGGCCATGGAAGAGTCTGAAAATGACGTAGGAAGTCTTCAGTAACTCTTGCTCTATACAGACGAGCATTATCTTGCTGGAAAATTGCCCCTGGGAGACCATTTAGGAAAGGTCCTACATGGGGTCGAAGAATATCATCAACGTAACGTTGGCCCGTTAAGGTTCCACGCATCACAATTAAAGCGAACCGGCTATCATAGGCTATGGCCCCCAGACCATTACACCAGCTGTGCGGGCAGTGTGACGTAGAACAGTGTGGGGGAATTGTACCGCTCACCAGGGTGCCTCCACACCCGTACACGGTTATCGTCTGTTCCCAAAACAAACCGGGATCCATCACTAAACACAACGTTTTGCCAATCTGTGATATTCCACATTGATCTGGCTTGGCACCACTGTAGACGCAGTTGCCGATGTTCCGGTGTTAGAGGGAGTGCACGAAAAGGGCACTTGGATTTAAGATTTGCTTCTCCAAGGTGTCTGGAAATTGTTTATGGAACAATTGCTACGCCTACGTCTGCTCGTATCGTTGAACGAGTCACTGTGGGGTCCACAAGTGCTTGCCGCACGATCCTTCGATCCTCTCTCCTCGTGTTCTTCCTGGTCGCTCCAGACCCGGTTTTCCACGCGTGGGTACCTTCTCGTGTCCACTGCTCCCAACAATTTCTAACGGGGCACTCCGAATGATCCACCTGGCCAGCAACACGGCACGTCGTCCAGCCTGCAGTTTACATTCCGATGATTAGGCCTCTCTCAGACTCGCTTAACTGTGAGAAATGTCTTCTAGCACGTTTACCTGGCATGTTTCGCTTACCAAAGTCTTCCTACAATCGGCGGGTAATCGTCACGTTTATGAATCTTCGAATTTGCGCTGGCTTATATAGCACCCTCTTCCTGATAGTAGCGCCACCTCGGCGTGTATGAGCATGCGTATTGACACAAAACTTGGATCATTTACATATCACATTACGCTGTACTTATTTGCAAAGTTTCGCGATTGTGCACTTGGCTTCCTTCTTGGGTCGCTATTTTCAATGTTCCTGAGTGTATCGAAAATAAGTAAAAGGTAGAATTCCTTATAATTCGTAAAAAATTATGCAAGATAAAAAAATTAGTATTAAATTTGAAATGAATAGGAGGGATTCGCTCGACAAACTCGCAGGGTATGTAGGGGGTATAAAGACGACTTGGAATCAAATAGAAATGCAGGATCACAAATGCCAAAATTGAGAGCTATGGTGTAAAAAACAGAGAAAAAGAACAGAAACAACAACACATTAAAGGGACACAAACATTTTATTGAAAGATTTTACTACAGCAGGTGTTCAAAATTACGACCAAAAGTTGTTTGACATGTCTTACAGCGACGTTGCATGCACTTTCTTACATTCTGGAATCCTCCGGGCAGTCTTGTGGTAGGTGGTGCTGAACGAAAGGTTCCGTGAAAATAGATATTGCATTAAGTAATCATTTGTGATTCGTTTCCCGAAGTAATAGGTTGAACTCGTTCCAAACGTAGAACTGGTCAATGTGCTGATCGTGTTTGGAGCTGTGAATTGTAATGGATATGCCACTCGGCTGTTGTACCAGGGACGTTACACAAAAAGACGTGTTCCACATTACACGACCTTTGCTAGCATGAACAGAAGGTGACTTGAGTCTAGTTCTGGTCACATGAACAGTTTAGTGTACGAGATGACCATCCCTTTAATTAAAGATTTTATTGCTCAGACATCTGTAACTTCCTGGCAGATCGTAACAAGTCAGGAATCTTTGAGAATGCAATGAATTCCATGCAGCACAACTGTCAAGCCTACCAGACGACTTCTGGTTGTAATTTTGAACACCTGTTGTAGTACAACTTTTGAATAAAAGGTTTTCTGACCAACTAATATGTTACTGTTTCTATTATTTTTTTCTCTGCTTATTTGCACCATAGCTCGTATGTACGGCATTTGCGACACTTAATGATTCTTATGTGACCCCGAGTCGTTTCTCTGCCTTCTACACACCCTGCAAGTTTATCGGTATGGTAGTGAATTACTCTGTAGACGCTGAAAGGCTTTTAAATCAAGTTTATAAATCAATTTATTATTTTGCATTGAAATGAATTTATTTCTTACAAAACCATACCGTCTATCTCGAAAGTTTTATCTATATATTTTTAGTAAATGCTCCGAAATTAATATAACAACAGAAGAGGAGAAAAATGCATTAAGAAGAATTATCTCCTATTGGGTGACTAACAAGAAAATTCTCAAATGAGGCTTCTTAATAAAGGAGAAATTAAAGGTTTCAATTCATTCAGTCAAAACGAATACAATTGTACTATGCCACCCATCCGGTATAGTGGTTAGCGACGGAGGATGAAAAGAGGGAAGGGGAGGAAAAGCCCCCAAAGGAGATTGCGAGAGCATTACAATATAAATACCATTTTTTAATTATTTAAACTACAGCCTTGAAATTTGATACGCATGATTCATTGCTGGTTAGAAATCCTTTAAATATCTATAAGGAAAGGATACTGCCAATCTGCTATAGTGGTTAGTGACGCTGATTGCTTTGCTTTGGTTCTGGGTTCGAATCCTGGAGAAGGCATGGATGTTCGTAAATCAGTGGCGCACGCAAGAAGGTGTCCGGACACACCCCATAGATCTTGATATTTTTTGAGATTGGTTTTAATGATATATATGTATTACGTAAAATTATTTAATTATGTTATTAATAATTAATTTTATTAATTAATGCTAATTATTTATTCAAGAGTTAATTTTGTATTGTTTATGTTCCCTAAAATCGACAAAATCAAATGAATATGTTGGGTGGCGTATTGGGGCCTGATACCAAAATGGTTGACTTTCGACCCTGGACGCCACCCGTGAAAAAAATGTTTGTGTGCGCTACTGTCGCAAATGTATAGTACCTTCGCTGCTTGGGGGTAATCTAAATAGCCGTCGAGCCGCAAGTTCTTTCGTGAGGCTGGTGGAAGGGAAAGAGAGGTGAGAGACCCCTGACCCCAGGGTGCTCTCCCTCAAAACTGGGGTGGAACCTAGAAAAATCACTCTGTTACCTGTATGGTGCTCAAAGCTACGGCTAACGACAGGTGTAAGTGTATTCCCTTGTTGTGGAGAATTTAGCTGAAATAGCGTATCACAATCACTATCGATAGACTTCATTCAGATACCTAAAGATGCGTCTGGGCTAAAATACAATATATTACCAGTTTGATGTGTGTCGTGTGATTAAGGGCTCACGCATAGAACCTCTGTAACTGTCCCTAACAAAACTTTAATTAATCCCATACTGTTACAAGTAACTTCCTTCCTCAGTGGCTCAACAGCCCAGGATGGGTCTTGGCCTTCTCAAAAAGCCTTCTCCAGGCCAGCCTTCCTCCTTCTAGTGTTCTCCAATTCTTAGTTTTCAAAAATAGGAGATCTTTTTTATGCCATCAACCATCTAAGATTTGGCTTGCCCTTTTTCTTCGTGTGCCAATCGGCTGGGCATTGAAGACTTTTTTAGTAGTGCGGTGTTCGTCCATTCGGACAACGTGACCTGTCCGTTTCATTCGTTGTGTTTTGATGAAGCTAACAATATTAGATTCTTTATAAGATTGATAAAGCTCGAAATTTGATCTTTTTCTCCACATTTCATTTTCCTGAATTCCTCCAACAATAAATCTTTCTTCCGTCGATACTTATCATGTTCGAAACTTGGACAAAGTTCACACGCATAAGTTAATACCGATCCTAAAAGACTTTTATACAATAGAACCTTTTTTGTTTTTCTTTCGATTAAATTCGATTTCAACAAGTAACTTAGAAATCTTTAATCGTTCTTGATTTATAATGCATCGAAACATTATGCTTTCAAATAAACTACCCTGTGTTAATATACAATTTCTTGATGACTATTGATATGAGTTATAAATAATTCAATAATTCGGTGCTATCTAAGGGTTTCAAATGTAACTTGAAGTTAAGTTTGTCGAAGAAATTGGTAGCAACAAACCATGAACAATTACACGGAGCTACCTTAATTGCCACCAAACAATCGCATTAGTGAAGGAAATGGCTAAATGTCTAATTAACACTACTGTGTCCCCCTGTTAGGGGGATGTTTACATTTCGTAGAGTATGCAGTACGGTTATCATTTAATTGCTAATGAATTTAACTCGCTAATGACTTTTCCTGATGGCTGCAGTGTTTACTGAAACCTCGCTGGTGTTAGAATCTCAGCGCAATTGGCAATGTTTGATAATTAGATTCTCATTACGAAGTATTTTACGGTATTTTTGTAATGTCTTTTCTCTTTCAAGAAAGCCCGCTGTATCTATTATTCTTAACTTAAAATTAAATGATAATATGCTACAAAAATGTTACGAAAAAATTGTCATTATATGTGTGAAGTATGATTACATGATTACATAGAAGAATACTTGTATTATTTTATCAATTTATAATGCATGAAACATTTAAGAGATTGGTTTTGCAAAGAATTCATGCAAATAAATTGTAAACATTATAAAGAAAAAAAATGATACTGTTTAAAATATATATATATATATATATATATATATATATATATCTCTTCAAATATACTACACTTTCCCCAAAGTGTTCGAAATATATTCCAGCGTATTTTAGAATGGGTCGATCCCCCCTCTTAAAATTTCAAAAACCAGTCTTTGCGGAATAGATGCTCTCTGGTGTACACATGAAGAAAGAATAAAATAAAAAATTTAAATTTTATGTTAAGTAATGCCACAAAGGGAATTTAGTGTTTTTATGGTAAAAAGTCAATGTAATTTTTACTAAAGAAAAAACACTTACTTAAATACTTTTTAGCATTTTTTGCGATAATAGGACATCCACTAAATGGTTCCTGTACAAAAATATCAGATACATTTAGTGACTCCTTTAGTATAAATTTTTTTTAAAATATTCTGCTGTCACGATAAGGCGCGGAAAACGGAAAAAAGGTTGGATCAAACTAAATTGACGATGCTGAGAGAGAGATCTGGGTTTATGAACTGCTGCAATATGCTTTGTAATATCCCCTACTCATTTATTAATAATCATCGCTTTTGGTTATTTATATTGTAGAAAAATAATTTTATTCTGAGTCTATCATCTAACCAAAATTGAAGTTTTTCCATTTTTTCGAAATTTCAACCCTTTTGTAGGAATATTAAGTTTTAAAACGACTTTTTTAATTAGTTTTCTTCTAATCTCCATGCCGTAGAACATCTACATAGGTAGATTCCAATTAATAATATTTTTTTTCTGCAGACAACCATGATTCACCCTAGTTGCCGAATACGACCGACCCATTTAGAAGGATGATTGCAAGCAACATGAAGATGACAAATCACCATAGAACATGGGGTCCCAAACGAAGTTTATTCGGTGAAAATCATGATAATAGTAGCCTTCGGTAGTACGATGAACCAGACGAGGAGAGTGGCTAAACACATGCGAGGATATACATATACTGCCCGAATGCCGCCATGGCGTAAGATTCCTTTCTTACTATAGCTCGTCCTGGCATTCTGTAAAGACTACCGGCCACTGAGCACTAGTGGTTCATGTGCGATGGTGCACCACCACATTTTTAGATTGTGGTGTGCAACCATCTCCATGCTACATATATCCCGAGAGGTGGATTAGATGCAACTGACCTGTTGCTTAGCTTCCACGCTTCCTGGAAATTAGTCCCTTGGAATTCTTCTTCAAGGGTCACCTGAAATCGCTTCTGTATGAGACGTTGGTGACTACAGTGGAGAATCTCATGACATGGATTGAAGTCACTTTAACTGGCATTATTTGTTTGAACGCGTCCAATAATGTTTGATTCGTTGGTGTCGGCTGTACTGAAACCTACGAGGCCACAACGTTCAACCAATTCCTGGACAATCACTTGTGGTTGCATTTCTGTCGTCCCGCTGTGATGCATTGCTCGTATTGTAAACATACTTTACGCCTAACACATGTATTTCTTACCTCCTATTGCTCCTTTTCATTCCACTCACATCACACCTTTCGTAACTATTTTTGCGAATTCCTTCCTCGGTGGCTCAACAGGGGCCCAGGGAGGGCCTTGATCTTCTCAAGAAGCCTTTTCCAGGCTAGCCTTCTTTTTGCTAGTGTTCTCCAATTCTTAGTTCTTAAAACCAGGAGATCTTTCTCTAGGACATCAATCCATCTAAAATTCGATCTGTCCTTTCTTCGTGTGCCAATTGGTTGGGCTTTGAAGACTTTTTTTAGTGATGCGGTCTTCGCCCAATCTGACAACGTAACCTGCCATTTAATTCGCTGTATTTTGATGAAGTTAACGATGTCAGATTCTTTATATGATTCATAGAACCTAAAATTTTATCTACGCCACGGTCCATTTTCCTAAATTCCTCCAAAGATAAGTCTTCCTTTCGTTTAGGTACTTATCATGCTCTCATCTACTCGAGGCATAGACCAAGTTTCACTTGCATAAGTTAATACTGATCTTAAAAGTCTTTTATAAAACAGAACCTTTTTTTTGTTTGATTAAATTTGACTTCATATATATTTTCGTATTCGATTAAAATATATATCAGCCATAGTAATTCTCTTTTAGATTTCAGTAGCACAATAATTTCTATTGTTAATTTCCGAACCTAAATAAGTAAAACTGTCTACAACTTCAAAATTATACTTTTCAATTTTAAAGTGGGAATTGTTAAAACATTATTTAGTGCAAGTCATGTATTTTGTCTTATTCTCATTGATTTTCACTCCCATACTGAGGGCCTATTTCGTTTTTGCGAATTACTCCGACTAAATGTGGTATGCGACCCCATGTTCTATGATGGTTTTCTGTTCCCGTGCTACCTACTATCACTCCTCTGAATTTGTCGGTTGAATTTCGAAAAAACCTTGTATGTTGAATTAAATGTCTCATTGGAACAACACGAACGTTATAGGCTACGGACCATGTAATTTTGAGTTGTGATCAAACTATCAAGACAAAATCTGTTCCTATATTTCCCTCGTCTAAGCTTCCATAACACGCAAATTTCAACAGGCAGATTTTTAAGAACGACGGATGTGATGCTTCTTATTTGCGCTACGTAACGTTTTTTAAAAGTATTGAGAAGTCTCATGGGAGTAATTTTTGTTTCGAGGGGTGACAATATAAAACCATTTTCAAACAGGTATAATTATTTTAAATTTGAATTAAATAATTCGAATCCTTTACACATTATTTACAAAGGATTATGGTTTCAAAAAAATACAAAATATTTGAAATATAATCATAATTTTAAAAAATTACAAGCATATGAAAATAACAAATAATTTTGTAATAAATATTAAACAATTTTTGCTTTGCGCACACTATTTTCTAAAACAGTAGTCTCTTTGAATAATATATCTTTTGTAATTCAAAATATCTGAAAAATATTGTAATTTTAAAAAAAAATTTGAAAATGTAAATTTTTTATTTTTGTAAAAGAATATAGTTTATTACTCTATTTATATAAATAATACTACAGTGTAATAAGGATACATTTAACTTTAAAAATCACCTTATTGCTAGTAATTAAAGCTACTATTTTAGAAAATAGCATGCGCAACGTAAATTTTAATTAATATTTCTTATAGAATTTTTTCTTTTATTTATATGCTTATAATTTTTTAAATTATGGTTATATTTTAAACATTTTACACTTTTCTGAAGCCCTATTCTCTTATAAATAATGTGTAAAAGATTCGAATTATTTAATTTTAATTTCAAAGAGTTATATATATTTGAATATTGTTTATATTTTCAGCCCTCTAGAGAAAGTTAACACTCCTGAACCACACCCACACTAATCATTGCTTACAAATTGCATCACTGAGAACGAAAATGAATCACATACAAATCGCATCACTGCAGTGACGCACGAAACCGACAGTTGATATTCCCCTTCTATTATGCTCCCCCTCCCATAGAGTGAGGACTTCGAGATTCAGTTTCATCTAATATGCAGGAGCTATTGTTATCCCGAGATCTTTAGAGGAATCAGGGCTTGAGCATTTGATTCGACTTGCCACGAGCTTGCAACAATGACCATTCAACTATGTGGCCATAAAATACAGGGTGTCTACAAATTAATTAGGCAAAAAGAAGGATTTATTGCATGCAATATACAGGAAAAAATTAAAGTACATAGTGTTGTAAGATAGAGAAACAATCCATTACCTTTATCACAAATGTTCGATATGACTTCCTTTCGTTACACTGTTAATGTCCCGTTGGTAAATTGATTCTTGCCAAAGTTTTATCTGCATATTTCCAACCATCAAATTAATTGCAGTGCAGATTCTTGATTTTAGTTCAGGAACTAACACAAGAAATGGTGGAGTGTACACTTGATTGCTTACAAAATCCTATACTCTGAGATCTAGTGGGAAAAAATCTGGTGATCGTAGTGTTCATTGAATGACACCCCCATGACCAAATCAAACTGGTACTTGAGCATTGATCTGAGATGTAACTGCGTTGGGGTAGTAACAAGATACGCTATCCTGTTGAGGAATGTAACCTCCTGGTATTTTTTTCTTTGATTATTGGCATAAAAATATCTATAGATGTGCAGGTGAATACCATGAAACAATAGTACCTTTTTCTATGGCTTTTTTTTCTCGTATTCTACAACAAAATTCCTTCGTAACTCACAGTAGAAGGATTCTCATGAGACCAAAGATCACATTTCACTTCTTCAGCCCCGTTGTACGTCTCCATTATCATAATACCGAATAACGAATGATTACCTCTTGCTAAAACAGTGCTTCTCAAACTTTCAATATTAGCGATTCAATATTCAATAATAATTTTCATTGCCTCCCATACAATAACAATGTTTGAATTCAATAATAATATACTTAGACGCTAAAGCTACAATATATACGACTTTAATATCTTAAGCTCCACTGATGTATATAAATGTCTCGTTCAGCCAAAACATTTATTGCCCCGGATGTATAAGTACCTTTTTTCCGAAGTACGATCTTTTTTTGTGCACTGCTGTTCATAAAATTATTCCGAAGGCTTTGTAACGCAATAAATAGACCTTGACAGTGTTTGTGAGGGATTTACTTATTTCAGAGAATTTTGCTTATGTATTCCTTTTCTTCCCCTCCCCCCTTTCATTACATCACATACATACGACTACGTGGAAAACGGTGGCATTGAGGAGAGAATTACGTATCTTTTAACCGGCAGTTACGGGATTGATAATAAACTGTACAAAATTATCAAGATAAGTGCTAATTTTTGTATATAATTTTATATATGACAGGCCCATGGGGTCTACGGTAATTATTAAACTTGTTCTTAACGTAGTGTTGCTAAATTAGTTATAACGTACATAGTGCAATACTGATACATATATAAGAGTATTATATCAGTGTAAATGTGTATTTTATTATTTATGTCAGAATATAGTTAGTTTGTTTGTTTGCTTATAGTTCATTAATATTTTTTAAATAATTTTTTGTTTTCGACTTTTCAATATGCTTGCGCCCCCCCCCCCTCGTAGAAGTATCACGCCCACAGTTTGAGAAACTCTGTGCTAAAAGATAGCGTCAGTTATGACACCTAAAGTCATCTATGAATATAAACTAAGGGTACATTACTCCTAATCTGAAACTAAATGGAGATTAATTTCATTAAACATTTCGGAAGTTCTTATCTCACGAAATTGTCCAACGAATTTGTAGGCACTCTGTAAGTATAAGAAAAACAATCAAAAGTCATCAGTTCTTTAAAATAAAATGTTCTACTCCTGTCAAATAAAATTCAAGAAAAAAATTAAATAAACACAAGTAGTATTATCAGTTTCAAAAATTGAGAGCCATATGAAAGAGATTATTAAATAGAGAGTATCAAAGATGCAGAATTTTTTTTAGTATAATGTATGTTTTGTAATATTTTATTAAATCTTAAAAGAAATATTCCCTTTCAAATTTATTGATTTTTTTTTTTAAAAAATTTATAAATAGATTAAGAGTTCAGTTCTATCAAGGATCCATATCTCGAATTGGAAAAATAAAAGCAATTGTACAAGTAATATAAAAAAATTGAAAGTCAATTCCTACTTAAGTCAACAAAGTGAGAGAGAAAATTTTTATTTTAGTTACTTTTTATTATATATTTACAATTAATATAAATATGTGTATACTTGTGGCATAATCAAAATTTTGAAAGGCAAAATAGAAAGATATTAGCTTTCAATTCTCAGTTTCCTTTCTATATGCGACGTTGGACTATTACTTTTGTTTGTTACTATTTATTCATTTATAAATCACATTCTCAGAAATTAGGCCATCCCAGGTAAGATTCAAACCCACGACCTTTGGATTAGAATCCAATGCGCTATCATTTGCGCTACTGGGACCCAAAGAGCGATTTTCATTTACCAAGTTCTACGACTAGCTCACTCTCTCTGTATATATTTATATACATATTTATCTCAATCAAATTTTCAATCGTTAAAAAAAATACTTTCTATTCATCCAATCAAGTTTAAATAAATTTTTTAAACATGTAATGGATAACACTTGATGTTAATATAGGTTTTTCAAATATTAATTCCTTAATTAAATTAATTACCCGTATTCTACGTCAACTTTGATTCTTATCCATTGTTGTAACAATGTAACTGTTAAAACAATATCAAAAACCGGTTTTTAAGCCTAACTAGCAAACCTGGTGTGCATTGTTACAACAATGTAGTGAAATAATGCTCTTTTTTTCAATTCCTACTATTAGTTTACTCTCTCCCTATTTATATATATATATTACTCTCTATATATTATATATATATATATATATATATATATATATATATATATATATATATATATATATATATATATATATATATACAGGGTGTCCAGCCTTAATGTGAACCAGTAGCTAATTCGCGAACCATTCGGTTTAGACATGCACTTCTAATTTGAAAAATGTTTTAAAAAAGGTAAAGAATATTTTTACGTGTTTCTCGAACCAAAAAAAAACCTTTAGAAAAAAAATACAAAAATTAAATTTTTATACGGTCCTCAGGTCCTATCCCTTATATTTAGGAACAGATGCAGTACACAATAACAAAGTAAACACAAAAAGTTTCATTTTATTTCGATAAAAACTGGCCGAGTTAGGGAACTTTAAAAGTGATACATTTTATGCATTTTCTGGGACATTTTCAAGAAGCTAGTAAGGGGCCGTCTCCAAAGTGAACTTAATTCGATTGATTGAATATTAACGTCACACTGTTCAGCTACACTAAGGTTTTTAACGATGGACCTCGTAATTTTGAACCATGATCAAGTAACATGGGCGATACCTGAGCTGGCACCCCCTCTCCTAACTTCCACACCAGACCAACAGGATGACGTTTCAGCTGTCGACAGATTTAACGTGCATCGCTGCCCTACACGGCGGGTCTTTAGTGGTACTGGGCTCAAACACGTGACAAGGCATGCCACGATCCGATACCTATACCACTCGGCTACCGCGGCCACAAAATTAATTCGAACTTTGCCAGGGAACTTTCACCCTTGCACGTCACTCTTATGTAAATCGTTTTTAAATTTAAAGTTAATAAAACAATAATTGAGTACTTATAAGAAATAAAATTTATTCTGTGTACGTGTAAAACATAGACAAAACAAAATATTTTGGAGGAAGAAAACATTTCAAAAGCAATTCCAAAAAAAAAGGTTTATTTGCAGCGGCTTCAGACTGAGTTGATGCGGTACTGATCATGGCGAACGTTAAAAATATGTTGTGTAGTCGCTTGCAATTGCATACAGTCGTATTCTACTATTACGAATTCTAGTACGGGAGAACGAGATGTAAACAAATGAAGAATACTGCGAAATGGTATTGTAGGAGAAGTGTAATCGAAATAAGAGAGAGGCGGCAAGACTTTATGCCATTAAATTTCGCAGTCGAAGACATCCATTTTATTGTACAATTGACCCTGCTGTTCAACGCTTGTATAAAACTGGGAGTTGTCATAGACGCCTTCCCTTGTGTCGTGCCACACCTTCAAGCTTGCGGATACCCTCTGAGGATGTTCTAGGATATGCCGTGGCTTATCCTGAAAGTAGTGTCCGGGATATTAGCAAGGCTTGTTCCTACTCAAAATCAACGGTGTGGAACATATTACATACGTACGGTACATATCCTTATCGTTCAGTCCTAGCGCAGGAACTAATGCCCGGAGACCAGGAGCCTCGTTTTGATTTTTTCCAATTTCGTGTTAAACACAATGGACGAAAATCCAGATTTTTTTTAATGAAGTTTTTTAGTCGGATGAATGCCAGTTCTCGAGGCAAGGCACTATTAATACACAGAATACGCATTATTGGTCCCTCGAAAACCCACATCTAATACGACCGAATCGCTACCAAGTGAGTTGGTCGGTGAAAGTGTGGTGCGGAATATGGAAGAGCACCTTAATTGGCCCAATGTATTTCGATGGAGCTTTAACATCAGAATCATACATGAAAATTTTATCTGGATCGTTAGTCGATGTTTTAGAAGATGAAGTTTCCTTACGGGATTTATCACGAATGTGGTACCAGCATGATGGTGCTCCCGCACACAAATTTGCGCAACCATGTAAATTTTTGGCTTAGACATTTGACACTCGAATAATCGGCTACGGAGGTCAACAGGATTGGCCCCCGCGATCACCCGACCTAAGTCCTCTGGATTTCATTCTCTGGGGTTTCCTAAAAGTCAAAGTGTATGAACGTGAATCCACGAGTAAATCTGATTTACTCAATCGAATCAGCATGGCATGCAGGTCTGTGACACCAACTATGCTGCAGAAGTTACAGGCGGAGTTTTTGACGCGGGTTTGGTACTGCATTTCTACGGAAGGCAGTCATTTTGAACATTATTGAACGGCAAATCATGTATTGTTTTGCTGCTATTTGTTAAAACAAGCTGTTTTAATCTATTCTGTACAATTTATATTTCTTTAATTTAACTTTTATTGTTTGCCATACAGCAATACAAATTGTCAATCTATGATGTTTACTACGATGTTTTAATATTACTATGATGTTTTTCTTCGATCTTTCTGTAGATAGTGAATTGCAGTTCTCTAAACTCAATTGATATACGACCCTCTTTTCTGAGCAACTCAGACGCTTCAACTATATGTAAGCATTACTTAGTCAGTTTGTATCGTAATAAAATGAAACTTTTTGTGTTTACTTTGTTTTTGTGCAATGCATCTTTTCCTGAATATAAGTGATAGGACCTGGGGACCGAATAAAAATTTAATTTTTGTAACTTTTTTCTAAATGGGTTTTTTTTTGTTCCAAAAGTACGCAAAAACATTCTTTACTTTTTTAAACATTTTACAAATTGGAAGTATATATCTAAACCGAACGGTTCGGGAATTAGCTATTGGTTCAGATTGAGGCTGGACACCCTGAAATGCTTAATGAGGTATAGACGTGCCATCAAATAATTTTTACTTGGGATTATTGGGGAAATAGTAAAGCAAAGTACTAACAACACAAAACTCTTTGTTTACTACGAAAAATAAATTTTGCACTTTATAATTGTAAATGATTGAGTTATTCGTGTAATTAAATTCAAGTAACATTAGTGTGACTTCTGGTGTTGCAAATTATATATATAGATGACAAATAACTTATATTAGGATTGTAAGATACACTTTTAGCAGAATGCATGCTGAATTGGAGTCATCTGACAAACGGTTTCTAAACGAGGCTTTAGTGTTATTCATCGTTGAAAATATTGACTCGTAGGCATAGATCGAAGAAAATATGGTTAAAACAGCATGAGCCTGTGCTTCTTCAAAAAGTTCAATGTATCTGGAATTGAGTTAAATGTTTCCAAAATTCCATTAGTGGCATTTTTACTTATATTGCTTGTTAATCTTTCTGTTTCAATCAATTCCACTTTTTCCTTGTTTCAATACGTTTTTTACTCCATATTGAACTAGACTAGAAATCACTAAGTTGTGTTTTAAAAATTCTTCAATTTCCAACCAATCAAATTGGGGCAAGTTCAGTTTATCAAATGATAAACTCATCAGGGTACATAATGAACTTGAACGTTTCTCATAATTTTTTTGAACTGAGAAAATCTCTCCGAAAATTCTTTGATTGAAGAATCAATTAAGGAAATAAATTCTTCAATGACTATTTCTTTGTCTGGTTTCTCATGTAGATCTTAATCTTTGAAATAGTTTTTCCAAGTCTGGGGTTCCTTGTAATAATATAGTTTCTAAACGAAAATGCAAACCATTTTGATCGGTGGCGTCCCCAAAATATTGTGCCACGTGCCAGTGGTTCGCCATCCCTGCTCTAGTGTCACTAAAGTTATGGTAATTTGTAACTCTCTTATAAATTTTTGTTTCCATTCTTTTTATACTTTTGTTAAGTGCTACATTTCAGCCATTCACATGCTTTGAATCTGCATTAGGGTCCAGAATGTGGCAATAACTTATTTATTGCACTCAGATTTAGCGTGGGCTCTGCATTTTCAAGTGCAATTTTTAGGTAAGTTACCTCTATCTTGTAATGGATTTAGATATTCCTATCCATTAATTTCAATAGGTTTTTGCTCAGTATTATTTACATAAAGGGGGAAGATTGGCTGGCCAAAAAACGTGTTCAACCCCACTTTTATAAAAATTATTTTATATATTAGCTGTCCTAAGTAAGCAATATTTATAATACTGCAGCATCAATTTTATAATTTTAATCTCGGTTGCTCATGTGTCCTTCATTGTGTGACTTTCCTACTGTCTATGTGTTTTTCGAATGTGATTGTTGGATATTTATCTCTTATTTGTAGAGAATAAGACTATAATATATATATATATTTATATATATATATATGTAAGGATAATTAAATTAGATTAAAAATTAAATTCCCTATCTAGCACTTGACTCATCTTTCTCAGTTCCCATCTTCAAGTATCAAACTAATCACCCATTTATTTCTTCCGAACATATGGCTTAGCCAATAAACATGTCTAATTCCAGATCGTTAGGTTTAATAGTCAACATATGTCAGCATTAACTTGCAAGCAACCTCTTCAAAGCAGCGATACTTACCATATGTTTTTCAAGTGTTATCCACTTGAAACCACCACCATGGCGTGCTTTTTTCCTCCCTTCTCTCGGTGTCAGAACAGATGTACAAATGAAAGAATAAAGGTAGTCTTTTTCACTTTTCTAACTTTAATCTGATTCTGTCTTAAAAATCATGACAGAATTAAAGCCGGCAGGATCTTTGTCTGCGATCTTAATGTAAAAAACTAATCTTTTTTATAAAATATTTTAATATAAAAACGAAAGCCAACTTCAGTAATAACTGATATGAAGAATTTTATGGAAGACTGACGGCACTCTACATTTTTTAGCTGAGGACGTTGGGTTACCAGAATTAATCTATGGTACGGAAAAGAAACGCGCTAGTAATCCCCGAAAGAACATCGCTCTTACCTCCAAAGAAATAGAATCATCCTCTTCTAACAAGATTTCAAAAGTCATACTTCAAAAATGGAAACAATGAATGAAATTAAAATTAAGCAAGAAGAGAATTTAGATGCTGAGGAAGAAAAATTACAACAACCTATAACCATTATTAAAAATGATATTCGATTTGAAGATCTACAGACTTTTTCCAAAAACATAACCTGGAAATACCCATCCAAACATTCATTAGAAATTTTGAAAGTACATGCGATTCCTTCAATATACCAGAGAAACAGAAAATCCTATTTATAATCAAGTTAGTAGATGGAGCTGTGAAGACTTACATCCAATCACAATCTATCCCTAAAAGTTTTTACGAACTGAAAAATAATTTAATACGTGAATTCGGAACACAAGTCAATCCAGCGGAGATTCATCTTCAATTATCTAAAAGAGAAAACCCTCAAAAGAGACCCACATAGAATATTTCTACAGAGTAAAAGAAATCGCATCCCGGATAAACATGGAAGAAGAAGCTGAAAAATATTACATCATAAGAGGATAAAAGAAAATAGAGCCATAGAAATACAGTTACAAAGCTGCAGCAACATAGAGGAACTGAAGGAAAAAATGAAACTCTTAGATATCCAAGAAAAATCAAAATCAAGTAAGAATGAAGTTATATACCCAAAGTATCAATGACAAGAATACCTTATCATACGAATCAATTTGCCCATAGACAACAATATGGAGGATGGAATTGGAGAAATGACCAATCTCAACATCAGGATACCATAACCAATACCAGATATAAGGTATACTCTCCTCAGTTTCCATCACCTTATCATCACCCTTCCTTTTCACTTCAGCGGCCGACCCTATATCCGAGAAACCAAAGATTTCCACAACGACCGACAGTTTTGTGACCCAATGCTCCAACTTTCTACCCCCGTCAAAGAACACAAAACAATAATACGGTATTCCAACCTCATCAAACATGAGAACTTATGATCATCCAGGGAAGAATCAACTTCAAACAAGTTGATGTCCTCTTGAATACAGGATCAAGAGAGAGAGTGTGTCAATATTATTCCAAAAAATATAATATCACAAATCAAGGGATACCACAATGTAGAGTATATCAAAACAAAAATTTCCATCATCAATGGAGAAATTGAGGTGAGTGAGGCAATTACTTTACAATTGAAAATAGGATAAATTATTGAAAATATTAAATTCCTCATAGTAAATGTAGAACTGAAATATTTAATAATTTCTAATAAAACTATGAGTATTTTTGAATTAAATATTAATTTTAGTGATTATAAAATTTTTCAAAGAGAAAAACAAATTTTAAAAAATTATGAATCTAAGAAAAATATTAAAGAAAATGAAACTCTTAAATTTAGTAATAATAAAATTATCACTAAGAAAACTGATAATGTGTTTAATATAGAAATAATTCCTAATAGTGATTATGATATTATTAATATGATTATTGATAAATATAAACATGTCTTTGCTAAAAATAAGTTTGAGGTGGGCGAGTTAAAATGTAATTCTCCTAAAATAATACTTACCTCAGAATTACCCATTGCAAATAGACCATATAGGACATCTTTTAAAGATGATACGGAAATAAAAAAGCAATTAGATGCATTATTGAAAGCAGGAATAATAAAACCATCTTATAGTTCTTACGCTGCCCCTATAACATTGGCTTTTTAAAAAGAGGATAATGCTCGTACACGATTATGTATCGATTACAGAAAGCTAAATGCTATCACAAAATTAGATGCAGAGCCAATTCCCCGAATAGATGCAGTTTTAGACAAATTAACACATGCAAAATTTTTCTCAACCATCGACCTATGCAGTGGTTATTGGCACATTAAATTAGATGATAATGAATCTGAAAAACTTGCATTTACATCAAATTACGGTCTTTTTCAATTTAATCGTTTGCCTTTTGGATATAAAAATTCTCCAGCTATATTTCAAAGAGCTATTAGACAGATTTTAAATAAATACCAAATAAAATTTGCATTAAATTATTTTGACGATATAATAGTATTTTCGGAATCAATTGAAGAACATGCAAAACATTTAGAGGAAATTTTAAAATTTGTGGAATAGAAAATATTAAATTAAAATTATCAAAGTGTAAATTTGGCAAAGATACAATTGATTTCTTAGGATATGAAATAAAACAAGGATCATACACTCCAAATAATACAAATGTCGAAATAATTAAAAAACTTTTACCCCTTAGAAATGTAAAGGATTTACAAAGATTTCCTTGTAGTATTAATGTCTATTATAAATTTATTCCTCAATATGCAAAATTAAGAATGCCCTTAAATAATCTTCTTAAAAAGAATCAAAATTGGAATTGGACCCCAGAATGTCAACAATCTTTTCAAAAACTTAAAGACAGCTTAATTTCAAAACTCATTTTAGCTATATTCAATCCAAATTATCCCTGTCATCTTTATGTAGATGCATCGAAAACTACAATCTCAGGTATCCTCAAACAACAAAAACCCAATGGAAATCAACATCCGATTGCATTCCACTCGAGACGTCTGAGAAATTATGAAATTAATTATACAATAACTGAATTAGAATGCTTAGCTATAATTGATAGTTTAGATAAATTCCATTGCTATCTTCATGGATCTCATTTCACAGTTCATACCGATCATAATGCATTAGTTTGGCTTAAAAATTTCAAAATCCCACGGGTAGACTTTTTAGATGGTCTTTAAAAGTTTCTATGTATGATTTTGATATAAAATATAAGAAAGGTAGCACTTATGTTGAAGCTGATATGTTAACAAGAAATCTATTGCTTATCATATAATTAATACACCCCCAGAACCTTTATTAGATATCAATGAAATAAGTCATTTTCAAAATATAGAAAACACATCAGCTCTAAATGTTTTAAGAGAGATGGTGTTTTTGTAGTTAAAAGACAAGGTTTAACTAAAATAATTGTACCCAAAGCTCTAAGAGTGAAATTAATGGAAAAAACTCATAAAAATTTGGCAACCCTGGTGTAGCTACCATGTTAAAATTAATATCACCACAATATTATTGGATAAACATTATTACTGATATACGAAATTATGTGAAACACTGTGAAACTTGTCAAATAAATAAGAAGTCACATCAGAGAAAATACGGACTGGTGCAATCACTTCCCTTTGAGAAAAAACCCTTTGAACTTTTATCGATAGATAGTGTAGGTGGTTTAAATTATTACAACTCTGTTAAAAAATATTTACACATTATTATTGATCATGCAACTAAGTACATTTGGACTTTCCCATCAAAAAATGCAACAACAGATACTTATATAAATTGTTTAAGACAAATCTTTCAGAATCACATACCGGAAAAATTTTAAGTGATAGAAATACTGCGTTCACCTCTTCAAAATTTAAGCATTTTTTAAAACATAATAAAAATGTCACTCAATTATTTACTTCTCACAGACCACAAACCAATGGAAAGGTTGAACGTGTAAATCAAACAATCATTACCCGCTTAAAATGTGAAATTAGTAATTGTTCAAATAAAGTCCCATGGACAAAAATTCTAGAAAAAGTAACCCATCAGTATAATCAAACTCCACATACAATAACAGGTTTCCCTCAACCTACTTAATGTATGGTAATTTACCTTTCGAAATTTCGCTAAAAGATAATGAGATATATCCTCCCTTAGAAAAAGCAAGAAAATTAGCCAAAGAAAGAACAGAACAATATTATAAAAATAAATAAGATTAGATATGATAAAAAATTTCAGGAAGCTGATTTCAAGGTTGGTGACTTAATAATGTATGAGGAATTTCAATACCCCAATACAAGGAAATTAAGTCCCCCTTATTCAGGCCCTTATACCGTTTTAAGAAAATGTTCTGATGTATTATTTGAAATTGATAGACACAATACCCTTAATAAAACTGACACTGAATTGGTTCATTCAGTTCGTTTAAGATATTTTCATCCATCTGAAAATTTTCAGTTAAATTACATTCAACAAAATACCCATAATAATGAGAAGAAGATAATAACTAAAAGAAACATCTTACGTAATACAGAAATAACTGATTCTGCTTAACAAGACTTTTCGGCGAAAAAGAATAATATATGATATGATATGGTATTTAATTTTTATAATATAGTTGAGTTATAAATGAGATATTTTCTTTATATTTTGATTGAGAAAACAAAGTATATAGGTTTAGTCATACAAAAGTTTGAGAAATTTTAATATACTTCTCATAATTTTATCTTAAGATGTCGAATGAGTTAAGAGTTATGATAGAAATTGGTGTTTTTAAAGTGAAAGATATAAATTAAGTTTTTAGAAAAATAAGTAATGAGAGAACTAATACTAGAGATATTGATTTTTATAAGAAACAAAAGTAAAGTCAAGTTGTATTCTTTTTCTCCATTGAATTCAATTGTTTTGTTAATTATTTTATTCAGCAGTAATCTTTTTGCATGTCATTTAATTTTTTATTTTGAAATTGTGTGTTTTGATATACCGGCCATGTATCAGGATTCACTATTTCTCGAAAAGAATTACTCACTATTTCCTTATCTAAAATTAAAATTAATTTAATAACTTGAAGCTTATTTTGGATATTACACAATGGATAAGCGAGAATACAATCATTATAATTTTGTATATGTCTCGAAACATTAAGAGGACAAACTTGTTTAGTTTGATATGTACACCTCTCATTGTTTCTTATCAGCATCCCTGAACATATGTGAGTTGATGACGCAGATTTCTCAGAGAGATGTGTTCAAAATTAAGTAAGGTGATACAGTTTTATTAGCTAATGTGTGATGCAAGAGAAACTCAAGAATTTTTGTCTATGAAACGTATTTTTAGAAGGTTACGGAAAGATTCAAAATATTGCATGCGATATTAAGTTACAATGAATATTGTGAAAAATTTTCAGAAATACTAAAAATTATTATTGAAGTGAGTCCACTTTTCCGACTCAAAATAATAAAAAAGAGCTCTTATATTCTTATGTTCTTATAATTTTTATATTTTATAACGCATATGAAATAAAACATTGTTTATTGTGTTGGATAGTGCATAGAAGTTGTGTGTTGTACACCGTTTTCATATTATTAATAATTTCATTTTATTAGTGTCTATATTTTTTTTTATCTTTTTAAAAAATGTATTTCATACATGCAAAATGTGTGTAACAATATAAGGTATTACTACGATGGCGCCAGAGTAGGTTTTTATACAATATTATTATTTTAACATTTGTTTGATTTCATGTATTTTTATATTTACTATCTTATTGTGTAATATATTATTTTCCAACATAATTTTTTTTTGAAAATATCTACCAGCTATAATACGAATCTATTATTATGAAGGAATAGGAGGAAACGCGAGCTCTTATTCTAGATGTCGAATATATTTGAACAAGCTAATCTTCCTTTATATGTACGGAAATTCATTTTTTATCAATTAATATGTTGGAAGTGTCCTTACTGTGTTTGTTGTTATAGTTTTTCGTTTATTGTATTGCTTTTTTGATTTTAGTATTACTATTGCTTAAATATTTCTACTGTGTTTAATATGTCTTTCTAAATAATGCCATGTACTGTTTTGTGTTTATTGAAAATTGATTAAGTTTGTAAAGAGAGAAAAAAACCACGCCATAACTCCCTTTAAAATTGGGGGGCAAATGTAAGGATAATTAAATTAGATTAAAAATTAAATTCCCTATCTAGCACTTGACTCATCTTTCTCAATCTTCAAGTATCAAACTAATCACCCATTTATTTCTTCCGAACATATGGCCTAGCCAATAAACATGTCTAATTCAGATCGTTAGATTTAATAGTCAACATATGTCAGCATTAATTTGCAAGCAACCTCTTCAAAGCAGCGATAATTACCATATGTTTTCAAGTGTTATCCACTTGAAACCACCACCATGGCTTGCTTTTCCCTCCTGCTCTCAGTGTCAGAACAGATGTACAAATGAAAGAATAAAGGTCGTCTTTTCACTTTTCTAACTTTAATCTGATTTTGTCTTAAAAATCATGACATGTATATATATATATATATAAAACCATAAATATAAATACAGATAGCTATAGAACCTAAGTATAACTATTCAAGATAGGAAATATTTGGCACAGTAGTACAATAACAAACTCCTGGCCTCAGGAACCAAGATTGCAGGTTTAAATAAATTTTAGGGCTAGCCAACCTTCACCTGTAATTTGGCTATACATTGTGCCAGAGAGAAAGAAAAGAATAATATTAGGAGAAATTTAAATATTACAAATAAAATCACTATATAATTAAAATATAAAGATAAAATTATAGCCAACTAGTATTTACAGTTATAGATTTAAAGTCGATGCAATAAGGTAGATTTTAAGACTTACTTCGTGAGTATAGCAACTAGTTATGTTTCCCGCTAAATACAACAAAGTAAAATCAGTACCACATAAAATAATAAATCATTATGGAATAATATATATATATATGTATATATATATGTATATAATGTATATATATAATGTATTAGTTAGCGAAAAAGCTAATATTTTTTTAAATAATATTTTTTTAAATCTTAAAAAAAATTTTAATCACTGTATTGAACATGGATATCCTGCTAACTTTCTTTGTAATAATATTTATAATTTTTTTTATGATACAATTTGTATTACTGTAATTATTTACTGTTATTATGTTTTGTAATGTTTTTTTAATTAGACAATATCTAATTTATTCTACAATTATTAAATAGATGGCGCCACATGCTTATTAAATTTTTTTAATATATATTTTTTGAGTTTCTTTTATATTTTACGCTAATTTTTATATGAATATTATTTTTATGATTTTTTAAAAAAGTATCTATCTATATATATATATATATATATATATATATATATATATATATATGTAACAACTACATTTAAACCCTGCCTTCCCTTGATGATTAGTGGCAGCCAGGGGGCACCACCTGTTCTTTAGGGAAGCGGGAACTCGTTCCCCTCGGCTTCTGCCTTGGATCGCTACCGGGGAAAGATGTGTACACGTGGAGTCAGGGAAAGCCTGTTTCCCTCCTTTAGTCCTTAAGCCATTTTCTGTAACGATAATGGATGTGTGTTGTTTTATTTAAGTGACCCCTTGTGTTGTGGAACGTAAGAACATTAAATAGTATTTGTTCCAGTAATGAAAAGGCTTCTTCATTTCAACACAATGAATACACGACATGGGGGATTGTCATAGTGGCGCCCAACGTTCTAACCGGACCAGGAAACCGAGATGCTGATCAACGCTTCCTTGAGTGTACATTTTGTTTTTCTTCGACCAACTGACCACGTGTATGGAAATTTTAGTGTGTGTCGCCCCGACAGTCAAAGTTAAAGTGCTCGTCTTTCAGAAAATTGTCAGTTTTAGTGTATCATCCTGATACTAAGGTGAAAGTGTGCTCGTCTTTTAGTTGGAAAATTATCGGTTTAGTATCATCCCGATACTAAGGTGAAAGTGCTCGTCTTTAGTTGGAAAATAATCGGTTTAGTATCATCCGGATACTAAGGTGAAAGTGCTCGAAAAGTGAGGAAATAATCCGAAGTGAAATTGTGTTGCTTTATGTGTTATGTTTTGAAGTGCGCGAGTGGTGTTTACAAGATATCTGCTATTTTGAAGAAAAACAATCTCTTCCCGAGATTATGTGTTACTGAAATCTTTACCTGTATTTGAACAAGAAAACGGAAATTAAATCTGTGAGTAGATGTAACAAATCTTTTGTACAATAATATTGAGGAATATGATAATTTATCTTTTTTGAGATATTAGTATTTGTATATTTTGCTTCTATAATGCAATTTTTTTAATTATAATTATTTCAATCTACTGTTGAAAATAATTGTGAAATTCAAATAGTGAAAGATCATTTCGGCTTTCAGGAAGAAGTAACTGATATAACATTGTTGATAAATATGTATTGGTGCATTTTAAAATAATTGCTATATAATAATTTGCTGTAAATAATTGCTATATAATAATTTGCTGTAAATAATTGCTATATTGAGTAAATGGTGAAATTCTTGGTTATTATTATTATAAGGATCTGTTGAATATATATATATTTATTCTTTCTTAAAGTTAAATATTGAATGCTATCAAGCTGAGGGGGAGAAACCTCATTTAATTATCAAACTTTGATATATGTAATGTTTTCAGATTTAGATATTTTTATTGTTTAATATATTTCATGAATCGATATATTTATAGCTTTCAAAAAGTTCTATTTGGTGATTTTAAATTTTATGTTTCTTGAGAATAGATTTGTTTAATTTGCATGAGTCACATCCTGTGATAGCGGAGTACTTGTTTAGTTTGTGTATTTTATTCATTGCATTTCCGGTGTGTTTTTTTGAATTACGTAAGGAAGGTTTCATAAAATATATAAGTATTTCACAAGAAATATTTCTTTTTTTAAAAAAAAAAATGAATATTAAATAATCTTATATTCCTAATTGAATCACAGTGTGATACATTTAGCTTTTAAATGTTTTGTACTTATTAAGTATATATATATATATATATATATTTCACAACATAACATGTAATCACGTTTTTTTCAATATGCTATTGTGACTCATGATTAATTTTATATTTCATATACAGTTGAATTTATGGTATTTTATTTAGATTTTCTGAAGATCTTTTTGTAAAATAATGTTTTGTTTATTCCCTTTATATTGAATTTTTTTCTTTATATGTTTTCTCTGCAGGGAAGGTAGTTGTTTAATGATTAGTTAATACGTATCCATTGATATTAGGAAAACCAGTTTAATTTATAACTTCCTGTATACTTTAAAACCTGAATCTAGTTTTAGTTTTAAAGACAAATATGGCTTCTCTCTCAAAAGGCAAGAAAATATACCTCTATAATTTAGCAAGTGAGCTACGAGTCTCTGTGACTTTAGAGGATAAAATAATTGACTTACGCGAAAAAATCACTTCATGTACATTCTTTCAGAATAATGAGCAGTTTGTGAAAGAGATGCTCGATAACATTGTTGATGAACGTAAATCGCTTGAAATCGAAGCCTTAAAGAAAATAGAACGGGAGGATAAGTTCCTTGCTGATCAGAGAGCATTTGAGCTTGAAAAAGCTTAAATTACAAGCGCCAAATCCTCCAGCTTCCGTAGGTAATTCTTCTCAAATGGATTCTAACCCCATGAGGCTGGATTTAAAAACAGTCTTGCCCACATTCATCCTGATAAAGATGACATATCACTGTTTTTAACAATGTTCGAAAGACAAATGAAGCTCCTAAATGTACCTGCCGATTTTGGGTATCACACTTAATTGGAGTCCTGCCAAGTGATATTGGCAGGTTAATTGCAAGAGAACCGGAAGAGATGTTTAGGAATTATGCTAACATTCACAATATTTTATTGCAAAGGTTCAAACTGACAGCTGACCGTTTCAGAGTCCTTTTTGCCGACACCAGAAACAGGATCATTCCACGTGGAAAGATTTCTTTTTTTGAGCTAAGAACCTTTTTCGAAGGTTGGCTAAAAAGAATTAGATATAGATTCATTTGAAACCTTGAAAGATCTTATCATAGCAGATCAAATAAAAAAAAGGTGTCCACCAGATTACAAGAATCATTTCCTAGACACTTGGGAAATACTGAATGATCCCGTTGTGTTAGCTGAAAAGCTGGACTCATACGAAAATGTTAAACCCTCTTCGCAAAAATTAACAAAACTAAGCAACTCTCGTTTTCTAGGAACATAGGCAATCCGGAGTTTAGGAAGTCTCACTCATTCAAAGTTGAAAAGAATGTTTCGGGTAACCACAATAGTGCTTTTGCTAACCTAGCTACATACCAGCTCGGAATACCAACACCGGTTTTCATCCACCTATTTCTTGCTATGGTTGTGGCAACCCTGGAATTATAAAATCGAAATGTCCAAAATGCTCACAAAAAAAAGTGCCTCTGTCAACGCCATACACATGTTTACTTGTCTTACCTCCCCAGTAGCTCTACTTGACATCGAAGTCTATGAGGCTACAGGCACAGTTTGTGCTGATACAGGAGCCAGCCAGTCACTCGGGGAAGAATTAATGTTTAAATTTTTGAGAAATCGTGGACAAAATTCTCAGAATTTCATCTTGCTATGTGCCTAGCTGATGGTCAACAATCCACATCCCTTGTTCAAAAAGCTACAGTACCAATCACCGTAGGTGGACGAACTTTCCAAATCGATTTAATTTTTTGCCACATGCAAAAGGTAACCGCACTCTTCTAGGTGTTGACTTTTTAAGGACATCAGGAATCGTAATGGACATGCGTAACAATTTTTGGTATTTTGGTGACAAACCAAGCTTCAGGATACCTTTTTCAAAAGATGTTCCTTTGCCTGTAGACGACAGTCCTGTCGAAATAAATAGTAGTTTTTGTCCCACAAATTCGATTCCCAGTGAAATTCCATTACATAGCAACACTTTTGATGAAGAAATTTGCGAATTAAAAACTATAGTTATTGATTTCCCGACGAGAACTGCTAATGAGCTAAGAACAGAACAATTGAAGGACCTTGAGCTAAAAAAGATAATTGATTGTTTTGAAAATCCCAACAAGGAGTTGACTTTGCCAATTGGACTGGGAGAGGGTACGTGATGAATCAGGGAGTACTGTACCGGTACTCACCTCATGCTGAAGTTGAAGCTCAACTAGTTGTCCCTACTCATGAGAGAAGATATTGAAATTGCACCATGATGCTCCCACCGCTGCACATTACGGTGCTGATGGTACCTTTTCCAGAATTTCCTCGAAATATTACTGGACTGGTATGAGGAAATTTATTGCTGATTATGTGAAGAGCTTTTCAGAATGCATTAGATACAAAGCCACGAATCAGAAACCTGCAGGTCTTCTGCAGACCCCTGTTCCAACTCAACGATTTGAGAGCATAGCTATTGATCTTTTTGGTCCCTTGCAGAAACGACCGAAGGTATGAAGTGGATTTTCATAGTGGAGGGGATTACACAACAAAATGGGTAGAGTTATTCCCATTAAAGCAAGCTACTGTAAAGAATGTGCCATGACACTTCTAAATGAAGTCTTCCTAAGATACGGAGTGCCCCGTAGACTAATAAGTAAACATTGGGACTCAATTTGTGAGTGCGGTGATGCAGCAGTTATGTTTTGTCTTGGATATCAATCAAAGTCTCATTCCCGTATATCACCCACAGGCAAATCAGTCGAAAGGAAAAATAGGGATTTGAAACCTCGTTTGGCAATGATGGTAGGTAACAACCATACATTATGGACTGAAAAGCTACCAGCTATTAGATTTGCACTGAATACTTCAAAATGTGAGTTAACAGATCACACGGCAGCATACCTAACGCCTTCGCCAGAGAACTACGAACTTTGGACCAAGTAAATACTGATCTACGGTCCGTCATCCATAACGATAATTTGTGCCTGAATTTACACCCTATTTAAAACGTTTTGGAAGGATACATGTCTACAAATTAAAGAAAACATTGAGATGAGTCAAGATCGTCAAAAAACATATGCAAATAAATCACGCAGACCAAGTCTAACTATAAAGTTAATGATCTGGTATGGGTAAAACTTCCTACATTAAGTAAGAAGCGAGTCAGAACAGGGTGCAAAACTCATGCCTGGAGAGCGGGCAGTACATTGTGCTATCCCGAGATCTCCCACTACCTTTGTAGTAGCCAGTTGTGACAAACCTGACGAACCTTTGGGTGTCTACCATACATCAGCTTTAACACCCTTTCTGAATGGCACAGGGCCAGTCTCCTGTAGTGCCTCTCAAGAAAAGGGAAGAAGGCCACGCAAACAGCCATTGGTTCCTAGAGTACTGCGGAGAGAATGCCATAAGGTCTGCTAGTACACCCCTCGCGTCGAGACGGTCTTCGGCGGTGTAGGGGAGAATGCGTAACTACATTTAGCCCTGCCAAGCCTTGATGATTAGTGGCAGCCAGGGGGGCCCATATTCTTTAGAGAAGCGGGAACTCGTTCCCTCGCGTCTCTACCGGATCGCTACCAGGGAAAGATGTGTACACGTGGAGTCGGGAAAGCCTGTTTCCCTCCTTTAGTCCTTAAGCCATTTTCTGTAACGATAATGGATGTGTGTTGTTTTGTTTGTTTTTATTTAAGTGACCCCTTGTGTTGTGGAACGTAAAACATTAAATAGTATTTGTTCCAGTAATGAAAACTATTCAAGATAGGAAATATTTGGCACAGTAGTACAATAACAAACTCCTGGCCTCAGGAACCAAGATTGCAGGTTTAAACAAATTTTAGGGGCTAGCCAACCTTCACCTGTAATTTGGCTATACACAGTGCCAGGTTGGGAAAGAAAAGAATAATATTAGAGAAATTTAAATATTACAAATAAAATCGCCGCAAAACTTGTTTATATATAATTAAAATATAACGATAAAATTATAGCCAACTAGTATTTACAGTTATAGTTTTAAAGTCGATGCAATAAGGTAGATTTTTTTTAAGACTTACTTCGTGTATATAATTATACTAGTTATGTTTCCCCGCTAAATACAACTAAGTAAAATCAGTACCACATAAAATAATAAATATATTATGGAATAATATAAAGTATATATATATATGTACGTTTAAAAAACCATAAATATATATTGATATAATTATTTGTAGAAAACAAACGATTACAAGCATATTTAAAAATTAATATTATTAATTTATTAAACATGTGGCGCCATCTATTTAATAATTGTATAGTTAATTAAAAATACTAATACTAAAACATAATATCAATAATAGTTATTAATACATATTGTATTTTCACTGAGAACTATTAGAAATATAATTGTAAAAAAAAAAAAAAGTTAGCAGGATATCCATGTTCAATACATTGTTTAATAAAGTTATTAAAATTAAAAAATATATTAGCTTTGTCGCTAACTAATACATTATTACGATAAATATAGTTAAAAATAATATTTCTATTCATAGATATAGATAAATTTGAATTCCAGTAATACACTTTAAGAATATTAAAATTAAAGGCATCTCTTTTATCATAAATATTAGTATGTAAATTAAAATCCTTAATATATAATGATGCATCTAAGTAATTAGTTTTAATTGGATTATGATTAATATTAACTAAGTTTAAGTAATCCGGATAAAAATTAATATTGGGATTAAAATTATTATTTTTATCAAAAATAATTAAACCATCAATATATCTAAAAATGTGATAATCATTATTAATAATATAATTCTATTCATAAAAGTGTAAATATAAATTTCCTTGTGGCAAGCCTTTATTTTGTTTGTATAAAAAACCATTAAAATTAATGTATTTTTCTTTTAAGACTAAATCTATGAGTTTAAACTTGTTAAAATTAATATTCAGATTATAATTACTATGGTTTTCTAAAATATTATTTTAATAATATCATTGATATCAATGGAAATGAAAAGATCTTCAACGTCATAACTATGAACTGAATAAATATTTTTATTTTTAGAAAAATCTATAATATCCTTTTTTTTTTTTTACTATTTTTAGTTATACATTTTTTATATTGCTTATTAATAAAGTTTTGTATAATATTATGAAGTAATTTGCCTGCAGTAGTAATATATGTTTTAAAAACATTTGTCACAGTTCTAAATTTAACAGGATTTTTATGGAATTTTGGTGTTAAAAATATTTTTGGAAACTTAATTTTGGGAAAGCAATATATATATATATATTGACTTTAAAAAAAATTTATTAATTGTTAGATATGGTGTTTTCAACTATTATTTTTGTTTGTTACTATTTATTCATTAATTAAATTTAACTAATGGATTAGTATTTGAAAAAACTGTATTAGCATCAGGTGTCATCCACTACAAGTTTTAAAAAATGTATTTCAGCTTGAATGAATGAAAAGAAGGTATTTTATTAACAATTGAAAATTTTAATGATATATATATATACATATATATATATATAGGGAGATAGTGAACTAATAGTAGGAATAGAAAAATTAAATTAAGGTGTGTATGAGAAATAAACCATGAAAAATAATCATTCCTGGTAGAAAGATGCTTCATGTACATATCGGTTTACGTGACCTTCATTTGTTCTTATAGTAGAAATACATTGATTTGATCATGATACTGATAAATAAATTATTAGGGAGGGAAATAAGATTTATTTTAAATTTTTCAAAATTTTCCTTGAATTCTTGTTATTCTGATCTCCATCTTTCTTCCTTTTATTAGAGAAAAACCTTATTGTATAGTGAAAACATTGTTTAAATTTTTATAATATAAAATCCAATTTTGCAATTACAGGTATCTTTGTTATTTTTAGACCGATATTACTTCAACAGAAACTCGAATAGACAATCTTATATAAGTTGATATTCTGTATTTATTCTATTTCGTCCCTCAAAAATATTTTCAGAATACTTACGATCTGTACAGAAATTTAGCCACTGTATGAGAATGTATTGGAAAAATTTTGAAAAAAAAAATTATGATTGTTAACACGGTTTTATTTATTAAAATAAACAATTTTATCACGATAAAATTTTCCAAAAAAAAAAATCAACCTATGTGACAAAATAAAAATATGTAAAATGCGAAAAGTATACCAGATTCACATTGTCCATTTCCAAAAGACAATTTTTGTTTAAATTTGAATTTTAAATAAAAACATTTTAAATTGGACAAATATGATCTCTTAAAAAGAATTTTAAAGAAGAGATTAATTATAGTATATACAATGCAGTATTATCTACAAGTATAACATGCAATAATTTTTGAAGTAGTTAATATTATAGTAACCAATTTAATACAAAAATTCCATCGTTAAATTTGTAATGATTTGAAATTTTTCTTTACGTGTATTATCTAATAATTCCAAGAATAAATTAATGATTCAGGTATGTGTGTGATGTAATTAAAACAAATTTGAGTTTCCAAATTTAACATATTTATGTATATAATTCATATCCAAGCTATTTTTAATAACATTCAAATAATTATTAAAATTATATAGAATCTATTTTCATAAAAGAGCAAAAAATAAAAATAAATTTATTTCTTAAATATTCTGGATTTTTTATTAACATATAAATTCATTTTCTTTTGCAGTGACGAAAAAACTTTAAAAGAGAAATAAAGAATAATGTAAAAAATGTGTATACTAAACTCCTAATGGCTGTGTGTGACTGTATAAACAAATACAGTAATACCTCGACTTACGCTACCCCGACTTTCTCGAGTTGCGTACTAAAACTTTTGAATCGTATAATTTAGAAGTAGATTTACTTATATTTCATTATTACAAATTAGAGAAGTTTTAACAAAAAAAACATTCATTATTATTTAAACTAGTCGCAACTCTAAAAATAATGGGAATATTTCAAAACTTTTAGTTCTTTTCTGTAGAGAAGCATTAGCTATATATACTCGTACATAGGCAAAATATTATTATTATATAAATCCCATAATTAAAAAATGCCGTTAAATAATTGTTTCTTGTAATAATAATGTTGAAAAAATTTATATATAAATTCACACAGATACTAAATATCAAAAAATTATTCATTTTTTAAAAACATTTTTCAAAATCATTGTTCCGATCCTAGTCACTCATCTCAAAATGATAGAACTCTTCTTTGTATTAATTTGAATTGTTCTTCAAATCAGATATCATTTATACGGATCACAGAAGTAATTGCCCGAAACCTAACAAGAGAAGAGCCATTGACTCAACCCCTCGAGGTCAGTTACCTTTTGAAGAAGTAATTGTCCGAAATTAAAGTACTTCGAAGCTGTAGATGAAATAAATCAAAATGAATTTTGACAAACGACAAGTTTCTGATAAGTCCCGGATATTGAAAACTTTTCGAACAATCCTAGAGAGGGGGGTCTCATTTCAACTCCACATTCTTCTCTAGAATGTCTCCACTTATTTATGGTCGAAGAATTCTTTTTAGGGTAGGTAAAGTCATCCTTCTGCCCTGAAGATTGAGTTGTGGAAGAGCTTTCCACTTCGTGTATCGGAGTGACAAGAAAATGAGAAACGTGATGCGACAAATATCCGTCCTGAAATGTATTGTGATTGTTTTTAGAGGAACCTTTTTAAAAAGAAATCGTATAAGTGACTTTCTTCCTGACACGCGAACAGGAAGGAATGGCGCTTGTTTTGTTAAAAGATTATTGCTTTTTTTATTTATTTATTTAACGAGAGAGAGATGTAAGAGGCTTGCGCTTCTCTCGCGATAAAAACACTCGACATGATTCAAGTCTCTAATCTATTTATTTCAACACTAAGAACAGACACAATTTCAATTAATAATATTAAGATAATGCCTTAATGAAAATCGTGAAATTTGAACAACGACAGTAACACGTAAGCGATTAGTCGACGAACAAACTGGATCCTTCTTTTGGTTCAAGATCTAACTTATTATCTGATTTAATCTAATCTTAATTCAATCTTAGTGAGCAATCGTCACTTTAAGGTTTCCTTCTATTAATAATCAAAGCTCTATAATTCAAATATTATACCTTTAATATCTGTCTCATCTGCTTCAAGTATATCTCCTCTCCTTCTCTCTAAGGCTAGTAAACCTCGCCTATTTATCGTAAGTTAATTTGCATATCACGATTCTCTTTTTTTGAAGAGCTGGTTGTGAGTAACGTGAATTGATAGTCCAAAGATTTCCAAAGAGGATTAGTTTGAAGGTCGCCTATAGATCCGTCACAGAGGTAATATATGTAGATCTCCCAACATAAAACTAAATATAGCTTTAATTAAATCGTCAAATGTTTTCTCTAAGAAATTGTGGTATAACTTGTTATAATCTTTTATTAATTTAAATATTTTTCAATTTTCATCTGACTATTTAATGCACAATGGGCTCAATTCACGATGGTCACATGATAAAAATAAATATATGTCCTCCATAAAATTCAAAATAGACATCAAACTTATTGTACTTGTTGTTCTGTTTGTAAAACTTGATAAAATTTCATATTTTTCGTTTGGGTAAAAATGTTAAATGTTATAAAAAATAAATTTCCTTAAAAGATTTTAAAATCAAAAATAAATGTATTGTATGCATGTACTTTTTTTTAAAATAAAATGCAGTTTGTCTACCTTTGTGTTTTATTGTTGTATTTTTTAAAAAAAAGTTTCTGGAAAGATGAAAAGTTACGTACAAGGAAAACGCATGGAACTGATTACCTGAAAATACATGATTGCTTTTATCGTGTGACTATGACATCATATGAGATTTTGAACTGATTGTCGAAAAACACATGGTTATCATTATCATGTGACAATGACGTCAAATGAATTGAGTCCATTCATGAGGGTCATATGATAAAAAAAAGGCATTCTCCATTTAATTCAAAACAGATATTAAACTAATTGTATTAGTAATTAAACTAGTATTATCCGTTGAATTCAAAACAGATATTAAAATAATTGTACTAGTGAGTAAACTAGTATTATCGATTGAATTCAAAACAGACATTAAACTAATTGTACTTGTTCTATTTGTAAAATTTCAAATTTCATAATTGGGCAAAGATATTCAAATGTTATAAAAAAATAATTCTTCCAAATAATTCTAAAATTTAAGGGGACATAGTACGATTTACACAAAAATTTTTAACTTTTAATGATTTTCATAATTTTTTTGGTTGTCTCTTATGTGTATGTATGATGTAAAGCATATTTTGTGCTCTAAATTTCATAAAAAGTTAGCTATTTAATTGGCTTGAAACTTATGAAGGGAGTTTAAAATGCTACTCCTCCTACAAAAATTAACACACATAATGAAATTTGATTTACAAGTACGTCAAACTATGTAAAACAAAAGTTGGTATGGGTTTTGCAATAACATGATTGGCGTTTGTAAATACTTCTTTTTATGAATGCTTATTGAAAATTCCTTAAGAAATGTGTAAATTATAAATTCAATTATTTTTTTAAAAAATAAGCATTGCTTTAATATTAAAAAATACATACCAACTTTTGTTGCATGTACTATTAGCAAAGAGTGAAAAAAATTTCCAAGTATTAGGCGCAATAGAAAAAAAACGCATTAGAATTTTTTAAATGAAGACAAACTAGTTATTTTATCTTTCTGAGATAAGCCAGTTTATAGTTTTGATTTGCCTTTAGGATGTGAATAAATATACAACTTAAAAGTTACCACAACTCTGCATTTTTTAAAATTAAAGCTTTCAAACTTTGTGAGTTTGTAGAAAAGTATATATAAAAAATAATTTAGGTTAAAAAAATTAGATTTAATTTTTAGATCGATTCTCGTCAATTAAATCGTACTGTATGCCCTTAAAAAAATCTTATTTTATGTGCATGTACTTTTAAATGATATGTATTTTTAGTACCTACGTATACGTTATTATTGTTGACTAATATGTACTTTTTAAGAGAAAGTTTCTGCAATTAGGAAAAGTTGGCAACAACGAAGCTCATGAACAACTTAGCTGGAAACTCATTATTATTGTGTATGACGTCACATTAGTTTCTTGAACTGATTGGCTAAAAACGCGAAGTTGTCATTATCATATGACTATGACATCACACATGAATTTAGCCCAATGAGAACAATCAGTATCCCGATCAAAAGACGAAAACAACATCTGAACTAGCTCTACATTCTTCTGACTTACACATCACTTACATTCTTCCAACTTAAAATATTGAAGAACTAGAGGTAGCTAACTCTACGGCTGGATATTGGCGTTCCATGCACTCGACCTACATGTATCTATAGTCATGCCTCGACAATAAATTTGAATCTTGGTCAAGTGATTGCACAAAAGATGGCTTCTCCTTTCTGAACCTCCTCGCTATGCAAACGACAGGACTTTGAGACACGACTCATATAACATGCATCAGCTTATCTATACTGTGGGTCTTCAGTGCCGCTAAGACTCACATTCATGACACGCAGGACCACAAAAGTTTTCCTATGACAATTAGGAGAATGTGGCCACTACTCTTTTTCAGATCCGACTGTATCCGACATTCTTACTCATATTTGTAGACTTTCTTTTTCTGCTGTTTCAGGAATGCAAATGTGAAATAATGATTGTATAACATTTGGTTTGATCTGTTCTAGACATAGCTCAATTGTTTCATTGAAATATTGAATGTTTATTATCCACATTTAAAAATGCAGCATGAGATCTAATGGCGACAGACTTCGTAGTCTCTTTTTTTGTACGGTGATCTTAACTATCATACCATACCCTTTAAAATTTGACACTGCTCCAACGTAAAGTATTACAGCCTCTCTACAGATTTAACGTGCATCATTTTAGCAACACGTCGTGCCTTTAATGCAGTGCTTCTCAAAATTTCATTGTTTGCGACCCATTTCCCAATCATAATTTCATCGCACCCCTCTCCGTAAAATAATAATATATATTGAGGTTAAAGCTTAAAAAAGATACGACTTCAATTAAAAACCATACAAATTATCAAGATAAGTATTAATATATATATATATATATAAAGGAAAAAAGCGATTCACTCACACTGACTCAATGAATAATCACGATATCTCCGGAATTTTAAACCTACGTACTTGGAATTCGGTAGGCAGGTTCCTTTCATGGAATAGACATCAGCTAAGAACAGATTTCGCAAAGATCGAACACCAAAGTGCGTTACGGGGGGTTTTAAAGAGCGTTATAAATAATTATTTCCATTTTAAAACTGTTAGATGTACAGTCTTGAAACTTGGTACACAGATTCCTTTCATAGAGTAGAGATTCCCTACAAAATGATTTTTAAGAAAATTGACCACCAAGAGGTGTTGAGGGCGCTTAAGGGGCGTTATGCGTGATTATTTCCATTTTTAAACTATTAGTCGTACAGTCTTGAAATTTGGTAAGTGGATTCCTTTTATGGAGTAGAAATCCGCTACAAAATGGGTTTTGTGAAAATCGACCCCTAAGTGGCGTTGTGGAGAATTAAGGGGTGTTATAGGTAAATTATCTCCTTTTTTAAATTATTAGACGCAAAATCTTGAAATTGAGCAAGCAGATTCCACTCATTGAGTAGACATCCGCTATAACATGGGTTTTGTGAAAACCGCTTCCTAAGTGGCGTTGCGGGGGCTTAAGGGTCGTTATAGATAATTATTTCCATTTTTAAACTAGTAGACGTACAGTCTTGAAATTTGATAAGCAGATTCCTTTTATGGAGTAGAGATCCTCTACAAGATAGGTTTGGGGAAAATTGACCCTTAAGGGGCACTGAGGAGAATTAAGGGGCGTAATAGATAAATATTTCCGTTTTTCAACTAATAGACCCACCTGCTTGAAAATTGGAAAGTATGTTCCTTTCATGGAATAGAGTTCCTCTAACAAAGAGTTTTGCGAAAACCGACTCCCAAAGGAGTGGGGTTGCAAGGGGTTAAGTAAAGTAATAGAAAAATTCCTGTTTTTGAATTTAACTCATTCACTTGAAATTTGTTGAGCACGTTTCTTTAGTGGAATTGAGTTCCACTAAGAATTAATTTTGCGGAAATGAACTCCATGGGAAAGGAAGGGGCGTTACTAGGGCGTATTGATAGATAAAATCCCCGTTTTCGAACTGCTAAGACTATAATAATAAACTTAGGTTTGCATGTTTCTTTTGTTGAATTGGAAACCACTAAGAATGCTCTCAACGGGGTTACGGGGCGTATTGATGATAAAAATTCCATTTTTACTCTGTCAGATTTAGACTGGAAATTTAGCACGCATGTTTATTTAATGGAGTAGAAATCCACTGAAAGTTGCTTTGGCGAAAATCCATTTGGTTATTGGGTTAAATGAGCGCAAAAAAATTCTACTTTTATATATATATATTTTAGATATTAATAGAAATTAAAAATTATATTGTATGTCTTTTTTATAACAAGAGGTGAGAGTTACAGCTATAAATGTATCTTTCAATACAATAGAATTCTTAATGCTAGATATTAATAATATTTATATATATTTAAACAGTATATATTTACTCAACATCTTGAAATACCCAGTGAAGTGGGTGGGTAACGGCTAATTTGTATATAATTTTGTATATGACAAGCCCATGTAAAAAATTCATTATTAATTATTAAACCTGTTCTTAACTTAGTATCGATAAATTAATTGTCAAATAGATTTTACAATATCAATGGCGCATACAGGAATTTTTCAAAAGGGGAGGAAGGGTGGTTGTGGGGTCAATATTCTACAATTCTCGTATCCTACCCCATTGCACCGCCTAAGAAATTATTTTGATATTTCACACAGTTCTTGGGAACAGTAACAAATTAATTACTGAATAAATAATCAGCGTTAAATGATAAAATTAATTTTTAAAAACAAATGCATAAATAAATTTTACGTACTATACACATAGCATTATACTCTAATTAAAAAAAATCAAGGGTTATAGGGGGGTCCGAAAGGTTCCGGCTCTCCCCTCCGCCTTGTGCCAGCCACTGCGAACTGATGCATTTATAATTTTAACAGAGTAAATGTGTCAGAATGTGTTTTGTTTTGCTTCTTTTTCAGAATATTTATGATTGTTTTATATAATCTTTCATTTTTCAACTTTTTGATATGCTCGCCCCCCTCGTAGGATTATCCGACCCTCTTGGGGGGCATGCAACACAGTTTGAGAAACGCTGCTGTAGTGGCAGAAGTATTTGAATCAGTGATTCGACTGCAACTGCAACGCCTTTTAAGATGCGACTGTGATACTGCTACAACCACGGTTGGTACTTGGTATCAAATTAAGGCGCAAAGTATTGTTTTAGGTATCACGTCATGACATGACTATGATCACAAGGTTTCTCAGTCTATGTTCCTTTATGTAAAGGGTGTTTTTTTAGAGGTATAGAAGTTTAAATTGCAATAAAACAACGATGTATCATTCGATTGACAGGATTTTTTTTTTTTTATTCGAAAGATAAACTTGTGGCATTACATTTTAAATATGATTTCTGGCATATGACTGCCACGGCTGGATCGGATGTAGTCCAATCTGGACGTCCAATTTTCGATGACTTTTTCCAACATTTGTGGCCGTATATCGGCAATAACATGGCGAATGTTGTCTTCCAAATGGTCAAGCGTTTGTGGCTTATCCGCATAGACCAATGACTCTACATAGCCCCACAGAAAATAGTCTAGCGGTGTTAAATCACAAGATCTTGGAGACCAATTCACTGGTCCAAAAGGTGAAAATAGGCGGTCACCAAACGTGTCTTTCAATAAATCGATTGGGGCACGAGTTGTGTGACATGCTGCTCCGTCGTGTTGGAACCACAGCTCCTGGACATCATGATTGTTCAATTCAGGAATGAAAAAGTTAGTAATCATGGCTCTATGCCGATCACCATTGACTGTAACGTTGTGGCCTTCATCGTTTTTGAAGAAAGATTCCACCAGCCCATAAAGCGCACCAAACAGTCAGTTTTTCTGGATGTAACGGTGTTTCGACATACACTTGGGGATTAGCTTCACTCCAAATGCGGCAGTTTTGTTTGTTGACGTAGCCATTCAACCAGAAGTGCGCTTCATCGCTAAACAAAATTCGCTTATGAAAATCGGGAACAACGGCAATCTCGTTTTTTGGGCCCATTCGACGAATCTACGCCTTGCTTGATCATATTTAAAATGTAATGCCACAAGATTATCTTTCGAATAAAAAAAATTCATGTCAATCGAATATTACATCGTTGTTTATTGCAATTTAAAGTTCTATACCTCTAAAAAAACACCCTTTATAAGTCTGCAACACGACTAGTATGCAGTGGCATGAACATTGATCGTAACTAAACAACCGACAAAGATGTAGCCATGACTTTCGGTTATAGCAATTGGGAAGAAGTATCATGTGGAAGACGTAAAAAATTGTTTTGGGTGCCTCATGGTGACATTACTATGATCACAAGATTCGTATTGTCTCGGGGTTATTTTTAATATAGCCAGATATTTATTGATATCAAACATATAATGGTTAATGGTTGAAAACTCGTTGACAAAAGTATTTCCTATCAGAGATAATTGGAATATAGTAGTTTTAAGCTCTCTCGTATCTGATATTTCTTTTTACAGATAAAGTACATTATCTGTAGGACAGCTTTTCCAACTCTGCAACAAGGCATTAAATTTTTTATTAATAATGTTTTCTTTTTTATTTAACACTTTTGAATACTACCTTTAATTTATAGGATCATAACTACTTTATAAGTACGTCTAGACCTTTTTTAATAAGTTATGAGTTTTATTGCCCTATAATATGTTTATAAAATTGTTTATGTTAAACTTTTTGATCTTGCAATGAAATCTGATTCGAGATGTGTGCAGCTTTATTACAAAATATAACGATGTTTAAGGTATCCGACTAGGTTTGGAACCGTGATTTTAAAAAAGTGTAAATGGATAATTTTCATCAGATTTAGTGTCACTTACATTAGAATACATGTAAAAAATTCTTTTAATGACATTTTGACAAAAAAAATTATTTAAATACAATGTTTTGGCAAAAAATGAACTTAGAATAAGTTTTTTTTCAAAATGTTCTCCTATTGTTAAAAATGCTTCGATTATAATAATATATTGCCTGTATATAGCTCAGACCTCTGTACAGAGGCTTAACTAGGATTTTGAAAAATTCAGATTATTTTCAGATTGATTGATTGATTGAATATTAACGTCGCACTGTTCAGCTACGCGAGAGCTTTTGGCGACGTAACACGTAATTTTGAACCATGGTCAAGTGACGTGGACGAAACCTGAGCTGGCACCCCCTCTCTAACTACCACACCAACGGAAGGACGTTTCAGCTCTCGACAGATTTAACGTGAATCGCTGCCCTACACAGCGGGTCTTTAGGTCTTAGGTGACCAGGCAAGCCACGATCCAATACCTATACCACTCGGGTACCGCGCGGTCACCAGATTGTTTTCAGAATTACAACCAATTGAAATAATTATTAGCGTTTTTCTTAAAATTTCTCCCCTCTGTTGACGTAAACCATGGATAATCCCCACTTCGAAGTTATATATTTCAAACATTTTAATTGAACCTCTATACAGAGGTCTGAGCTATATACTGGCAAAATATAATAGAAGCATGTTTCACAAAAGGAGAATATTTTTAAAATGGGTCATTCTGTGTTCATTTTTTTCAAAATATTGTACTTAAATAAGTTTTTATCGTAATAATAATCTTAAAGCAATTTTATATACGTTTTCCAATCTAAGTGACACTAAATTTTATAAATATTATGCATTTGTACATTTTGCAAAATCACGGTTCCGAACGTAGTCAGATGACAATATTAAATACGCTACCATTATTTAACGTAAGAAATGATAAATTTGGTTGTGTGCTTTATGTGATTTTTTTTTTTTTAATTTGTAATGATAAAATGACTTTTTTGATTTAGTGCAACGAAAGGCTAAGTGGTAACAATCATATTTAAGCAAAGAGAAATCAACAGAGAGGAATTAAGAATACTGTTATACAACAGTGAAACAGCAATGTTGTTTTGTTGTTTCTAACAATACTCTCTACACAGATTAACAAAAAATTTCAATAATGGGTTACTCGAAGGCACCATCATTTGCCGCAATTTCTCTATCAAGTTAAGTTTGATCCTTCTAAAATTGGAGGATTTCGAAAAGTTCGAAAGCTTGTTTCAACTTCGTTCCTCTCGCTCTTGTTTGGTGAGTAAATGAATATATTTTAATACTTTATAAATGGATCAGATTTACGATTTTAATTACATTAAGGTATCCGACTACGTTCGGAACCGTGATTTTGAAAAAGAGTATAAATGGATATTATTTATAATATTTAATGTCACTTATAGATTAGAAAACGTATATAAAATTGTTTTAAGAATTTTATTGCAATAAGATATTATTTAAGTACAATATTTTGACGAAAAGTGATCATAGAGTGGCCAATTTTCGAAACATTCTCCTTTTTTGAGAAATTTTCTATTATAATAATATTTTGTCTGTATATAGCTCAGACCTCTGTACAGAGGATGTACTAGAATTATTTGAATGCTATGAGCCGAATTTTTCACTTCTTCCTGGCATTTTCCACATTCAACCTTCTTACGAATAAATAAACATGTGTAATGCAAAAGATTCCGCGAATGATTATTTAAATTCTAAGTAATTTATATATACCAAGATTGTTAAGGTAAAATGTATAAAAATTGTCTAACATTTCTAAAGAAGTCACTTTTACATTTGAATTCACTTTCCTTTAAGAACAATTTTAATAATAAATGACATGATTCTCTTAATATAACATTATAATTAGAATATCTATAAAGAAACTTTTAAAATTATTATATGTATGAGTTAAATTACGAAAAGTAATTACAGAACTTAAGCACACGCCGCACAATTACACATAATAAAGATTATTTATTGAATATCTACGAGAATAGTAAGACTTGAACTAAGAACAACCTATACGAAGAAGTGAGAACTTCAAAACGTGTTTTGCATTTAAAATCTTTTAAATACTAAAGAAAATGAGACAGCAAAAGAATGGAGATTTAAATTTTTAGTATTATAAGAATCTAAAGTAATTGGATAAGATATATAATAAAGTTTGTGAATTGAGAATAAAATATAGCAGAAGTGTTTTGTAGTATAGTTATAATCAGAGTTATTTTTTTATCTTGGTAACCTATTTGAATTTCTAGGAGAATTTCTTGAATATTTGCATGAAAACACAAAAGAAAATTATATGTAACTTAAAGCATGACTTATAATCAAGAGATAAACATTCACTTTCTTTTTCGAAATACATTCAATATAAAATATAAAAGGCTTTCTAACATTTTAACACCAATTTATGTTCTAAATTTTCAAAACTTATTTTGGTATACAATGTTAAAAATAAAAGGAATGCTAACTATTATAAAGCATTATCTGTGTCATACCTTATCATAAACATAATAATACAAAATATAATTAACTAAATATTTTTAATTACATCGATGATCATTTAAAATGCAACATCATGAAGAGAAAATGTATTAAAATCAAATTCATTGAACAAAAAATATAAAAACAAGAATTAAATAACAAAAACAATAATTCATTTGACAAGCGAAACTACATTTTATTAAAATTCCTATGAAATCGTAATGTATAATACATGCTGGACCAACTTTTTCGCCAATTTTAGATCATATGCGTTTGATGTTCGACATATCAGGGTGGGTTAAGGAAGATGTGCAATCTAGTAGCTAATGAAAAATTGCTCAACGCTTCCTGTCACTGCCATTAGCAATTTCCGTGTCTGCGAAAATAATTTTTTAGCCACTTTACGGTATCCGACCGTGATCTTAACAGAGTGCATAAGTGGTTACTTTTCATGATATTTAGTGTCACGTAGATTAGAATACATGCATAAAATAGTTTAAGGACAATTTGACAAAAAAAAATTATTTAAGTACAATATATTTTGGCAAAAAAATTAACTTAGAATAACCTTTTTTCAAAATGCTCTCCTTTAATAAAAAATGCTTCTAAAATAATAATATTTTGCATATATAAAATAAAGACTTTTCCAGAGAGTCTGAACTATTCTTTTTTTAAAAAACTCACATTATTTTCAGAGTTACCACCAATTGAAATAATTTTCGACGTATTTTTCTTAAAATTTCTCCCCTCTGTTGTCGTAAAACATGAATAAACCCCCATCTAAGTTATATATTTCAAAAAATGTAGTTCATCCTCTGTACAGAGGTTTGACCTATATACAGGCAAAATATTATTATAATAGAAGCATTTTTCACAAAAGGAGGATATTTTGAAAATGGGTCATTTTATGTTCATTTTTGTCAAAATATTGTACTTAAATAATTTTTTATTGTAATGATATTCTTAAAACAAGTTTATATACATTTTCTAATATAAGTGACACTAAATATCATAAATAATATTCATTTATACGCTTTTGCAAAGTCACGGTTCCGAACGTAGTCGGATACCTTAAAGGGTTGTCAAAAAGCTCATTTACCTTCTTTTTTTATATCAGAAGGAATTTAAAAACATTCCTACCATCACCTTGGTAATCGATGCCAGCTAAGAAATCATTAAAAGATTTTCATATTTCCAAGAGCAAAATTTTTCTAAAATATTTCTAATTTTTCTCTCCACATCTGAGCATTCGAGGATCTAGGTGTTAGTCGTCCTTTATTTGGCCTATTGCATTTAGTATTCGTGTAGTTGAGCTCTGCCGACCAAAAACATCTAAATTTGCTTACTTTTCCCCTGAATATACACTTTTTGCACTATACAACATGTTGTCATTAATAAGATCACAGCTTCTGCTTGGATGTAGGGCGAAATCAATGTTATCGAAATGTATTTCTTGTTCCATCATTGCAATAAAGGCGTCCAATTAGTTTATCCGAAACTCCACGAAATTCTAGAGAATGAAGTTGGCTGCCTACACGGAGATCCAAAAGAAATTTCCTGCACAATTTAACGGTCGCTAGAGCCCGGATCGTCAATGCTGGCTCGATTCGTGCGCTCACAAATGTCTGAAGTGACCATTAAAATATCTGAGAAGATACAGGTTCCATTATAGTGTAAGAATGTGAGAATCATTGTGGCTCTAAAGTAGCTAATAGGTGCTGGAAAAGATCTTCCACATTTTTCCCGGGCTCGTTAGTGACAATATACCGCCATATTTGTAAATGAGTATTAAAATCTTCCAGTAAAGCAGTACAACTTGTAGAGTTAAGATAAGAGAATTTGGTTTGCTAATAGGTGGGCTATAATGAGCAAAGATTTTTAAGACGTTTTCTAATTTTCCATGCACATTCAGTTTAAAGACTTCACTTGTATCAGGAAAGAGCTCTCCATATCTCTAATAATACGCAAATCAGAAGAAATCTCAGTTTTGACTTCAACCAGGATGCCACTTTCTACTTGTCTAGACTTAGAAAGGATATAGAGGTAGTACCCATTAAATGATAAAAATCTCAGCTCGTCGTTGATAAGATATGCCTCCATAACCGTAAAGACATCAAATCATCCATGTTAAGCATTTGCAGAAGCTCTGCTTTCTTGGGTAGGGGCATACCACCCGCATTCCAATTGCAACCCACACAAGGATTATCTTGTAGACGTTATGTGCAAGGAACTAGTTAAAATTGTAGACGAATTGTCGCGACCCTACGGTCGCTGGTCAGTGTGGGTGCTCAGAATTAATTAAAAAGCATTTTAATAAAATCAACGCCTTTAGTTTTACGTTTCAAATCTCTATCAATATTTACTTTAAGTGAAGGGAGCTATCGAAGCTCAGTGGCTGAGTGGTAGCGTACCGGGTCTCCACGTCACAAATCCGGGGTTGAAATTCCGGGCTGGGCAAGATCGACTCAGTCTTTCGTTCCTGCTGTGGGTCTATAAATGAGTACCAAGCTTGCTTGGGAACAAAACATTAAATTCAGACCTGACACAAAACACTGGCCATCTGATCGAAACATCTGTTCATGCACCTCAGCACCCAAGGTCATGAAAACTGAGTTAAGGCACAGTAGGCCTTGGCCCTCATAGGCAGTTGAGCTACTGAGTTTAGTAGTAGAAGGAAGCTGTCAGCTTAATTGCTAACTTTTATGTCAATAATAATTACTAAAGTATTTACCTTATAAAGAAGTACGTAAAATTTAATTATGCATTTGTTTTTAAAAATTAATTTTAAAATTTAATGCTGATTGTTTATTCAGTAATTAATTTGTTACTGTTTTTAGTTCCCAGCAACCGAAATATCAATAAAATTTCTTAGGCGGCGCATTGGGGTAGGATACGAAAATGATGGAATTTTGACCCCGCAACCATCACTCCTTTCTTGAAAAATTCCTGAATGCACCATTGATACTGTACAATCTATTTGACAATTAATTTATCGATACTATGTTAAGAACAGGTTTAATAATTAATAGTGACTTTTTTACATGGGCTTGCACACATACAAAATTATATACAAATTAGCCGTTACCCACCCGCTTCACTGGGTATTTCGCGATGTTGTATAAATATACAGTTGGCAAAATATTTATTTGTACCCTTAAAATTTTGTATGTTCTTCAAAAATAAATTAAGTAATATAATTAAAAGTTTTTGAGATACATTTAAATTGCTTTAAAAAATAAGATCCTTTCACAATAAAAAATAAAATAAGCATTTATTTCAAATAAGTGAACTTTTTTTAAAAAAATTATATAAAAGACTATTTGTACACTTGCTTAGTAAACATTAACAAAAAATATGCAACAATGTAATGAAATTCCAATACTTTGTAAACAGTCCATTGGCTTTTATAACTTCTTCAAGACGCATTGGCACTGACTCAATTAATTTCTTTGTGATTTCTGTGTCTCAATGGAGTTCCAAACTTCTTGAAGTTTTTCTTTTAAGTTCACTTTATTTGCTACATTTTTTTCCGAACTTCAGTGCCCAAATGCTTCCATAAATATTCTATAGGATTAAGATCTGGAGATTGTGGAGATATTTCAAGTCGCCTTGGAGCATGATAAAGCAACCAGGTCTTAGTAACTATAGCGGTGTGCTTCGGGTCATTGTCTTGTTGGAATATCAAAGTGTTCTCCATGCTCAATTTCTTAGCACTATCTAACAAATTAGGTCGCAACACATCGATATAAGCTAAAGCATTCATTTTATTGTCAATAAAACTAAGTTACCCGCTCCATTATGAGTTACACATCCCCACACCATAACATTTCCGCCATCGCGTTTTAAAGTGGGAAGTACATTTTTGGGTTCAAGAGCTGTTTTATTTTTTATCCAAATTTTTCAAATACTTGGTGGTGTAAAAATCTCAAACTTGCTCTCATCAGAAAAAATAACCTTTTTCCAAAAATCCATGGACTTATTTTTGTACTTCATGGCAAACTCTAGGCGTCTTTTCCTGTTTACTTCACTAATATAAGGTTTCTTTCTGGGAGTTCTGGCTTTCAGACCAGCGCTTTGCAGTACATTTCTGACTGTCTGAGCAGACACTGAAACGTTACATGATGGCAGAGGATCATTGGCAGTATTTTGAGCTGATTTCATTGATTTATTTGTTGCTGACCTTACAATCATTCGTTTAGCTCTTGAAGTCAATTTACTCGGACCACCAGGTCTGGGCTTATTTTCAACACTGCCAGTCTCTAAATACTTTTTTACGATGTAACCAACGGTTGTAAATGACAGTTTTAAAATTTTTCCTATTTCCGGAAAGATTTCCCCTCTTTATGGAGCTCTGTAATATGGTTTCTCATATCTAAAGAAATTTCTTTGGTTTTGGGAGCCATTTTCAAGATTATATCTGTAAATTTAAATACAGAGTGTTTTTTTTCCAGGTATAGAAGTTTAAGTTGGCATTACTTTCAAGATGGCGACCGATTTAACAGCTGTCAAGTGATTTATTTTCAGTTTGGTTTTGGCAATTCATCAAAACGATCATCAAGCAAGGCGTAGATTCGTCGAATGGGCCCACAACGAGATTGCCGTTGTTCCCGATTTTCATAAGCGAATTTTGTTTAGCGATGAAGCGCACTTCTGGTTGAATGGCTACGTCAACAAACAAAACTGCTGCATTTGAAGTGAAGCTAATCCACAAGTGTATGTCGAAGCACCGTTACATCCAGAAAAAACTGACTGTTTGGTGCGCTTTATGGCCTGGTGGAATCCTTCTTCAAAACGATGAAGGCCACAACGTTACAGTCAATGGTGATTGGTATAGAGCCATGATTACTAACTTTTCATTCCTGAATTGAACAATCATGCTGTCCAGGAGCTGTGGTTCCAACAAGACGGCGCAACATGTCACACAGCTCGTGCCACAATCGATTTATTGAAAGACACGTTGGGTGACGGCCCTAATTTCACGTTTGGACCTCTGAATTGGCCTCCAAGATCTTGTGATTTAACACCGCTAGACTATTTTCTGGGGCTATGTAAAGTCATTGGTCTATGCGGATAAGCCACAAACGCTTGACCATTTGGAAGACAACATTCGCCGCGTTATTGCCGATATACGGCCACTGATGTTGGAAAAAGTCATCGAAAATTGGACGTCCAGATTGGACTACATCTGAGCCAGCCGTTGCAGTCCTATGCCAGAAATCATATTTAAAATGTACTGCCACAAGATTATCTTTCGAATAAAAAATTCATGTCAATCGAATAATACATCGTTGTTTTATTGCAATTTAAAGTTCTATACCTCTCAAAAAAACACCCTTTATAATCAGAAACTATTTATAAATATTATTGATAAACTAAGTTGAATCTAAAAAGTTTAATCAAAACTTTCGCCATACTTACACCAAAAGAATTCTGTACAAATAATCTTTTTGCAACGATTTTTCACACTTTTCCAGATTGCAATTTACTTTTACACTTAAAAAGAAAAATCACTTTCATACAACAATTAGACGCATTAAAGAAATGCATGATAAAGTGCAACTAAAATGTGGGTATTTATTTCATCAAAAACGAAGAAAAAACCGGTGTACAATAATCATTTTGTCAACTGTGTATACTGTATACATATATATAAATTACTCATATCTAGCATTAAGAATTCGATTGTATTGAAAAATACATTTATAGCTGTAACTCTCATTTCTTGATATAAAAAGGACATAAATTATAATTTCTGGTTTCTATTAATATATAAAATAGAAGTAGAAAGATTTTTTACGCTCATTTAACCCAATAATCAAGTGAATTTACGCCAAAGCAACTTTCAGTGGATCTCTACTCGATTAAATAAACAAGCGTGCTAAATTTCCAGCCTAAATCTAACAGAGTAAAAATGGAATTTTTATCATCAATATTCCCTTAACCCCGTTGAGAGCATTCTTAGCGGATTCCAATTCAACAAAAGAAACATGCAAACCAAATTTTATTATAGTCCTAATTGTTCGAAAACGGGAATTTTGTCTATCAACACGCCCCAATAACTCTTTCCGCTTCCCCCTGGAGTTGATTTCCGCAAAATTCATTCTTAGTGGAACTCTATTCAATTATAAAGAAACGTACTCAACAAATTTCAAGTGAATGGATTAAATTCAAAAACAGGAATTTTTCTATAACTCTTTTTAACCCCTCACAACCCCACTCGTTTGGGGGTCGGTTTTTGCAAAACTCTTTGTTAGAGGAACTCTATTCCATGAAATTAACATAACTTCTAATTTTCAAGAAGGTGGGTCTAATATTTGAAAAACGGAAATATTTATCTATTACTCCCCTTAATCCCCCTCAGTGCTCCTTGGGGGTGAATTTTCCCTTAGTATATTTTGTAGTGAATCTCTACTCCATAAAAGGAATCTGCTTATCAAATTTCAAGACTGTACGTCTAATAGTTCAAAAATGGAAATACTTATCTATAACGCCTCTTAAGCCTCTGCAACGCCACTTTTGAAGCGATTTTCACAAAACCTATCTTATAGTGGATCTCTACTCAATGAATGGAATCTGCTTGCTCAATTTCATGATTATACGTCTAATAATTGAAAAAAGGAGATAATTACCTATAACGCCCCTTAATTCTCCATAACACCACATGGGGGTCGATTTTCACAAAACCCATTTTGCAGCGGATCTCTACTCCATAAAAGGAATCGTCTTACCAAATTTCAAGACCGTACGTCTAATAGTTTAAAAATGGAAATAATTATGCATAACACCCCTTAAGCGCCTCAACACCCCTTGGAGGTCAATTTTCTTAAAATCATTTTTTGTAGGGAATCTCTACTCTATGAAAGGAATCTGTGTACCAAGTTTCAAGACTGTACATCTAACAGTTTTAAAATGGAAATAATTATCTATAACGCCCCTTAAATCCCCGTAACTCCCCTTGGGGTTCAATCTTCGCAAAATTTGTTGTTAGCTGATGTCTAACTCCATGAGAGGAACCTTCCTACCAAATTTCAAGTCTGTAGTTTTAATAGTTCCGGAGATATCATGATTAGTCAGTGAGGGAGTCGCTTTTTTACTTTATATAGAGAGAGATTTTAAGAACCCATTCATTTTAAAATTTAAAAAGTTATTGAATTTAATCATTTTTGAAGCATTATCGATACACATTTAAAAAATCTCTCCTTAAATTTAAATGCAATGAACTTTTTGTTAGTTTAGAGTTAATATAGCATATGCTGCTCTACATTCCTTACTATCAAATATTTTGTCAGTTTTTAAATTGATAGCAAAACTTTCACGTCTTATAAAAATAAACTTATTTTCATCACTAAATGAGATTTGAGAAAGAGCGTTTCTATATGAATGTGATTAACCTTGTACTTTCAAAAAGATTTAGATGAATCCTTTAGTAAATTTCATAAAGTGCATGTTACAAAAATAAGTAGATCATGAAAATTCTAAAATTGGTCATTCCTTTTTGCGAACTCTTAGAAAATATTTCTATTGCATTTAATTCAGCTACTTTATTTAAACATCTCTCGCATAGAGATTTTAACATTATAATTGAAAAGGAGGACACTTTTGAAGGAAGGACAGAACCCCTATAAAAGGAGGACGTTTGGTCACCTTAATACCAAGGCACTATATCTTCATAAATAATTATCGTTCGTCATTACTATTAGTAAAACAAACTTTCCTAAGTACTATCGCACATTTATTTGAACTTGAATGAGCGTTATTGGGTTAACTGGTGAAACGAATCCATTTTTCTAAAATTTTTTGGGTCGAAGTGTTTAGTTACATAGCATTTGGTTATCTGCTCATAAGAAAAATAGTTCGATTTTCGAACCTTGTGCAGAGCACATACCCTGAAACGATGGCTCGTAGAAATAGCCTAAGCTAGCAATACTCTACCTGCGGCCCACTGAGCCTTTTTTAAGAGTCCCAGCCATTTCCTGAGAAATTTACTTATTAAAAACTGTATAAAAAATTGGTGAAAAATTCTTTAACAGGAAATCAAATATATCAATTTTGCTTTATCTGTCGGTATCGTACGGGATGAATTGATATCCTTTTTCTATTTGGAATGGTTACGGTTAGTGATAGCCTACAACAGTGGAGTAGTGACAATTTTACGAAAGGAACTGATTTTTAACTATATTTTATATCTTACTAGCGAAAAATATTCGAAGAAAGTAGATCTTTTCAAGAAGATTGGGAGGTTGACTATTTTGTTGTGAAAAACAAACATGTATCAGTAATTGTTTGATTTGTCACGACAGTGCTGTATTTAAAAAAAATACTAATAAACAGGAATCATTCAATCACACTTTTCCTGAAAGATCTCTTTCAAGAGGTAATAAATAGGTTTTCTTGAATAATCTTTGCAACAGCAACAAAGTGTTTTGTCAGTTGTAATGTCACAAAGGTAACAAAGACATTCTATGAAGCTTATTATATTATTGTTAATCATATGAAACCGCTTACTGATGCAGAAATTGTGAAGGAGTGTTTCTTAATTGCTTTCAATTTAGTGTTAGTGACAAAAATAAAAATATATAAAAAATTATAATTTAAAAAAAAGCAAAACAGGAGTTATAATATTTTTATCAGTTTTCCTCATTTTAAATATCAATGTTATCTTGGTCTTAAAGCATTTATCCCTATTTATCCTCATGTAGCGGCCCGCGAGGAAATAACTAACATATGTATGCGGCCCGCGTGAAATAAAAACATATGTATATATATATATGCGGCCCATCAGAAAAAAGGTTGAGTACGCCTGGTCTAAACCCTGATGAAAAATCTAATTTACTGTGTTGATGAATCGGATAGCGGTGAGCTGTCTTGCTCTAATTTAGATTCCGATGAAGACATAAGATTGTGTGAAAGTAATGGGAGGAATCGATGTAAGTCCAGATGTAATTGATAATATTCCAGTAAATCTTGATACATATGTCGCTAAGGATCGAACAGAATGGATATCGCATTCTAGTAATGATCCTGGCAATTTGTGACTCGAAATGTTTTGCAACAATGCAGTGGTCCAAAGGCTTCGCGAAACATAATGTCAATGTTAGTTTTTATGATATAAAGAAACATAAAATATGTTAATTGCAAAAAAAATATTAAAAGTCTTCAAACTAAACCCTACTGATCAGTAGTCCTGCAATTGTTCAGTTATTACAAATAATTTACATATTTTATACCACACATATATTTACATATTTTAATGACACCAGCGAACGTTTAAAGATAATCGAATTCCCGGACGTTCTAGTATTAAAGGAAGTGCTGGACATTTGACCAAATACCTTACTCTATCAATGAAATAGTACGAATGTTGAATCATAACTCGAAATTTGTTTTTGTCCGCCACCGATGTGTCCTGAATTTTTTGCGTCGTTCAACTCCATTCTCATTGATTGGAACAATTATTTGACTCGAATAAATAACGAATGAAACAGGAAAAAATTTCATGATTTTTTTTTTATTCTTATTTTTTAAAACACAAAGAGAAACTTATACGAAGTGAATTTAAAAAATACAATTTGGTTAGAGTTGAAAGAATTTTTAATTTCAAAATACTGCTGGAAAAATATTAATCTAAAGTGTGAACCAAACTTTGTAAGAGATTTTGAGAAACGCTCTCTTCCCATTTTAGTAAGCTATTTAAGTTGATCCATTGACTCTGACGCATCGAAAGAAATAAAATCATGTCTTAACACTTGTCATGGTTCCGACTGCGTTCGGAACCGTGATTTTCAAAAGCGCATAAATGGATAATTTTCATAATATTTAGTGTCACTTAGATTAGAATAGATGCATAAAATTGTTTTAAGGACATTTTGACAAAAAAAATGTACTTAAATACAATATTTTGGCAAAAAATTAACTTAGAATAATCTTTTTCCAAATGTTCTCCTTTTGTGAAAAATGCTTCTATTAGAATACTATTTTTCATGTATGTAGCTCAGACCTCTGTTCAGAGGCTGAACTAGAATTTTTGAAGTATAAAACTTAGAAGTGGGTTTATTCATATTTTACGACAACAGAGGGGAGCAATTTTAAGAAAAATGCGAATAATTATTTCAATTAGCTGTAACTCTGAAAATAATGAGAATTTTCAAAATTTCTAGTTCAGCCTCTGTAGGAAGGTCTGAGCTATATACAGGTAAAATATTATTATAATAGAAGCATTTTCACAAAAAGGAGAACATTTGGAAAAAGATTATTCTAGTTATTTTTTGCCAAAATATTATATTTAAATAACTTTTTGTCAAAATGTCCTTAAAACAATTTTATGCATGTATATTCTAATCTGAGTGGCACGAAATATCATGAAAACTATCCATTTATGCGCTTTTTAAAATCACGGTTCCAAACGTATAGTCGGATACCTTAAATTTTTGTTGACTTAAAGGAAGAAAGTGCATCCTATAAATACGTATGTACGATCATTATCATTTAAAATTATGCATTTTTTATGAATTAATGGAATTTCAAAAGAAGCTATGCTCTCTTAAATCGAAATACTCTCTATCAAAAAATGACTGATAATAAAAAATATAGTCATAAAACATACAGCTGTGAAATAAAACTAAAACAAATATTGAAATATGAACAAAATGTTTAGTAAGAACTGGACAATTTTGTTGAAGTTTTATAAGTTCAAAAATAATTCAATTGGTCAATCTAGTGCAATGAATTTTTTTTTAATCCTGTAAATTTAATATGAGTTGGTAAAATCATTTTAATTAATAAAGTAATTTAGAACTGAATTTTTAAAACCAGAAGCTATACAACAATGGCTGTTGAACACAGAGATCGGTAAACAAAGTTCATTGTTACCTCACGATGAAATTCCAACTAAATAAGTATTCTTGAAACAATGATACGTTTCAATAGATATCAACAATAGTATTCATTCAGTAACAGATGAGCAATCGACTTATCAATTGCCACCATCTTGCTGTCGCATTTACAAAAGCAATTTGGAAAGATAAAATTTTTGAACATCTTTTAAAAAACTACTAAACGTTATTTCAAGATATTTTCATTCAATCCAAATTTGTAAGTAATTTATATTTTTCTTAATATCATAAAGAGTGTATTATGACAAATAGTTGGATTTGACCTACATTGAAATTTCCCAAAATCTACTTATTTTCATTTCGTTTTTCTTAGAATTAAAGAGACAAAATTTTTTACACTATGAAAAATATTGTTTACCAAAATTACATAAATTGAATTAAACTTACACACGGTTCTCTTAACAATTATTTAGCAATGTTTTTATCCATTTTAATTGAGCTTTTGCTGTATGCCCAAATACTTATGTGTTCAATGAAAGCAATTTAGAATGCCTGAATTATTATTTCTTTAAGTTATTTTACTATTCATTTCTAATTACAATTTTTCTTTCGTAATTCTTAACAGATGAACGTGTTTCTAATTTTCGCTCGAGTTCAGCTTCATTGGATTCAATGTACTTATTTTCTTAGCTTGATAAACGCGTATCCTGTTTTCTACGCCATCAAGATGCTAGTCGCAATACGCTGGAGCTTCAGTTAGTCTATCATTATAAACGTTTAAAATTAATTAATTATGTATTGTAAGACTGATACATATGCAGTTTGTTTCATTTGAATAACTGCTCCTTAGTGCTTCATTTTTTTATGTTATTGAATGTATTTTATTTTGAATTAAAAATTCCTTAACTTCTTTTTAAACTTTGAAAATATCAAAGAAGTTTCAAAAATGTCTGAATAATTGCGAAATTGTATTGGTTCTTCACCACAAAACGGTGTTTATTAATTATCAATAACTATATAATGGGTTTTTTTAAAGAATTAGCAACCTATAAAAGATACACTGGTGTCCAAAAGTTAAGCATAATTAATAATTATGTGAATAAAGAAAAGAACTGCAAATCAGAATGGCGGGAAACGTGATATGTGAGTTTAAAATGGTAGTAAAATAAGGGAAGCAAATCAAAAGAATGATAATAATTAATTTTATTATCAAAGTAGTAGATTGAAAGAAAACTGAGCATAGCAAGGATTCACACTTTTAAAGAAAAATGAAAACATTAAATAAAATACTGATGATGCAGTTTAATAAGACGTGTGGTCACCTCTGACAGCCAGGCACGCTGCATAGCGATTTTACCATACTTGCTATGAGATGATGAATGAGTTGTGGGCTCAAACGGTTCCAAGCTTCTTGGAGAGCTCTCTTCAGTTCTGTAACGGAGCTTGGTGGGTGCGATAGGGCTGCAATTTGTCTCCCAAGCATATCCCATACATGCTTGATAGGATGTAAATCAGGGGGATTCACTGGCCACGACATGCACTGGATGTTTTTCCGTTTCAAAGGAAGTCATCAATCAGCACCACTCGCTGACATGGCGCATTATCATCCATGAATATGAAGTCAGGACCAACAGCACCTCGAAACACTAGAACGTAAGGCTCAAGAACATAGTCTTTGTATCTTTGAGCAGTCACAGACCCCATGTCAAAGAAATGGAGGTCTGTGCGGCCGTTCATCATGATGCCTGCCCATACTATTACTTTCCCCTGATGGAAAATTATGTCTTTTTCCGTTATGTTTCTTGGTTCAAAACGTGTTCCACGTTCTCTCCATATCGTTACCCACCGAGAATCACTACTCAGACTAAACCGGGATTCGTCACTGAACATCATATTGGCCCACTCTCTCCCACACTCAATGTTGATGTTTCAAACTCCAGTTCAAATGGGCACGTTTATGCTCAGACGTGAGGAATGCAAACTGCTTGTCTTCTGCCATACAGTCCAGTATGATTGAGTCTCCTGTAAATAGTTTGTCTCGAAATTCGTATTCCTGTGAGCACCGAACCCAGTGCTCTGGCAGTACTGCCCCTCTGACGTCGCGCTCTTGTGTGTTGTGACTCTTGGTCGACCTAATACCTTGTCGGGTAACATCTCTCGTTCTTTGAAACCTCTGTCACAGTCTTGAGATCACAGACTGGTCCACATTCAGAATTCGAGACACTTCGATTGTGATCGTGAGGATTCCAGCATTCCAACGATTCTTCCTTTCGTAAACATGTCCAATTGGCGTCTTTGTGCCATCATTCACCTTGTTTGATGGTTAACAACGTTCCCTTCACACAGCAGTTGCACGAAACTTGTCTGAACTGCCTATGCTGCGTGAATCTGTTTCTCCGCGTTCCGACATGTGCGCCGGTGTTTCACGCAGAACGTAGTTGACTAAAGTTTTGCATAAACCCCAAGGTTTCTTCTTCCCCAATTAATATATACAAGAAATGTGGAATAATTTTACGAATATTTACTCCGTGTTTTTCGCATTTAACGATTTATGCTTAACTTTTGGATACCAGTGTATATGTCAATATATATATGAGAAAAATTCCGAATATATTTTTATCATATTAAACATAATTTTTTGGGACGTGGAGGAGTGCTAAGCATGTGCCGAAAAATAAATAAAAGTCAATGTACATTTATTATAATTTCAAACTTCAATTTGGGTTTTGATAATTTAATTCATGTATTTAAAAGTGTTACATTTTACAAACAGATTTATATGAGGGTATTTTACATATTTTAAATGTGCATTTTAATTAGTTCTTTTAGAAAGATCGATTACATAAATAAAAACATCTCAGATGCTAAATTGACTCGTTGATCAGTATGTTGAACAAATATTTTTGTCTGAATAAGACTATTTGAATTTCATTAAATGATAAGAATAACAAATAAACCTATTCAGAGGAAGATTCCTGTAGAGTTGTGATGTGAAAAAGATTTAAAAACTGATTCAGATTGACTCAAGGAGATTGAGCTCTCAGATAAGGGAGCCTGGAGTTATGGTATTCCAGAACAATCCTTCTACCATTGAAAACAGCAGGCGCTGTATTTTGCAGATCAGTATCCGAAAGTTTAAGCAAGATTTACAAATTTATATAAATAATACGCTCAATTCAAGTATTAATTGAAAATGCATCGTAAAATCCGGCGCATAACGCTCACTTTTAACACAAAAAATAATATCGAAGTTTATGAATGCGCATTATCCACTGGGTATAAAAAAATGAGAGCTTTAAAAACTAAAAAAGATGAGCATAGAAAAAATTAGACTTCTACATATTAAATATTGTTTATTTAAAGTTTGGCATTCCTTATGCGCTTGAAGGAATGTAGTTCTAGAAGTGTACAATTTTTTTCTAAACCTTGGAATAAAACCTCGAAATAATTATTTTAAGGTAAAGGGTGTTTTTTTAGAGTATAGAACTTTTTAAACTGCAATAAAACAACGATGTATTATTCGATTGACATGAATTGTTTTTATTCGAAAGATAATCTTGTGGCATTACATTTTAAAAATGATTTCTGGCATAGGACTGCCGCGGCTGGCTCAGGTGTAGTCAATCTGGACGTCAATTTTCGATGACTTTTTCCAACATTTGTGGCCGTACATCGGCAATAACACGGCGAATGTTGTCTTCAAATGGTCAAGCGCTTGTGGCTTATCGCATAGACCAATGACTTTTTACATAGCCCCACAGAAAATAGTCTAGCGGTGTTAAATCACAGATCTTGGAGGCCAATTCAGAGGTCCAAAACGTAGAATTAAGCGGTCACCCAACGTGTCTTTCAATAAATCGATTGTGGCACGAGCTGTGTGACATGTTGCGCCGTCTTGTTGGAACCACAGCTCCTGGACATCATGATTGTTCAATTCAGGAATGAAAAAGTTAGTAATCATGGCTCTATACCGATCGCCATTGACTGACTGTAACGTTGTGGCCTTCATCGTTTTTGAAGAAGTACGGAACAATGATTCCACCAGCTCATAAAGCGCACCAAACAGTCAGTTTTTCTGGATGTAACTGTGTTTCGACATACACTTGTGGATTAGCTTCACTCAAATGCGGCAGTTTTTGTTTTGTTGACATAGCCATTCAACCAGAAATGCGCTTCATCGTTAAACAAAATTGTTGGAAAAAGTCATCGAAAATCGGACGTCAGATTGGACTGCATCCGAGCCAGCCGTGGCAGTCCTATGCCAGAAAATCATATTTAAAATGTAATGCCACAAGATTATCTTTCGAATAAAAAAAAAATTCATGTCAATCGAATAATACACGGTTGTTTTTATTGCAATTTAAGTTCTATACCTCTAAAAAACACCCTTTATAAAACATTATACGTACATTTCAGGCTTCTTCGTTAAAGGCGTGCGCATTATACGGTGAATATACATGAAAATTAAAAATTGCAGCTTGAAAGCAAAATAGGTGCACGTTATACGTCAGATTTTACGGTATTTACAGAAGGTTCCACGTAAATTCAAGCAAATTCACAACAGGAAGGCTTTATATGAGCTTGTGGAAGGATTATAAGGGGAGGAAAGAACATTTTTATTTCTATCCATGTAAAAATTCTACTTATACATAAAAAGTTCAATGGAGGGGAGTGTAACTAGCTCTCTCTCTAGATTATGTCATCCAACAGATGGCAGGAGCGTCTAATTAAAGAAAACAGTTTTTAAGCACTTATATATGAGTCGCTCAAAGCCAATACGCTTAAGTCCATTTTTTAGATATTTTCTGATTCTTGTAAATTTTTGATAAAATAAATAATATTTTCTTAGTTATTAAGGGATTTACTCGTAGTTTCCTTTTTCCTATGGCCATGGGAAAAGCAGCTTTTCCCATGGCCAAATACACTCAGGAATATCGCAAATAGCGACCCAGAAGCTAAGTACAATCGCGAAACTTTGCAAATTACAGCGTAATGTGATATGCAAATGATCAAGTTTTTGTGACAATACGCATGCTCATACACGCCCGGGGGGCGCTACAATCAGGAAAGAGGGGTGCTATATAAGCCAGCGCAAATTAGAAGATTCATAAAAGTGACGATTACCCCGCCGATTGTAGGAAGACTTTCGTAAGCGAAACATGCCAGGTAAACGTGCTAGAAGACATTTCTCACAGTTAAGTGAGTTTGAGAGAGCCTGATCATCGGGATGAAAACTGCAGGCTGGTCGACGCACCGTGTTGCTGGCCAGGTGGATCGTTCGGAGTGCCCCGTTAGAAATTGTTGGGAGCAGTGGACACAAGAAGGTACCCACGCGCGGAAAACCGGGTTCTGGAACGACCAGGGAAGACCACGAGGATCGAAGGATCGTGCGGCAAGCACTTGTGGACCCCACAGTGACTCGTTCAACGATACGAGTAGACGTAGGCGTAGCAATTGTTCCACAAACAATTTTCAGACCCCTTGCCCGGAACCAAATCTTAAATCAAGAAGCGCCTTTTCCATGCCTCCCTTTTAACACCGGAACATCGGCAGCTGAGTCTACAGTGGTGCCAAGCCAGATCAATGTGGAATGTCACAGATTGGCAAAAAGGTTGTATTTAGGGATGAATCCAGTTTGTTTTGGGGAGAGATGATAACCGTGTACGGGTGTGGAGATGCCCTGGTGAGCGGTACAATTCCCCCCACACTGTTCTACGTCACTCTGCCCGCACAGCTGGTGTAATGGTCTGGGTCCCCTTTAATTGTGATGCGTGGAACCTTAACGGGCCAGCACGTTACGTTGATTATATTCTTCGATACCATGTAGGACGATTCCTAAATGGTCTCTCAGGCAATTTTCCAGCAAGATAATGCTTGTCCGCATACAGCAAGAGTTGCTCAAGACTTCCTCGTCATTTTCAGACTCTTCCATGGCCGGCCCGCTCCCCGACTTGCCCCTGTAGAGCACATGTGGGATCAGCTAAAACGGCAGATGCCATCGTGTCACTCTGTACATGATTTAGAGTTGGCTGTTCAAGATTTGTGGGCCCCAGCTGCCTCAGGACAACATAAAAGGTGCCTAATCAACTCAATGCCGAACCATGTGGCGGCATGTATTGCAACTGGAGGTGAGTCCAACGCGCTATTGAAGTTGCCCGGTATTTGTGTCGTTGCACACCTGTATTCGTTTAATTGTCTGGTTTTGAGAGATCAACCGAATCGCTCATCTGTGTCATTATGTGTATTAAATATCATTTCAATCCGATGCTTTCTTCTTGTGTCGCTATTTTCAATGTTCCTGAGGTGTATATGGAGTCTGTTCGCGCGTGTTAATAGTAACAGTAAAACTGAGTTTGATTGGAAACTGAACTCGCACATAAGCTTGAGGACTTAATGCGGGCTCTGATTTTTATGTACCGTGTAACCCTCTGGATTACTGGGGGAGAATTTTGTCCGGAAATCACCAGGCAATAAAACTACCATTCATCCCATAATATCTGTACTATCTCGTAAATCCTGAAGGTCAATTTAATGGTTCTATAGCTTTCTTGTGAGACATCGTATTTTCATCCCACACTAAAAAGATTACATTGTCCAAAAATCCTGCCCTGAGACCTATTTGTGCTTAAATTGCAGGTGGGTGAATCTTCATGTGCAAGATTCAACTGTAATTTTAAAACAGAATGTGTGCAGGTACGGCGGCCGGTCGGTAGTGTCACAACTATACCATAATTAACCACAGCAGCTGCTATCTTCTGGTTTTTCTGTCGTACATTAATAATAAGTTTAGCAAAAACGTTTTCAGGTTCCTCCAGGGGCGTCGAGAAAGAGAGTGAACACTGGCAGATTCTATTTTATGTAATACTTGATGGAAAACAGGACTTTGTCCTGGAATTAATTTAGGAGGGATTAATTCTGTTACTTGATGTTGCAATGTCATAAAATCGTAATCTAATTCTCGAGCAATTTCGTAAAGTCATTTCTGTCGACTCATCGAACCAATCATTCAAAATCAGGAAGTTTCTTCCTACCATTGTGAAAACCTTATTTTCAATTATTATTAGCGTTTCGTTTATGGATATTGCTCATTGAAAGTCTTATCTGCATGTACTTACTGCGGTCTTCGCATTACCAGCGTCATTCAGAGTGAAACTTTTACTTATAAACACAGTTACAGTCAACTGAGTTAAACTTTCTGCTTCGACCCTGTTTCTATTATACAAACATTGGTCAAAGGGAAGCAGAAAGATTTTATCATTAAAAAATTAATATGACATAAAAAAAGAAAACCTAGAAAAATCGCGGTCTTTTTTGAAGATAAATACTGCAAAATTTGCTAATAAATATTTCTCACCAAAATGACGTTTAATACAGCGATATAACATCAATCTGGTTAATTTTTTTTCAATGGCTAAAATAAAAATATGACATTTCTTTCACCCATAGATTTTTACAATCGATGTTTTCCTTCTTTTTAAAAAATCCGGGATTCTTAATATTAATTTAAACAAATATGTATTCTGTCGAAGACTTAGTTAGGCCCATTGATTGTTTAAAATGGGCGGTGTAGAAGACAAAAAAAGTAAGCATTGTAGAAACCCGTGAAAAATATTATATTTTATGCTCTTATTCGACACACATAACTATGGAGCACTTAGGCGATTCGAGTTGAAAAAGAATAAAGAGTAAAATCCTGATCAATTCTTATCTTTGTTTTATAAAGGTACTTTTACGAAGTAAATGCGAACAATGCAATTAAGTTAGCGTTAAAAGAATTTGTTAATTCATAAAACACAGCAGTAAAGATATTAATCAAATTCGACCTTTGTAAGTGCTTTCTGAAATGCTCTCTTTCCACTTGTAATGATTTAACTTTTAAGTAGCGAAAGAATTAAAAATTAGTTTTTAGATTTTTGCAGAGTTGCATAAAACAAATGCATCCTATAAGCAACTACATACAATCATTGCCATTAAATATTATATATTTTGATAAAATAATGGAATTTCAAAAGATATTTCCCGATAAAGTATTAATCTACGTAATAAAGATTACTGATAGTAAAAATATAGACATAAAATGTAAATAAAAAATTTTAAAATATCGAAATATGAGCAATGTATTGTTAATATTTTTTAATACTGGACAATTTTGTTGAAATATATAATTAATTAAAATGGGGCTTAGTGTTTAAATTTAGTGCCATGCTTTAATTTAAATACTCTAAGTTTAATATAAATTTATTTTTTATAAAATCATTTTTAATTAGTATAGTAATGAAGAATTTAAATTTTTAAAACCAGAAACTATGTACAACAATGGTGCTTAAACACAGAGATCGGTAAACAAAGTTCATTGTTACCTCAAAAGGAAATTCTGCCTAAAGGAGTAATCTTGCAAACAGTGATACTTTTCAACAAAGATGAACAACAGTATTCACTCAGCAACAGATTATGAATCGAGTTATTAATCGCCGCCATATTGCTGTCATGTTTGCGTAAGGTTTTTTGAAAGATGATAACTTTTGAAGATCTTGTAAAAAACTGTTAAATCCATCTCAGGGAACTTTTATTCTATCCAAATTTGTAAGTAGTTTAATTTTCTTAAGGGGGTATTATAAAAAATAGTAAATTTTTGACATATTTTGAGATTTTCAAAAATTTACGGGTTTTCAGTTCGTTGTTTCTTAAAATTAAAGCGATCAAATTCCATTTACTCTATGCATAACTCTTGCTTACCAAAATTAGTCTACACATGGTTCACAATCTTAAACACGATTCCATTTACAATCTTTTACCAATTTTTTTTGTATGATTTAAGCGATTTTGTGTGCCAAAACACTTATGAGTGTAATTAAAGCTGTTTAGAATGTCTGAATTATAATTTCTTCATGCGATCTTATTCCCAATTAATAATTGCAGTTTATCTTGTTTAGTTCTTAACTTAGCAAAAAGGCGCACATGTCTCTAATATTTCTCGAGTTCATCTTCATCGGATTATGTGCACTTATTTTCTTAACTTGATAAATGCATAGGAATCAGGATGTTTTGTCACAATATGCAGTAGATTCAATTGGTCAGTCACTGGACTCTTAAAGAATTAATCAATCGAATATTCTATTGTAATGTATAGGAATATGAAGTTGTTTCATTTGAATAACTGCTCCTTAGTGAATAACTTCTTTATTTTACAGAGTGTATTTTATTTTAAAAAACCTTTTAACTTTTTTCGATCTTACCTTCGAAAATATTAACTTAAGTTTCAAGTGTCTGAATTATTATGAAATTGTAACGCTTCTTCAGAAAAAAAGAGTTTATTTTATGACTAGATTAATGGCTGATGGTGTAAATTATCAGACTAGAAAAAACGTAAACTTATATATAAGAAAAATTAAAATATATACATTTATATATTTGTCATACTAAACGTAATATTTTGAGGGAAGGAGAGAATCCTAAAAGCAAGTATCCCCCAAAAAATAAAGGACCACTGTGAATCAAAGTAATTTCAAAATTTAAAATGTGGTGTGACAATTTTATTCATATATTTTTGACGCGTTAGTTATACAAACAAGTTAATATAAAGGTATTTTATTTATTTTTATTCTATATATACATTTTGTTGGTTCTTTTACATTTATTTTCATAATAAAAAACGAAGTAAAAAATACAAAATTGGATGGGTTTGAGGTAAAACAATTATACCCTTCATGGATAGTATTTTGTTGTGTGTGAATATATTCTTCAAAAATTTCTTGTACATTGAAATCTGGGAAATATTAAACTGTTCGGTTTTACTCAAATAAAGTAGAATCCCCTAAATTCTGCGCCTAAATCAATATTTAATCAATTTATCACTCCAAACAATAATAGAACTGCTAACATTTCTATTTTCTGCGGTTGCTCGAAAAATTCAACTTTTGAGTATACTACACTGGTGTGCAAAAAATTAAGGACGAGACGGTTTTCAATATAACTTTCTACAAAAAGCTTTCCAAATCAACGAATTTAATACCGTAAGATCCCCAATACGTAAGGACATGTGTAATGTAAGCAACACTTACTAAAAGAGAAATCAGAGGGATAAAAGAAGCTTGATTGAAAAAGTAGCATGGAGCGCAATGCGACTGAAGGCCGAAACATCCCTGTGATGGGTGTCCAGCAAGAAACATCCGGTCTTTAGTAGGGGATATGATCTCCCCTGACTGCTAGGCAGGTTTCACAGCGTCTGCCCATGCTGTGAATCTTACATGCCCCACCAGCAGGAAGCATGCGTCTTTAATGACCAGGTGCTGAAGAGGTTAGTCACACAATGTTCAAACCTTGGATGGAAGAGAGTACACTATCTTACTATGAATATCGAGCTACTCAATAACATTCTTGAATTAGTGCTAGAGTACACAGGTAAAAATATGCTAAATACGTAAATAAGTCCAGTAATAGACGGTTTCCTACAAAAAAACTATGGAAATTCCACTTTTAAATGAATATATTAGGTGCTTGCTTCATAGCACTCTAGTAATAATACTCAAATGTGTTGAGTTTTCATTTAATTCAAACATTAAACTTTATCAAAATCTACTGGGAATTTTATTCTGCGTGTTCATTCAACGGCGGCAAACATAGATCTACGTTGTACAGAA
>BMAU01004171.1:0-36705 GCA_019973935.1 Trichonephila clavipes | reverse complement strand
TTACCAACTTTAGATCCTTTAAATTTGATTTGATGTATATTTTTTATGTTAAATTCGTATTGAATACAACAATATCGAAAATAAATAACATACAAACTCATATTTGACCCATAAATACTCATAAATAAGTGCAATTTACACACTCATCTAGCTGTTATATTCTCAAATTTGATCCAGTAACAGGTTCAAAAATGAGTATGCGATGTTTACAATTTTGAGTACATAGTCGTTGCTAAAGATGAGAATGGGCTATTCTCAAATTTGAGTATGTTTGCATCGGAGCTATTTTAAGTATGTGACGTATTCAAAAGTGAGTATTTTGTACTCCGTTCTGAATACCGGTTTTTTGCAGTGCATGAATCCATGGACCCCACATGTCAGCAGGGTACTGTTCAAGATGGTGGCGGCTATGTGATGGTATGGAACATGTGCAATGGGCGTGATATGGGAACCCTGATACGTCTAGATACGACTTTGACAGGCGACAGGTACGTAAGAATCCTGTGTGATCAACTGCACCCATTCATGTCCATTGTGTATTCCGACTGACTTGGGGAATTTTATCCCGACAATGCGACACCCCACACGTCCAGAATTGCTACATATTGGTTCCAGGAGCACTCTTCTGAATTTAGACATTTCCGCTGATCACCAAAATCCCCAGACATGAACATTATTGAATATATCTAAGGTGCCTTGCAACGTGCTGTTCAGAAGAGATATCTACCCCGTCTTACTCCTACATATTTATGGACAGCCCTGTCTCCTGCATATTTATGTGGTCAGTTACCTCCAGCACTACTTCAGACATTAATGGAATCCATGCCACGTCATGTTGAAACACTTCTGCGTCCTCGTGTAGGGCCTTACACGATATTAGGCAGGTGTACCAGTTTTTTTTTTCTTTAGTGTACATTGTAATCATAATACACTCATATACTAAATTTTAAAAAAAGATGAGTTTTAATTTGTACACTATTATGCCTATTGCTCTTATAAATTTATTTAAAATAAAATTTAATTTAGGAATTAAGAAAAATTGAGGCACATCCAGAAGTTTTCGAAGGCACATCCCAAATGCATAGTCACTAGATATTTGTCTATGGTGGCATTGTTATTTAACGTTTAGATATGGTAAAGACAGTCTCTCTTTATTTGGTTTGAATCACCGATGCCAAAAAAGGTGTACAAAGGGCTTTAAATAAAAAAATCCGATACTTATGATCCATTCTAAAGTGACATGGAGTGGATATTTTTTGAACTTGTTGTTACTGGAGTCTCTTACTCTCACGTCACGTGATGACCATAATGCAGACCTACATCTGCACAGATTGATTTATTGATTGCCTGTTAACATTGCACTTAGAAGATACAGCGATGATTAGAGAAGGAGCTCTCTCTGATACATTTTAACACCGATTAAGTGACGATGATGACACATATCCATCTCTTTAAGCTTCCAACGTGAGGACTTCCAGTCTTGACAAATTTCAGTATCGGCTCCTCTACACCGCAGATGTGTAGTAGCACCATGAATCGACAGAAAATACCGTTCAAGATTTCGCTACCATGACTATGATAACTTCGTTTTCTCTGCAGGGTTGGTACTTAGTGAAGTTACTGCAACAAATTGGATAATGAAGGTAGCGCTCGAGGTTTTGCCACTAATCCTACATGACTCGAGAATTAATAACTGTATTTGCACCCTCCTCAACGATTTCATATAAAAGCCTGTAGTGCAATCGGGAACAGATCTCGCTTTTCGACTGAAAAACTACACCGGCAATAGAGTTGGTAACGTTAAGCAGTTGCCTTCCGCAGTGAAGTACTGTCTATACATTCTGTGTGTTGTCAGAACTATCCTTTATATTATTGAAATAATATTCAGTAGTTTGTCACAGTACATCGCAGATATTAAGAATGATAATCCTTTGAGACTTCTTGCACAATTTTTTTATTTGACATAATCGGAATGTAAAAGGACATTTGATCTTCCGTCTTAATCGGTCATATCATACTCACGAATTAATTCGAATCATGCGCCTGAGCAAATACTGATAATAAACTATCATCGAATAATGGGTGTTATCTTCAACTTCGCTTTTAAAGTGCAGTTGTTTTTCGAACCTGGGAATATATATAACAACTATATTGTTTCGATCAAACAAAAAATTCTTAAATCTTATTTGATTTTTATAGAATTTGTTTGTAGTATCGTCAACTGCATTAAAAGTTTATTTTTTTGTAATTCATTTAGATTATTTGTTTAGTTTCTGAAAACTATTTGACATAAAAGAGCATCCTTATTCAGAAAAAATTGTATTGGATAAATTCTGAAGCTAAAGCTATTTAATCATATTTTTAAAAGAGAATCAAATAATATATTGTTGTCCTTTAAAATTTTTAAATATACACTTGATTTGTTTTTAAAAATATTTTTTGACCCTTAAAGTCTAACAGCAATCATTTCAAAAAGTTTGATAACTTTCTTGAAATCTTTCGAAAGAAAAACCAAATGTTACAATGCTGACTTGGATTTGATTTTGTTGCTCTCTTAAGCAACACGAAGGCTATTGGAGCTGGACCTCGTAATTTCCAACCACGGTCAAGAGACAAGGACGACATCTGAATTGGTACCACTTTCTTTAAACAACCCTATCATGCCAACAGACGGACTTTGAGTCACGACTGATTTAACATGCTTCAGCCCCTTTAGACGGCGAGTCTTCATTGGTACCAGGACTCTACCTCACGATTCACCAGTCACAAATTCGTGACCATGACTACTCGGCTACGAGGACACCCGAAGCTGTAAAAAGTTGTCACGACATTACTAAGGTGCAGCGCTGTTGAGATTGCTGTTTAGGTCAGATCACTCATGTGAAAGACTGCGTTAGGACGACTTTGGGATGCCCGTAGGTGTGAGCCTTGATAGATTACAGTAAGTGTGAGAGTCCAAGCGAATCTAGAAGTTAATTGGAGAGATATTTCAGCTGGATAAAGGGAGATAAAAAGTTGACTGGCCTTAGAACGTAAGCATCGGCGTATCCAGTCAAGGATACTTTTCCATGTGAAACTCCATGGTCGTTGAGACGTCACTAGTTACCTAATAGGAAATCAGTCCTTTGGTGGAGACCACCACAAAATAAACCGATTATCTCTTAATATTGTATGTAAATATTTTTAAAAGTATACCAATGATTTCAAACTTCAGTTCTAGTTGCATTTCTGCATTGCATCTAGAATTGTATAAAGCAGTTAACAATCCCTGACCGCTGTCTCTTCTATTTTTTTGGCATTAAAAATACTATAACGACCCAACTAATAATGTCGATATGATATTGTCAGATATCTTATATTCATTTTGATAGCTTTGAGCGTAATTGCCTTGTAGCAATGTCTTGGTCTGACTAGGCATACCGATAATAAGTCTCTATCTTCACCATGCGGGCATGGCTTAGCAAAGGTTCCGGCATCGATGGGTACCAGGGCCGTCTAGAACAGTGATTCCCAAAGTAGTCTATATTGACTCCCAGAGATCTATGACGATTTGTAAGGAGTCTACGTCAGAGGAAAAATAATTTGGTTTAAATGGGGGTCAACGACAGTGGCTCTCATTAAATCAGATCGTGACTTTAATTTTAAAAGAAACAATCAAATAACCAGATTAAACCTATATTAAACCTGTTAATCAAGAAACCAGATTAAACCTATTTAACACGTTTATTTACTAAATTTAATAAGGTTAATTTACAGTAACAAGATGACCCAGCATGTTTTATTAAAACAAAAACCATCCTTTCAGCGTTTCTTGCCAGAATTATGCTAGAGGGGTATAATATTGGATGTCCCGAATTTTTTCGGTTTCTCAATTTGTCACAGTCAATCTGCCAGGAAAATTACGTTTTAACCTACATTCTATATTTAAATGCCCTCTATTCAGATTTTGAAAGTATGTATATGATTGCTCTGACTTTTTGGTAATACTGCCGTAGAAAATGAATTCATACGGTGTCAATGAAAAACAACAACGATCATATTTTAAGAGGAACTGATTGGAATAGGCATTAACAAACATCTTAAAGTAAAGTTAAGAAACGGATGTCAGCAATTTCGACTTTTAAAAGACATATTTTTTTTATTTATCCCAAATTATGGAATATCGTGAGAAAATTTTTAGCTGTGATTTGCCTAGTGCGAAGGAATTTCAGTGCGGTTGCCAATCTTATAAAAAAAGACTTTACACTGCTGACCGAGGAGATTTTACGGTTAAACCTGACAATATTGATACCACATGTTGAAAATTTATTATTGAAGTACCAGGTTTTTCCCTCCAATTAAAAGCACTTGGTCGTTGCTCAGTTATCTCATGCAACACTATTTTCTGCATTAATTGAATTTTAATTTAACTAATTAACATATTTTCTTATAAGTTTTAAATAATATGCTTTATCACAGTTAAAAATTTAAGTCTCTATACCAGTTGTCAAAAAGACATTTAAGTTTATAAATTTAAGAAAATTCAGTATTAGGTAAGCAGGGGTCTACCCAAAACCAAAAAGCAGGTCAAAGTGCCTATAACATAGTGTTTCTCTAAGTTTCAATATTTGCGCCCCAATATTCGATCATAATTTTCATCGCGCCCCCTTCCATACAAGAACAATGTATTGAATTCAATAATACACTTTAACGCGCTACAGCTACAATATGACTTTAACCTCATGAGTGTCACCGGCGTGTATAAACATCTCGCTCAGACAAAGCATTAATTGCCCCGAACGTATATATACGTCTTTCGAAGTACGATCTTTTCTGGGCAGATCCATAAAATTATTCCGAGGGCTTTGGAATGCAAAGAAAGGACCTTGACAGTTCTTGCGAAGGATTTACTGGATTCAGAGGATTTGCGTGTTTATTCTTTTTCATCGCCCTCCCCCCACAATACATCACCTACGCGTTCCTACATGGAAAACAGTGGCATTGGGGAGTGAATCGTGTATAACTTTTAACTTTAATTTAGCGATTAATTATAAACCGTACAAATTATCTATATATATAAGTGTTAATTGTTATATATAATTATAAAGGGTGTTCTTTTGAGAAGTATAGAACTTTAAATTGCAATAAAACAACGATGTATTATTCGATTGACATGAATTTTTTTTATTCGAAAGATAATATCGTGGCATTACATTTTAAATATGATTTCTGGCATAGGACTGCCACGGCTGGCTCGGATGTAGTCCAATCTGGACGTCCAATTTTCGATGACTTTTTCCAACATTTGTGGTCGTATATCGGCAATAACACGGCGAATGTTGTCTTCCAAATGGTCAAGCGTTTGTGGCTTATCCGCATAGACCAATGACTTTACATAGCCCCACAGAAAATAGTCTAGCGGTGCTAAATCACAAGATCTTGGAGGCCAATTCACTGGTCCAAAATGTGAAATTAGGCGGTCACCAAACGTGTCTTTCAATAAATCGATTGTGGCACGAGCTGTGTCACATGTTGCGCCGTCTTGTTGGAATCACAGTTCCTGGACATCATGATTGTTCAATTCAGGAATGAAAAGGTTAGTAATCATGGCTCTATACGGATCACCATTGACTGTAACGTTGAGGCCTTCATAGTTTTTGAAGAAGGATTCCACCAGCCCATAAAGCGCACCAAACAGTCAGTTTTTCTGGATGCAACGGTGTTTCGACATACACTTGTGGATTAGCTTCACTCCAAATGCGGCAGTTTTGTTTGTTGACGTAGCCATTCAACCAGAAGTGCGCTTCATCGCTAAACAAAATTCGCTTATGAAAATCGGGAACAACGGCAAATTTCGTTTTAAGCCCATTCGACGAATCTACGCCTTGCTTGATCATATTTAAAATGTAATGCCACAAGATTATCTTTCGAATAAAAAAAAATTCATGTCAATCGAATAATACATCATTGTTTTATTGCAATTTAAAGTTCTATACCTCTAAAAAAACACCCTCTGTAAACCGTACAAATTATTTATATGTAAGTGGTAATTGTTATATATAATTATATATATGACATGCCCATGGAGTCATTGGTAATTATTAATGTTTTTCTTATCTTAATATTGTTAAATTAATTATAAAATACACTGAGCGCTGCTAATACATTTAAAAGCGTTTTATATCAGTGTATATGTGCATTTTAGTTTCTCTTACGTCAGAATGTATTTTGTTTACTTTCGGTAAATTAATAAATTTTAAGTGATCTTTTGGTTAATGACTTTTCAATATGCTCGCGCCTCTCTTGTAGTGTTATCACACCCCCTAGGGGAGGGCATGCCTCACAGTTTGAGAAACACTGCTACAACACAAAAAAGCTTGGAAAAATCTAAGGTATAGAGCAAAAATGGACTTGTGTGGGGTAGAATTGGAGGGTCTCCGAAACATTTACAAAAGCAAAATAATTTTTTGCTTTTGGCAACACACTATTTATGAGAATTAATGCAATACGCAGTGCATAAAAATTATTTAAAAAAAATGAAATTCTTTATTAATTCTCTGTTAAAAATCATCTAAGAAAAGAAAATCATTAAAGATTTTCACGTTTTTAATATTCTCATTAAAAATACAATTTAAATATGAAATTGTTGGGCAAACTTTGAAAATTTAAAGCGAACCTTTTCATACGGATTCACGGACTCAAGCGACAAGAGGACGGAATACAAAAGAAATGAGACATTAAGAGGACTTGGCACCCTTTGAGCAAACTTCTTTATTTACGTATTTAAAAATTATATTTTAACATTTTATACAATGTTTCTATTCAAGAAAATGTTACCAGATGAAAATTTTCATATATTATTCACACAATTTTAAAAATTTAAATTTTTTGAAGAAAATTGGGAAAATTTTAAAATTTTACTCCTTTTGTAAAAATTAATTTTTTGACCTGAATTTTTTTTATAATATTCTTATGGATGTTCTTAACCACTTTAGGGATCGATTTTAGAATAACTTCATTCGTTTTCCAGAAAAAAATAAAATGTTGATATACAGGCTAAAAATCAACGAAAAAGCCAACATGTCTTACATTTTATTTTTTTAAAAATAAAGTATTCAGTTTATAGCAAAACGGATCCCCAATTTTATTACATGCTTTATTTTTAACACGCAGGAAAAAAATTGAAGTGATTGGTAAATAATGGTCCCGAAGTATTAGCATTTTGAATGCACTAAGGTTTCAAAAACTTACAAACCGAGAAAAACCACTTTAAAGTTTATAATTCTGAAAAATAATTATTATAAGCTTAATTAAACTTAAAATACCACTTTAAGATATTACTTATACGTTTTTCTTTAAAATAATTGCATTTTCATATGTTTTCAAAGCCCACATTTTTATAAATGATCAACTTTTAGAGTACTAATTGTACAAAGAAAACTCAAGAAAAAAACTTTAAAAAAAATTTTTTCTGTCACGACAGAAATTTTAGCTGTTTTCTTCTTATAATATTAAAGTATTACATTTGTATGAAAAATATATCAGGAATAAGAACTGAAATTATAAAATTATTAATATAAAAAATTCCTTAATTAAAAAATTTTATGCACACATTTCACAAGGAAGAAAAATTACATTATTGTATTTGCCTCGGAAATATTCTGCTTTTAATACTACACATTCTTTTTTATAGTTATTATTTGTATTTATAAAATAGATTTTTTTTATCATAACGCATTTTTTAGCTTTTTTTACTAAAAAGGGGGTGAGACTGAATTGCTTAATTTGTTTTCAAAGAAAGTTTTATTCAACTTCTAACTTTCCGAAATGCACAAGTGATATATCAATCGAAAGATAATAATGCAAAGAATAAGATTAAATGAAAATAAAAAAAAATGATAGGTTTGTGAATTTTAGGGTACCAAGTCATCTTAAGCCTTTTGAAAATGGCCTAGAACAGTGTTTCGCAAACTCTCAATACTGGCGACCCAATTTTCAATCATAATTTTCATCGCTCCCCCTCTATACAATAATAATGAATCGATTTCAAAAATAACGTACTGCAATAAAAATGCACTTTGAGAGACACGCTAAAGTTACAATACGATTCACTCAATCAGCTCTAAAATTTTTAAATTATTATAAAACTTTAGAATTTTAACACATTATTTCAGTGCTTCTCAAACTTTTAATACGGGCGACCCAATTTTCAATCATAATTTTCATCGCTCCCCCTCTATACAATAATAATGAATCGATTTCAAAAATAACGTACTTTGATGCTAAAGCTACAATATGACTTCAATTATAAATCTTACAAGTTATCGAGATAGGTATTAAATTTTGTGCATAATTTTGTATATAACAAGTCAATGCACTAGTAATTTGTTAATCTTGTAACATTATTGATAATTAATTTATCAATACGTTGTTATTAGTACAGATACATTTATAGGTATATATTATATAAAAGTATTTTACCTTTATTATGTCAGAATGTGTTTTGTTTTGCTTCCTTTCAGTAAATTTGCAGTCCTTTTAAATCTTTTATTTTCAACTTTTTGATATGCTCGCGCCCCTCTTGTAAAGTTATCACGCCCCTCAAGCGGGGGGAGGGGCACCCCACAGTTTGAGAAACGCAGCATTATCTAGATAAATACAGATAATTTGTTTTAGTAATACTTTTAAGGGGACTTGGTAACCTAAAAATCACAAACCTATCGTTTTTTTTATTTTAATTTAATCTTATTCTTTGCATTATTATCTTTCGATTGATATATCACTTGTGCATTTCGGAAAGTTAGAAGTTGAATAAAACTTTCTTTGAAAACAAATTAAGCAATTCAGTCTCACCCCCTTTTTAGAAAAAAAAGCTAAAAAATGCGTTATGATAAAAAAAATCTATTTTATAAATACAAATAATAACTATAAAAAGAATGTGTAGTATTAAAAAGCAAAATATTTCGAGGCAATACAATAATGTAATTTTTCTTCCTTGTGAAATGTGTGCATGTAAAATTTTTAATTAAGGAATTTTATATTAATAATTTTTATAATTTCAGTTCTTATTCCTGATATATTTTCATACAAATGTAATACTTTAATATTATAAGAAGAAAAACAGCTAAAATTTCTGTCGTGACAGAAAAAAAAAATTTTTTAAGTTTTTCTTGAGTTTTCTTGTACTAATTAGTACTCTAAAAGTTGATCATTTATAAAAATGTGTGGGTTGAAAACATATGAAAATGCAATTATTTTAAAAGAAAAACGTATAAAATATCTTAAAGTGGTATTTTAAGTTTAATTAAACTTATAATAATTATTTTTTCAGAAATTATAAACTTTAAAGTGGTTTTTCTCAGTTTGTGTTTTTCAGTAACCTTAGTGCATTCACAAAAATGCTACTCCTTCGACAATTATTTACCAATCACTTTAATTTTTTTTTTCCTGCGTGTTAAAAATAAAGCATGTAATAAAATTAGGGATCCATTTTTGCTATAAACTGAATACTTTAAAAAAAAAATGTAAAGACATGTTGGCTTTTTCATTGATTTTTAGCCTGTATATCAACATTTTATTTTTTTTTCTCAAAAACAGATAAGGTATTCTAAAATAGATCCTAAAGTGGTTAAGAACATCCATAAGAATATTATACAAAAAAAAAAATTCAGGTCAAAAATTAATTTTTACAAAAGGTAGGATTTTAAAATTTTCCCAATTTTCTTCAAAAAAATTTAAATTTTTAAATTGTGTGAATAATATATGAAAATTTTCATCTGGTAACATTTTCTTGAATAGAAACATTGTATAAAATGTTAAAATATAATTTTTAAATACGTAAATAAAGAAGTTTGCTCAAAGGGTGCCAAGTCCTCTTAATGATAAAGTTTATTACTTTTTTCTCCAGTTGCTTTGAAGTGTTTCAAAAATATTGCTAAAATTTCACTTGTGATTTTTGTGAAATTTAAATAGTTTTTAAAAATATTGCTGATTAAATACTAGTATTTACTAGCTGGTATACCCGTTTTTCACACAGGTGAATTGAAAAATTAAACAATACAGACTGGATAAATAAGTTTTCAATGAGTTAATTTTACGTGAATTGCAAATTAGACAAAAAAAAAAAAATGCGGTTTACATATCTCAGCGGAACAAAAAACCATCTTTTTTAAATTTTAAGTCTGTAGATCTAATAGCTGATGAAAATGATTTATTTTTTATTTTTATAAAGCCCCGTAACTCTCTAGTGAGTCGATTTTTGAAAACACCTTCCTAAGCTGATCTCTGCTCAGCATAAGTTACACATTGTTACAATTTTGTGTAATGAACGTTTAAAATAGTGTAAGTAGTTTATATGTAGTGTAATCTATAGTAATACGTTAATATTACTTTCTGCTGTAATTATTTTATGTTAAATCTGTAATATTTGCAAGCAACGCCGATCCTTACGTTATACTGGCGATTCAATGGAAACCTAGCAAAATGTTGGCGATAGAGCCAAGTTGGAAACTTGGCCATTAATTGAACGGTGCAGAAGTTGATATGCGTTAGCGCCACCTAGTAGGGAGCTCCCCATCACAAAGAGGATAACACAAAAATCTTCTCAACAAAAAATACATATACATGCCAATTTTCATAGTGATATGTTGAACGGTGTGATGGAATGAGGTGAGGTCATATTAACAAACATCCATTTTTATATAGAGATATTGTTTTTGATTTCTAAAAAGCGTTTATAATATTTTAATATGCTATTTTTTAAAAAAAAGAGTTCTGATGTGTGTGCCAACTGGAGCCGTGTCTAGAGCCTTGGCTTCGTGAGAAGGGAAATCGTCTTGGTCTTGAATTGGCCTCAGAAAGGTCTTGATTCGAATAATTTTCACAGACAAATGTTATTTCTGGACATATCCGAAAAACTGAGAAATCGTATGACTCTTATTTGAATAAAAAGAGCTTCGTGAGTAATTAAAATCAAATTTTTTTAACATTAGATTTTGAAGGCATGATTATAATGATTTTCATAATTTAAAACATTTAGAGAAAACGAATTTCCTAATAATAACTTATTTTATTATAGATTGCTCTTGTTAAATTTTACATACATTACCACATTCGATAAAATGATCGCAGGCAGGGCTTACTTTTCACATGTGCCCAGGGCCTCAGGAAATCTTAAGCTGTCATTGAGAAAGAATTCGATTTTACATGCTCTTTTACCTTTCTTTTATTTACTTGAAGACTTTCCTTTGGTGTAAACCAGTAGCAGTGAAAATATTTTAAATTGGAAGCCCTTAAATGAATAAGAAGAAATGACTCACTCAAATCTGAATATAAATATGGGAAGTCATCTTTGATGATGGAACAGCCATTTTTATCTAGCCGATAACTACACACACATCATGAACGACTTTCCTTTGAAATTCTTTCTAAGAAAATATATAGGCTTGTTTCTTAGCTTTTATATATAGCAAAACTTGTCTGTTTCTATATGAATCTCTGTCGATGAGTTCTATTTTTTTCCAGAATTTCTTGTATTCCTTACGACCCAAAATTAAAAAAAAACATTTGAGAAAAAAAAAAGTTAAAATGGGAAAAAGATCATTTTAGTGGGGAAACATTTGCAGGTACAAACTTTTTACCTACTATGTTTTTAGTTTTTCTAAGCAAATTCTAGGTGTTACCGTGTGCGCTTTTCAATCAAGATGAGAAAATAGCTTTATTTTTCAATTCCTACTATTAGTTCGAATCCCAGTGGCTGAGTGGTAGTGCTTCCACTCAACAGATCCGGGGTTCAAATCCCAGGCTGGGCAAGATCGACTCAGCCTTTCACTCCTTCAGTAGGTCGATAAATGAGTACCAAGCTTGCTTGGGAACTGAACTCCGGGACTTTTGCGTAAGACTGACCACTTGACCGAAACATCTGCACATGCACCCCTAAGGTCACGTAAACTGGGATAGGCATAGAGTAGGTCTTGGCCCTCATGGGCTGTTGCGCCATTGAGTTCAGGTCAGCTGACTATTAGTTCACACTCTTCCTATATATATTTATATATCACGTAAATTTCCAATCGTTAATAAAATACTTTTTATTCATCTACTCAAGTTCAAATACATTTCAAGTATTTTCAATTATTTTCATTTCAAATATTTTCAAGTGTCATTCACTACAAATATTTCTTGTAGATGACACTTGATGTTAATACAGTTTTCATATATATATATATATATATATATATATATATATATATATATATATATATATATATATATATATTAGTTCATTAATTAAATTTAACTAATTAATTATAGTTTAGGAGATATATTTCTCAGTCGATATTATTCCTCTAGATGGCAGCACATTGGACAGAACAGTTTTTGTTAAATATGTGATGATTTAACTTAACCTAAATAATTATATGCTAGTTAGACATCAGCATTCCTTTTACACTGATTTTAAGATAAATTCTCACTTTTATTAAAAAATATGACTACAAACTTATAATGTCGTTAGAAAGTTTTTACTATTAATTTAAAAAGTGTTTTGCTACTTAATATTGTGATTACGTCATATGAATATACATATTTATATTAATTGTAATTATTTAATAAAAAGTAGCTAAAATAAAATTTTCTTTGTTGACCTAAGTAGGAATTGACTTAAAAATCTCTTTCTTTTTATATGACTTCTTTAGATTTTTAAGATGTCTCGCTTCAAGAAGGACATGTTGAATATATTATAGACCAATTTGATTTTCTAGGCAGTGAGCAAGTACGGTATTTTCATTTGAAGTAGAAGCTTTTCGAATAAAAATGCCTTTTTTTACTGTGGTGAGCATGAAATGGCATGGTAATTAGAAATGTAGTGTCAGAATGGCACATAGAGGCTAAATAATGCGCTGTTGCCATTGTCACCACACACAATTAGCTATAAAAATAGATAAAGATTATAATTAGAATATACTTATATTTCCAATTCAAAATAAACAAACATCTGAATCAGCGTTACACCTGACATTGTAAATCTTATGTCTACTCGTAAAAATTGGAAGCATAATTAGAATGACATCTTTTTTAACAGTTATATCTTTATTACAGTCCATGAACTTTGATGGATATTTTGTTTTTAGATTGTATTTTGTTTTTAGATTTGTAAATATACATTCGCAATTATACACAATTGAAAAATATGGTCAAATGTACATTTTCTTAAAATGTGATTTTTATCTTTATGAACGAAATTCCAACGCTTATTAACGTTATTATTTTGACGTGCTTTCAAAGCAATATTACTTGGCAGTTAATTACTACTGCTTCTTTAATTCTATTCCTTTAATCTTATTAGCTTTAAAAATATATCAATTATCAGATGACACGTCAAACGGATTAAAAATATGTTTGATAGATTCTAATTTTGTAAAATCTGTAAAAATCAGGAAGACAATCTTTTTCATTCCGAAAGATTTTCCATAATTTCTATATCGGATGTAGCAAAGTTTGTTAACTAAACTTGCAGTAATATGTATCATATTTGGAAATGCTCACACACGCACGCACTTCATTTTATTACTACGTGCGCATGTGCGGCCGATCGAACTACACACAAAGAATTTAGGAGGGGTTTCCAATCCACGGATGAGCAGTTTGTTTCATTCTGATGGGTAGTTCCGTAATAATAAGGTATAACTTTTGGATACTTTAACCCCGGACACCCTGTATGAAAACTAAAAACCTAACTTTTTTGTTTCCAATTGAAACCATGGGCTCAATTCATGTAAGGTCATAGTCACATGATAGTGAAAGCCACGCGATTCTAGCCAATCAATTTAAAAACTTATGTGACGTCATAGTCACACGAAAAAAACTATCTAATGTTCCCAGCTAATAAGTTCACGCGCTCCGGTGTTGCCAAGTTTTGCTCTTTGCAGAAACTTTCTCTTAAAAAGTACATTGTATACAAAATGCATTTTATTTAAAAGTATAAACGTAAAATACGATTTTTTTTTTAATTTAAAAAAATCTTTTTGAAGAAATTTTCTTTCCCTAACATTTAAACATCTTTACCCAAATATGAAATTTGAAATTTTATCTGAGTTTTACAAATAGAACAAGAAGTACAATTAGTTTAATGTTTGTTTTGAATTCAATGAAAAACACGTGTTTGTTTTTATCATGTGACTTCACCAATTGAGCCCATTGGATTGTAGGATACCTACAAATTGTAGGATAATCTTTAAAATACAAACAAATATATTTACATTTAAAGTTCTTACATTTGAGAATGAAAAAAAAAATAGTTTTTCGAACATGTTAGCGTAAAAGTTTCGTTAAGCGTAGCAATCTGATATTTGATTAAGGCGTAAAAGAGATAATAACCCAACATTGAAATACTAACTGTCCAACAGAAAATTGTCCTTCATTTAAGCTGGAGTATACATATTTTACTTGAACCGTCACATGATACATTTGCATTATATTTTTCAAAGCGAATACTTTTTTTTCCCTCTTCTTTTAGAGTGATTGAGATTAAGATAAAAATTCTCCACTTATGCGTTGCAATGTGAAGTTCCGTGAAAATGAGATCTTTGAAAAGCATGAATCCTGTCTCAATCAGAAATGCCTGGTCAAACTTTGGTTCTATCCAAATGACACGCTATATTAGGTTTCAAAATAAGACACGATTTATGACGTAATGTATCTGAGGTTAGCTTATGATACGAAAAGCGCAATGCGAACTTCGTACTTCTACATGATTGGGTATCTATAAAAAGACTGAGGTTTCAACAAGGAAATGAGGTTCGATTTTTTTTATGGTATTTGTCAAATAGATTTTGAATTTCCCATATGTTGTCAAGAAAATAGTTTAGTTACAAATTTTTATTTTCGATTGCTTGATAGTTAGAAATGAAATACTATGAAATGCTGTTTAAGGAATTGGAGCTGAAATAAAATGGCATGGCTTAAGCAATAATATTCCACAATTAAATTTAACTTGTAAAACTTAATTATATGTAAAGTTTTTATAAAATTATTACTTGTAAGCTTTACAAATGATATTTATTTTAAACTGATTGGCAATCAAAATATGCATTTTTAGGGATTAATAAGTAGTTAGTAAATTTTAAATAAATGTATAATTTTTTACGATCGAAGCTTCTCAGTATAAATATCTTCTCTAATGGGGTTCCGCATGAGTATTTAACCTTTACAGACCTAGTACATTCCCCAGGAGCTGGTATTACCTTTTAATGCGGCACCATACAAGCGATACCAATTACCACAAGTAGTTTTGATGCACAGTTTCCTTCCCAGAGGAAAGGAATCTGAGCTCTGGTGATACGAAACCGTACTTAGGATTTTAATTTTGCCGAGAGCATCCAAGCCAAACAGACACTCAAGGGATTTTTTCATGCCATATAATCATACGACATGGCCTCTATTTCTTTTCTGCATCATGAAAATCCACCGACTTCAGCCGGAGTTGAGCCCTCAACCTTGGGTGCATAAGGCCAGCGACAAGCCAACCACATCACCCAGCTGACCTCCATATAAATATAGGCATTTGCTATTTCAAATTACATTTTTTGTTACCTTATCTTTATTAAATCAAATACACTGAAACCGCGAGGGAGTGTTATATTAACGTCGTACTATTAAACAACACGTGGAATATTGGCGACGAACCTTGCAATTTTGAACCAAGGCCAAGTGACGAGGGTGGTTTCTGAGCCGATACCCCTCTCTCCAAGCAATCACACCATACCAATGGGAGGAATTTGAGATCGACAGATTTAATGTGTATCAAGCCACCTCTACACGGCAGGTATTCAGTAGTATCAGGACTCGAATCTGTGACACATAGGCAACGAGATATTGACCGTAAATACTAGGCTACAAAGGTCACGTACTGAGTGTGAAAAGATCTTGTACAAATAATTTTTTTTTAATTTTGAAAATTATGTAAGCAACTGTATGACTTCAGCGTGTTAAAAATTTATTTATTCAGTTCCGTACAATTCACTGTATAACGCTCACCTATATTTTCAAGCTGCAATTTTTAACTTTTAGGTATGTTCGATTTATAACGCGCACCTCCTTTTGTACGAAGAATTTGGAAATATGCATGTGTAACGCTCTTATGTTTTGGAAGCCCTTTATTCGAGGTACTTTTCACAAAGCTTTAGCAAAAAAGAGTGTACTTCACGCGTATTACAAACATCTAAGCTCACAAGGAATGCCATTTCTTATAAATAAACAGTATTCCGGTATATGTAGAAGTTTAATTTTTTTTCTATACTCATCTTTTTTTTTAAAGCTCTCATTTTTATACCCGGCGTATAACGCGCACCTGTAAATTTCGATCTTATTTCTTTGTATTAAAAATGCGCGTTACATGCATTGAATTTTAAGGTGCATTAACCTCTTCCAGGTTCATTTTTTTTTCTGGATTATAGATCAAAAAGTGACAATTTTTTTATACTTATTTTAAAACGTATGCATTTTTTTAAACAGAATATCAACACTCGTATGCAAAATTTCCTAAAAAGTTATTGTTAAAAAATCTATTCATATAAATGAGTAATTTACCTGTAAAGTTAGCTTTTTGTATGCTAGCAATCATGAGACTTTGGAGTCTTTTTATGCTAACTATAAATATAAAGCTTAAAATACCTGGCTCTTTTATCTTGAATTACAAATTTTATTTACATCTTTGCATTTACATAAACATGGATACTGCACATAATCCAACGTCACAATCTGGACAGCTACATCTAGATTCTCTCCTTACCTTCTCCTTACTGTCTTTCTTTGAGCAGCAGATAACGCAATGTCGTATTGGATTAGTTTTCTTCTCAGCTGCGGAATGTAGACAACAAAGATTCTTTCGGACAAGCGTGAAAAAGGACGTCGTCTTTTGCAGAAAATTCCATCGATTAGTGCTTTTCAATTATTCAAAACCATAAACAGAACACGTGAAATAATTCGGGAAAGAACTATTGCACAGTGTAAATTTTCACAGTGTCCGAGCTGCACTCGGGATGAGCCAGGAGGGTACGTTTCGCCCGCCTGAGTTCTGCTCGAGAAAAACCGGGAAGGGGTTAATTGAGTGGTTCTCAAACTTTCCTTGTTTGCGACCCAATTTTCAATCTTAATTTTCATTGCGCCTCCTTCACACAATAACAATGTATTGAATGCAATAATAATGCACTTTGATGTTACAGCTATCATACGATTTTAAGCATTAACCGTACAAATTATCAAGATAAGTATTGCAATTTGTATATGACAAGTCTATGTGAATCCCCAGTAACTATTAAACTTGCTCTTTTCGCTTAGTATTGTGAGATTAATTATCAAATACATTGATAATTAACCTCAGTACTGATACATTTATAACTACCACATTACTGATACGTTTATAAGTATATTATATCAGTGGAAATGTGTATTTTTATTTTTATTATGTTCGAATGTATATTTTGTTTGGCTTCCTTTCAGTAAATTTGTAATTTTTTCAAATCCTTTATTTCTGACTTTTCGATGTGGCCGCGGTAGCCGAGTGGTATAGGTATCGGACCGTGGCTTGCTTTGTCACGGGTTCGAGCCCAGTACCACTAAAGACCCGCCGTGTAGGGCAGCGATGCACGTTAAATCTGTCGAGAGCTGAAACGTCCTCCCGTTGGTGTGGTGTGGTAGTTAGGAGAGGGGGTGCCAGCTCAGGTGTCGTCCACGTCACTTGACCATGGTTCAAAATTACGTGGTCCGTCGCCAAAAGCCCTCGTGTAGCTGAACAGTGCGACGTTAATATTCAATCAATCAATCAATCTGACTTTTCGATGTGCTGACACCCCCCCCCTTGAAGGGTTATCCCGCCCTTCTAGGCGGCGCGCCCCACAGTTTGAGAAACGCAGGGTTAATTTGTATTTTATGTAGGAAAAAACCCCTACTTTGAACTAATTTTAACTTGAGTTTGGTTCTCTCTCATTCTGGTTTTTCTTTCCATTTTCCTTTGTAAAATTCCAAGATAGGTCCTAAAACAAGAAAAGCAAAGCATAAAATTAATGATAAATAATAAGGCTTATGATTTAGACAAATCTCTATTTAATACGAACACAAATTTAAATCTCAACTTTCGTATGAATCTATAAAGAAAATAAGAAATCGTGCTGTCCAATTTGGATAATCGTAGCTTTTGTAAATAAAATCTTCATAAATTATGCCTATTGTTTTCTTGATATTTATTAATTATTAAGTCATGACTTAAGCTTGTAAAACAAATATTTTTGAAAAATTCTCTTTGTCTAGTAATGTAAATAATAGAATTAAACATTTACCTTTTTAGAATCTTTTTGTTTATACTCTTAATGGGAAATCTTTTATGTTTGCTTCTTAAATATTCTTTTCAAGAACTAGATCTGACTCATTTATTCTATCAGAATTTGCTTGGAATATATTTTCAATGCTATTTTGTGTTTCAAATTTTCCCCAATATAAAAAAATATATATTTATATATGAGGAATCTCTCTCTCTCTCTCTCCCCCCAGCCCTTTATATGTCAGTGGGGCTGAACTTCCTACCAGACAACTCAACCCACCTTCTGCATAAGTACTGTGACTTCAACTTCGGCAGACTTACTGAAAACATATGGTCCTGATCGACGCTTTTATTAGTACTCGTCTCTTGTTATGGCTTGGAGTACAAAATGATTTGCTGAACATTGGAATAAAATATTTGATAAACGGCTGCATTTTTCGTCTTTCCTGTCAATCTTTAAGAATTACTCCAAGTCATGATATATATTTGTATATAAATTCCACTATAGACTATTAAAATAATATGACATTTTTATGATGAGATACTTGAAAAAAAGTATTAAACCATAAAAATGAAATTATTTTTATTATAATAAGCTCTTTGAAATAAAGCGATTGAAACTTCAGGATGTGTGTGCGTTCCTGACTTTTAATAAAAAAAAACTTTTATTTCAAAAAAATAATGGTCTTAAATGAACTTGCAGTCATGCATATCAAAGTTTATGAGTACTTAACAACCATAGTCAAATTGCGTAATATTTACTATAAAGGGAAAGTTTTCCTATTAAACCTCATTGAAATGACATGAAATAAATTTTTCTGACGCTTATTTCAAATTTTTAAGTGGTAATAAACAAATAAAAAAAGTAAATGTTCATACATCACTTAATTTGTGATAAGAAATCTTTCAAATGTAACGAAAACTTGGTATCAATAGAAATTTCGAATTTCCTTGGTTCTTAATATCTTACTTAAACTATGTTTCTCATTTATATTCACCTTTGTTCATGAACACCCTAAGATTAAGCCTGATTATATCGATACTTATCATATCACTTAATACCGGGGAGATATTTATAAATAATTGATGCACAGTTAACAAAGATGGTAAGGCATCTGCAACGGCGAGTCATAAAAAAAGATGAAATTTTATACAGTTTGCATAAACTTTGTCATTGTCTTAAGAAAATAAAGTTTATACCGATCAAAGACATAGTTAGTGAACCCTTGTTTTAAATTGCTTAACTAAAGATTTCGAATTTTTACCGTTGGCATTAGGAGTTGACCGGCTCAAACTTCAAACTGTTTCTTCTTGAAACGTTACAGTCTATTCAAATAGCTCATCTAACATGGGTAGTCTTTTAGAATATTCTACTGACCTCCAATCGGTAACAAGTTATAACTGGATATAACTTAAGTTAATTTTCACTTGATTTTTTTTTAAGAATAAATTCAAAAAGACATTGAAACTTATTTAAGTCGCAAATTTTTATTAACGTATTTACTAGAATCTAAGACTCCATCAATTCTAAGCTACACCCCTATTCTCATACGTTTTTGAGAAAAAAATATATAAAATTGTGCAAAAGGTTAATTGAAATCCGATAATTAAGAAGTTAAAAAAAATTAAGAAAAATTAATAAAAAGGTAACTATTAAATTATTTTTCCAGTATTAAAGATTTTATAATACATAATGAGCATATAATTACTCTAACCGTCAGTATCATGTTTCGGAAATGATTCGTCGCTCCCATTGTAACAGTTGACTTCGGAATTGGTGGCGGTGACGCCGCGGCGTCGCTATTTTCTCTCACGATGTCATCTTGAATGCCACCCAATGCATTTCTTATAAAACATTTTTTACAAGAATGTATTATCGAAGAATTTTAAAGAATTATATTAAAAACTGTTGTACACATTTACAGGCAAAAGTTATATTTTACTTATGCCACCGACGAATATTTGTTTCATCCATATAAAATTTTCAGTGGCTGAAGCTCTGTTTCTATTTTTTTCTGCATTTAAAACTACCTCCCTGTTCATTCTTGCGTTATAGTGAACAATGGGCAAAAGATCAAGGGGGCCGAGACCGACAGGGGCGGCCTAAGAACAAGAGATTAAAGAAGGAATTAGGAGGCGAGAGATGGCGAGAGACGTGAGGTATATAAGGAGAACGAGGGAGTACGAAGGCTTATATTTCTGAGAACTGGACATTCCATTTCTATTTCTATCAATTATTTATCATGATGTATCACATATATGACTTCATTGCGTCATTATTTTTTTTCCTAAAACCGATGTCCTATATTTCTATCTTTTTAGTCCTACCCCCACCCCCCTTTATCTCCGGCAAAGTGCAAGTTGGTTCATTTTAAATTTTTATTCAAAATTTGTATTCTCCCCCCTATTTTTGCATGAGATCTTTGAACTTTTATTCAAGATCTCCTTGTCTCGGGTCGTTTATTTTCGGATCGACCCAATTTTCCACGCCCACTTTTTTGCAAGCGATCGGCTTCGGCCAATCAGATCGCAGGAAAGTGGAGCGGCTGTTTCTCCGGTCGACAGACTAATTCTGTCGCCGTTCCAGCAGAACTGTTCTGCCCATCTAATTAATTCTTTTAAATTTATATTTATGTGATCCCATTTTTCGGCTCTTAATTCTTAAAATTCTGATGAGGAGGTACGTCCCGTTCCGGGACAGGCACTCCGTAATTGACATGCCACTTGAGGGAGTACGAAGGGAAACTGGATTTTGAGGTAGCCGTTTGACAGCCGTTTTTCAGGGAGAGAAAAAACGACAGTGAGTCCACGAAGTACGGCGGATTCCGAACTGTGGAGATCCGGGGACGGTCTGAGGCTCCCTCAACGATAAAGAAAGCGATACTGGATCCACGAATTAAGGCGGTTTCTGAACCGGAGGAACTTAACGTGAGGGAACTGGATTGGAGGACCCTATAGCTAAAGACTTGAGATACAGCCATCCCTGTGTCCGCGAAGTAAGGCCGATTTTGGACCCGTGGAAATTGCGAAGAAGAAACCGCACGGCGGATTTAGAGCCAGCGAACTCACCCAGACTCGGTGTAGAATTACCGAGAGTGAACTCTTTTTTATACATCCTATGTATAGGACTTTTCTCTAGAGTGACAATTTATGTCACTATTTTATGCGAGAGATATGAGACATTGCAGCGAAAGAGACTCGAAATCTGTGGATTCTTTTTCTAATTAATTGTGATAGAATATTTTTTGATGACTTTCTTATTGAGAAATAAATAATTTATCCCAGAGCTATGTGAAGTCATTACAGTATTAATTGATCCATAAGTCATGGAAAATTATTTGTTCTTACAAGTATTCCGTGAAGGAATCTAACAAAGTAAAATTTTGGTCTCGATTTTTTTCGGCAAATATTTTCTATATTTAAAATTCTTTCCACTATTATTTTAATAAAATTTCTATCATCTTAAAAGTATTTGAACTTAATATCCAGTCTTCATTAGGGAGTTTCACTATCCATATGAAATTAACTCTATACTGCTAGTTCCTTCAGTCTTACAACCCTCTGCTGAAGCCTAGTGGTTATGGCCACAAACTCAAGACCAGCGTACCTTAAGTTCGAGACCTTTTGCCACTGAAGACCTGCGTGTAGAGGGATTGATGCACGTTTCGTCTGTCATGCCTCAAAGCCCTCACGTTAGTGTGGTGAAGTTAGGAGAGTAGTGTGCCAGCTCAGGTATCATCCTCGTTACTTGACAGTGGCTAAACATTATGAGGTCCATTGACATTAGCCTTCATGTTGCCTTATAGTATCACGTTAATAAACACACAATGAATTACTTACAGCCCAATTACAAATTTCAAAAGGAGAGCAGTTACAACTTGCTGGAAAGCCTTTACTAATAACCTTAACAACAATTTTCACCTTAAAAACTATATTAATATTGATCCCTTTGAAATCCTGGAAAATAAAATGGCTGAGTTCACTGAGATGGTATTTACTGCGCACATAATCACATCTTCCAGCCAATCTGAAAAACCCACGTCACGCATACATAAAAAGCAATCTTAAAAACAACGCCCGTAAACACTTCAATAAAACTCCTAACTCAACCGTAAAAATTGGATACAACAGACTTAAAGCAAAAATTTAAAAAAAAAAACTTAAAAGATTCTCTGAAAATTCTTGAAACACCAGAGTACATGCCCTAAACACGCAGGATTGCTCAAAAATTTTTTGGTAAGAACAGATCTAACATTTTTTTATTTCTAAATGTTACCACCGGTACCAGTGGAGTAGCTATTGCCGTATCAGTCGCATCAATAATATAGGGCCCGCAAGCTACAAGGGGGCCCAACATGTGTAAGGAAAAATCGTAAAATATTAAGATGGCGCAAAAAGGGTCCCAAGAAATTTTTGATACAGAGCCCACTGAAGACTAGCTACGCCAGTGACTGGTACAGATATTCAGAAAGCGAACTCATTTGCCAATTACGTAACTCAGAGGCTCCCAGCCCATGACTGCCAAGGCCTACTGTTCCCAACTCAGAAAACTTGACCTTGGGCTCTGAGGTGCAGGGGTAGATGTTCCAGTCAGGTGGTCAGTCTCTGACACGAAGCCCCCAGTGTTAAGTTCCCAAGCAAGCTTGATACGCATTTATTGACTCAAGGGATAAAAGGCTGATTCGACCTTGCCCAGCCGTGGGTTGAACCTTAGACCTGTAGTGTGGAAGTGTGATGCAATACCACTTAGGCACTGGGGAAAAGATCTAACATCCCATTTTTAAACTGTGCCACCGGTATCAGGGGCATAGCTACTACCGTATCAGGCGCATCAATGATACGGGGTTCGCAAGATACCAGGGCCCCAACATGTCTAAGGAAAGAATTGTAAAATATTAAGAAGGCCCAAAGGGGCTCACAAGAAATTTTTGATACAGGGCCCACTCAGGACTAGCCACGCCAGTCACCGGTACATTTAGAAAGTGACCAGACATTAAGAAAGCGAACTTATTTGCCTATACCTTTTTACAATAATTTCGTAGAAAACGTCCTCATGATCATCATCAAACGTCATCAAATCGATCCAGTTGATTGTAATGTTAAAACTACTCCTTCCGTCCTCTTCTCGTGATTCTATTGACTCAGATGAAAATTAAAAATACATTCAAAACTTCAAAGCAAAATTCCTGGTATTGCTAAAGTATCTAATAAAACAACCAATTTTTATTTAGTTAAACTTATTGTTATTCTAACCCTTCTAATTGAGAAATTCTTTATTTTAATTACTTTCCTTATTAATGTGGAATAATGCCATTATTTTTACAATTAAAAAACCGTGCTAAAATCCTCGTCTCATTGACAGCTATAGACATATCCCTCTTTTATCAGTTCTTGGTATGTCTTAAATGAATCTGTGATTCTTAATAAACTTAAGGTGTGTTGAAAAGCTAAGTCTTATTTTTTTGACAATTTCAGTATTTTACGGTTTCAAATTGTATAGATTTTAATATTTCTAAAAATACCTTGCTTTAACCTGTAGGGTAATTAAAAGACCTTAAAACCTATTTCTAAATAATCGTCGAAACTGGGCCACGGCCATTTGAATGGCGAAACATGTAAACAAAGTATTTCGTTTTTTCTTAAATTTGAACATCTGATATAAACCCAAACATGGATTTTTTATTGTTAATTGAGCCTTCCATTTTTTTATTTCCTAGCCGATTAGAAGTCTCACTGTATACATTAAAATCAATTTATCTCAGAATGTAAATTTTGATGTTCGATGTAACTTTTCTGAGAAACTGCTGTTCACAGGCATGTAAATTTTTTATGATATATTTATAGTGATAGCTAATATATACCGAAATGAGCTTTTTGTAAGAAACTCCAAAATTCATTTTTTACAAATTTTTTTATGTGAAAAATGGGTCACATTTTGAAAGTTTTATAAAATATTTTATAAATCATGACAAAATTCAAAATTAGCTAAAAGCTCATTTCAGTATAATGAAAAAGGTTAACTTGAATTATATGAAACATTTCAAGCATGTACATATAACGATTTTCAGAAAAAGTACATCATATAAACAGCCAATTTAGCATTGTCAGCATAGAGACTGAGAGGGGTTTCCAACTCCTCTTAACAATTTTATTTATGATGATAGCTATACTAATACAAGCTAATATAGCTTCAATAGACAACTTTTCATTGTCTACACCTCATAAAGCTAATAGAAGCTATAACCGCAAGATTCCAGAGAGGGAGAACTATTAGAATGTCCTTCTAGACCAGGGGAGGACAACCCCTCGGCCCACCTTGAATAATATTGTAGATCGAGAAATTCATTACAAAATATTACTATTTGTGCAATAATTTGATTGTAGTGTAGTGTTTTGAAACAAATATATCCCTTTATTGTTTCTATTTTATTATGTTTTTCTGTTTTTATATATGTTACCATTAAAGTGCATAATTCAATTATTTCATGGAATAACAAGGTATTTCATAAAATAGACAAATCAGTTAAAGTATATAATATATGAACAATTTCATACTTTACCTTTTCATTCAATGAAATAACTAGGTATTCCATGAAATGACTAAAGATAGACCGTTGAGGTGAAAAATAAACAATTTCAAAACGGATTTCTCGCTATAACAATAATATACATATACTTAGAAGTGAGATTTCAGTGACCTCCGAAGCATCACGCTTGATTCCAATAACTTTATCACGCGGCTTATTACTAGAGCTAGACATATCTGATCATTGTATTATTATTATTAAATGAACTGTTTTTATACTTGAAAAATAATGAAAACAATAACGTTTTAAATTTTCACTCCAATAAGTGTTTGTAAGGGGCCCAAATCTAGTATAAAGATACATATATTTATATGCGGCCCAGCGGAATGACATAATATTTATCCGAAGTGGCCCGCAAGGTCATTTGAGTTGGCCACCTCTGTTCTAAACATTGAAAAAATCTTCGATAGGATTTGTTTCGAAGGCCATATCTACAAATTAATTACTAACAATTTTTTCGATCAAGTCTTACAGTACTTCTCTACACTATAGCTTTGCGACCAATTTTAACTTACACCAGTAGCGCGCACAGGAATTTTTCAAGAAGGGGGCGGGGGTCCGGGGTCGAAAGTTCACCCTTCTTGTATGATGCTCCTTTTGGTTTTGTCGATTTTCGGGAACAAAACACAGTAAAAAACTAATTATTGAATAAATAATTAGCATTAATTAATAAAATTAATCATTAATAACAAATACTTAATTAAATTTTGCGTGCTATATACTTAGAATTATAATCAATCGGAAAAAAATCAAGGGCTTTGGGGGGGTGCGGACCCCAGGACCCTCCCCCCCTTGTGTGCGCCACTGACTTATACTCAACTTATGGAGTTATGCAGCAAACATCAACATCAAAATTTTAGAAAATGCTTAAAATTCTGTCATAGAGCTATTGTCAAAGCAAATAGATAAATGAAGAATTATGATATCTACAAAGCAATCAAAATCAACACTTTCAAAAAGTCATATCCACAACAGCAATAAACATTTTAAACAATCTGAAAGTGAGAATTTAATTAACTTAAAAAAATTGCTTTCCTCATAATAAAATTAAAAGTTCAAGGAGGATCTTCCTAGACCCTTATACCCTACACAATTTTTTTCATTTTCCCTTTTTTTAAAATTTCAAAATTGTTTCCTTTCCAAATTTTTTCCCCCTTATTCTACTTTCCCTAATTTTACATGCAAAAGAATCTGTGTGCCTCTCTAACACACTCCCATACTGCATTTGCTCCTCCCAACTTATCTAAATTTCTCCTATTCTTCGGGCAGCCAAAGAAGAAACAGGTCTTTATATCATTACCACCAATAGGGAATCGTCACTACATGTTAATTCAGGGGTGGCCAACCAACGACACGGGAGCCCCATGTGGTCTGCTTTGAATAATTTTACGGACCACGAGATTCATTGTAACTTTACAAAATACGATTATTTTGAGCAACATTTTTCTTTTCCATCATTTGTTTTGTAAATCACATAACTGATTCAATTGTATCAAGTTGTTTCTGTTTTTATACATTCTTAGAAGTGGACAGTGCTGCTTTGCAGTAAACCCCGCAACATCACGTTTGATTCTTTATAACTTGTTTTAACTCAACACTGATAATAATTTTCTTCCGAAAATTAAACATAAATCGTGCTGAAACTTTACGGACAAAAATCTGAAATATCATTTATGATATGAAAGTACACATATTGAGATTGACATGCAAAAACTATATGAAAGAGTTGAGAAACAAATATCTCACTAATTAAATAAATTAAACATCATTTGATCATTGCATAAAATTACATCATTGTTGTTGTCGTGTGTTTATTACTGGGATACATACAAAAGACGTGAGATAGATGAACAGAAACATATAACACAACCACAAAAGAATACAGATTTTATTACAAACGATGATCCCAGCATATAACAAGAAGAGTTACGCTGCTTTTCCTTTCTAGACGGGAATCCATTTCAGGCGAAAGACCGACTTCTTTCCCGAAGAAGATACAACCAAGTCTTACTCGGGATTCGAACCCGAACCCACTCGATAACAAGCCGAGGGTCATAGCCACCATACTGGCTGGGCGACAATTACATCATTGAAAACATTAATAATAATTCATTCTGTTTTAAATTTTCACTCCTATAAATGTTAGTAATGGATCAAATCTAATATAAAGATATATATATTTTATATGCGGCCACCACGGAATCATAAGGTCTTGCCAAAGTGGCCTACAAAGTCATTTGGGCTGTCCACCCCTCTGTTACTTGGTAACATCTGCCCTTGCATCTCTCCGCCCATATCACAAGCCAAGAGGAATCTGCCAATCATAAGGTCACCTCTAGTATCCAGAAGTTAAGTGTATTTAATAGTGTATATAACAGAACCTAGAAAGATTATGAAGGGAAATTAAATTAAATTCGATAATTTCATGGATTATTTTTAAGGTATCCGACTACGTTCGGAACCGTGGTCTTGCAAAAGCATATAAATGGATAATATTTATGATATTTAGTGTCACTTGGATTAGAAAATGTATATAAAATTAATTGTTTTAAGAATAGCATTACAATAAAAAATTATATAAGTACAATATTTTGACAAAAAATGAACATAGAATGACCCATTTTTAAAATTTTCTCCTTTTGGCAAAAACGATTCTCAACTAGAATTTTTGAAATATATAACTTAGAAGTGGGTTTATTCATGTTTTACGACAACAGAGGGGAGAAATTTTAAGAAAAAAACGCCGATAATTATTTCAATGGGTTGTAACTCTGAAAATCATGTGCATTTTTCAAAAATCATAGTTGAGCCTCTGTACAGAGGTTTGAGCTATATACAGGCAAAATATTATTCTAATAGAAGCATTTTTCACAAAAGGAGAACATTTTGAAAAAAGGTTATTCCAAGTTCATTTTTTACCGAAATATTGTACTTAAATAATTTATTTGTCAAAGTGTCCTTAAAATAATTTTATACATGTATTCTAATTTAAGTGACACTAAATATTATGAAAATTATCCATTTATGCACTTTTTTTAAAATCACGGTTCCGAACGTAGTCGGATACCATAAAAATTAATTTTGAGTTCATTTAATTTAATCTTATCTACTAAAAAGAAGGAATACAATTTAATAAGCAATAATCAAGTAATGAATTACCGTAAAGTCCGGCGTATAACGCGCACTTTTAACATGAAAAATAAGATCGACATTTATTGGTGCGTGTTATAACACTGGGTATGAAAAATGATAGTTTCAAAAATAAAAAAAGCACATGAGCGTAAGAAAAATTATACTTCTACATAGATCGAATACTGTTTACTTGAAAGAAATGACATACCTAATGAAATTAAAAAGGATTGTAATTCTAAAAGTATACTATTCTTTAAAATCTTGGCATAATATTCGAATAAATGGTTTAAAAACAAACCAGCAATGTACGCGTACACTTCTCGTTATTTCATAAAAAAAGGCATGAGCGTTATATGGCGAATATACCTAAAAATTAAAAAATGCATTTTGAAAGTATGAGTGAGCATTATATATACGCCGAATTTTACGGTAATTTCAAGACACGATAAATTTTTTTGCTCAAATAGATAGGCTGTTTAATTTTTAAATGATTTTCTTGAATAGCAGTGAAAAATAAACGAGTGGAATTTTAAACATTCTTAATATTCAAAGTAATATGCAAATTTAGAGAAATAAATTTTTTTAAATTGACTGCTATTCTTGATTGTAAGTATATATATATATATACTATTTACTAAGTTAACATTTTCTAAATAATAAAATTTTCCAAGAGGAACATTTTTTAATTTATTAAAATCTCCCAGAAAAATATTCATGCATATTTTGGGTAGAAAATATCATTTTATATTTCACATGATCTCTAGTTTTTATGATAAATCTCTTCTTAAAACCTTTTAAAACTGTTTAACTGTAACTCTAGTATGTAACTGTTTATTTTAGTTTACTTTGACGTTTAGACGTAAAATAAATAAAATCAGAAAAATATGTAACAAAATGTATTTTTTTTGGGATCAATATGTCAGGTCAATTTGAATCAATATGTAGTTTTATCAGGCATTTATTTTCATTTCGTCAAATATACTTTATTATTGGACAAAACTGTGCTTAGCGAATAAGTTAAAATTTGTAAGAAAATGTGGTAATATATAAATTATTAAGGTGATACATTAAACTGAAAAAAGTAATTAGAATAAGAATATTATTATCATTGTGACTCCAAATTGATTTGACAGTCCCCCCCGAGCGTTTTTGTTTACAACAATACCTCTTCTTACGCTAACCGATTTACGCGAACCCTGAGTGTTGCGCGATTTTCAAATCTTGTCAATTCGTCTTTAAATTGATAAAATTAGTAAAAATATTAATGTGATTGAAAAATGTGCTGATCTCGCGCTAACAACTGATGAGCTCATAGAAATGCAACAGCATTAACAAGATACTGTAGAGTCTCAGGCAGTGGCGCACACAAGGGGGGGTCTGGGGGTCGCACCCCCAAAGCCCATGATTTTTTTCCGATTGACTATAATTCTAAGTACATAGTGCGTAAAATTTAATTAAGTATTTGTTATTAATGATTAATTTTATTCATTAATGCTAATTATTTATTCAATAATTAGTTTTTTACTGTGTTTTGTTCCCGAAAATCGACAAAATCAAAAGGAGCATGATACAAGAATCGTGAACTTTCGACCCCGGACCCCCCTTGAAAAATTCCTGTGTGCGCCACTGGTCTCAGGAGATCAAATGACGGTTGGAAATCTGATAGAAGGCCCCAGTTTAATTAAAAATAAGGTTACAAATTTTACAAAATATACACTCGAATGATGAGCATATTTTTTCAACAAATCAAGGATTACAAAACAATTAGCAAACTACGAGGAGATTTTGCGGGAGAAACAAAATCTTTGAATTGGTCGAGAGAGAGAGAGACGACTTTGTTAGATTTTATGAAACCTTCTACATCAAAATAATTTCGGCTTACGATTTTGTAGCGTGTTATCTAACATTTTATACTAAACACTTTCTTTTCTAAAGTATTACTTTTTTTCGTTTCCACCCTCAAATAAAAACAATTTATAGCAGTGCTTCTCAAACCTTCCACATTTGCGACCCAATATTCAATCATAGTTTTCATCGCGGCCTCCTTCCTTACAAAAACAATGTATTGAATTCAATAATACACTGCTGGACAATTGCTAAGGACGGATCATTGATAGGAGTCATTGCTAAGGACACTGTCATCCATAGCAACCACAAAATGAAAGGAAGCAAAATGTGCAAAATTAGAATAAGTGCGGGATATTAGTAAGAAGAAGTATGAGTATGCAAATTTTTTCCACGTCTGTTCATCACGTGATAGCGTTCATGAGAGCTTTAAAAGTTTTTGACGCGTGTGGACAGTTGTTGTTTCAAGTCAAAGTTTTACAGGAAAGATTTAATAGACGAACTTAAAATTTTTGGCATGTGTTCCCGACATCACATAGATGATTTTATGCGTGGCCAAATTATTGGAAAGATCGAAGAAGGGCGAAAAATAACAGATGTTGCCAGGGAGTTCGACATCGCTCACAGCGTTGTTTCACGGCTGTGGAAGTCATTTAAAACTACTGGAATGTGTAGTAGACGGTATGGGGAGGTCGTGTTAGAAGTACGACGCCTGCAGAAGACAGATATATCGTCCTATCAGCAAAAAAGGTACTGGCGCACCACAGCTCAGCAGGTGGCAAATCAGTTTCTTGCTACCTCAGGAAAGCAGATCTCGAAAACTGTTGCCAGACGTTTGAGGGGAGGAGGGACTATACGCACGCAGACCTGTTGTGTGTGTCCCATTGACCAGACAGCACCGCTGCCCGTTTGCAATGGTGTCGTGAGCATCACAATTGGACTGAACAGGACTGGGCATGCGTACTATTCTCAGATGAGAGTAGGTTCAGTCTGTCATCGGATTGTAGACGCCAACTGATCTGGCGCGAGAGTGGTACTGCTTATCGTCCAGAAAATATCCAGGGAAAGGACCGCTATCCTACATGCAGTATCATGGTGTGGGCCGAAGCATCATGATCAATGGCCGCACACGCCTACATGTGGTGCGAGTGGGACTATGACGGGCCAACGATACATTGATGAAGTTCTACTTCCTCATGTTCGTCTTTTCCGTAATTGCTGTCGGTGATAAATTTGTTTTTATGGACGACAACGCAACATGTCATCGAACACTCGCTGTTCAGGATTGTCTGAACAGCGAGGTGTTTAACGTCTCGTATGGCCAGCGCGTTCTCCAGACAAAACCCCATTGAAAATGTGTGGGATGCTTTGGGAGGCAAGTTGTTGGTCGAAACTATCCTCCGACAAACAAGAACACCCACATCCATGCACTCACAGAGGAATGGGATAAATTGCCTCCAACAGCTGCTGGATAATGTTGTGCAAAGTATGGTACGACGCGTGTGGATGTTGCATCACTCCTCGGTGGACGCTATCCATACTGATCTTTTTCTTTAAGGTGCCCGCTGACTTTTAGATGCATTGTTCATTTCTCCGTACGCAGTTCAAATGAACATTTTTTTCTTTCAGATGTTTCACAGCTTTTGTACTTTCAGACGATAAATATTCTTTATTCTAATGTCTGAACAGTGTGGGAACTATATTTTATCCTACTAGGCCTCATGTCTCGTATAATGTTATGCTACATAGCAATTTGTGATCCGTCCTTAGCAATTGTCCAGCAGTGTACTATACTTCGACGCTAAATCTACGATGCGACTTTAACCTCGGAAGTGTCACCGGCGTATATAAACGTCTCGAGCAGTCAAAGCATTTATTGCATTGAACGTATATATACGTCTTTCCGAAGTACGATCTCTTCTGTGCATTGCTATCCATAAAATTATCCCGAAGGCTTTCGATTACAAAAAAATGACCTTGACAAAATTTGTGAAAGATTTACTTACTTCAGAGGATATGCTTACTTATTCCTTTTCTCCCCTGCCCTCTCAATGCATGACATACGTGTGCTTACGCAGAAAACCGTGGCATTGAGGAACGAATACAGTAACTTTTTATCCGCAGTTAATGGATTAAATATGAACCGTACAAATTATCAAAATACGTGTTAATTTTTGTTTATAATTTCATATATAACAAGCCCTTGGGATCAATGGTAATTATTAAACTTGTTTATATAGTATTGTTAAACTAATTATAAAATATATTGTGAAGATACTGATGCATTTATAAGTTTATTATATCAGTGTAAATGCGTATTTTATTTTTTATTATGTCAGGATGTATTTGGTTTGTTTACTTTCAGTAAATTAATATTTTTTAAAAATAATCTTATGTTTATGACTTTTCACTATGCTCGCGCCCCCTTACAGAGTTATCACGACCCCCTAGGAGACACGCTCCACAGTTTGAGAAACGCTGATTTATATGTATTTGTATGTGAAATCATATCTCGACTTAGTGAATTCGACTTAAGTGGTTATCACTCAGTCCCACCAATCGCGTAAGCAGTTTTGCCACCCCGGGCAAAAATGAAAAATGCCGCCCCTCCCTCCAATATCCCCCTCTCTCCAATGTCCCCCTCTCTCCAATGTCCCCCTCTCTCCAATGTCCCCCTTTCTCCAATGCCCCCTCTCTCCAATGTCCCCTCTCTCAATGTCCTCCCTCTCTCCAATGTCCCTCTCTCTTTATATATATATATATATATATATATATATCCTGTATTGGAGAAATTCTTGGATTGACAGGAGAAATGCAACGGGCAGCCGTTTACCCTATTACATTTTATTTCAATACTCAGTAAAGCAGTCTGCTCTCCAAGCCATGACAAAACGAGAGCTCTTTCAGCGTTGATCAGCAGCAAGTGAGTTGTTAGTACACGTGTCTTTTTTAAGTCCGGCGAAAGTAGAAGTCAAAGTTCTTATGCGGGAGGTGGGTTGAGTTGTCCTGGTAGGAAGTTTACCCGAACTGACACTTGAAGGGCTGGGGATTCATCACACACACACACACATATTATATATATATATATATATATACATTTATATGTATATATATTTCTCTCTCTCTATATATATATGTATATATATATATTTATACATTTATATGTATATATATTTCTATATATATATATGTGTGTGTGTGTATAATTTATTTATATATATTAATTTTTAAGTCTTAAAAAATTCTAAATAATTCGAACTTAAGGACATAATTACTTGTTATTTAGTTGTTACTGTTAGTGGGGATCCAAAGCGTTTGTTTTAACTTATAGTAACTACACTCAAGATTAAAATAAAACAACTCCTTGTGCTCTCTATCTATTAAAACCTCTTATTACCCTTGTCTCCTTTTGAATTGCTGAAACAGAACACCATAAGGTTGAAAGGAATGTCCGTTGTGATCTCACTCCGGGATGGGAGAAAGTTACCAGTGAAAGATAGGTAAACATATAAAATTTTATGCTTTAACATATACACCCTCTTCGAACTCTCCAAGTTTCATCATAAAAGAAAACTGTCATTAAATATACAGAGTAAAAAATTTTAAAAAATAAGATACGTTAAATGAAATACCAAATTCTCACCCAGTAATATTTCAGAAAATATATCAAATTTTTTTGTTCCAAAAAAATATATATATATTTCAAATTTGGTACAAATGCCGCCCTTAAAATTAGCTGCCTCGGGCAGGGCTCCGGTTTGTCCAACCCTATAGCTACCCCTGGCGTAAGTTCGGGGTATTATTCTATGTAATTGCATTTGGCATACTTTCGCTTTTAACGTTCAGTATAAAAAAGCAGATAAGATTATAATTAATTAAAATAAATGCTAATTGTAAAATAAGGGGAAGTGATTCCCTTAGTCTTGAAAGGGTTTTAAAAAGGAAAAATGTAGTCCTTTCCCGGTTTTCCTGAATTTTCTTCCCGCGATAATCATTTTGATCCCAAAATTCCAAGATTATTAAAAAACTGGAAGAGATGAAACACGATTGGTTTTTCTAACCTTATAAGAATTTCAATAAAAAAAATTTGAAATTTAACTACGGTCGAACCTCTATATAGCGAAACTCTAAATTGCGAATTTTTCTATGTAGCGATTTTTTTCCTGGAACCTTGAACATTTCACGGTTTTCTTCGTGCAAAATCAACACTCTCTCTGGCGATGCATTTTCTATATAACGAACTTTTGCTTTTGATTCAATTTTGTTTTCTCCTTGTTTTAAATTGTCTGAACATTTCAAGTTATTCTCTCTTTAACACATTTTATGGTGGTCATAAATCGCAAGACTGATTTTATTGATCTAACTCGCCGAGAGTAATAGAGTTCTAGACGTTTCACCCAAAGAAGTATTCTATTACTTTCACCTCCATTGCCCAGTTCACTAGAAACATCGCAATTTGATATTCTCTTTCACCTTCAGTGGAGTTGTCCAGCGTCCCTGTGTTCTAATTATAAAATAATTCATGTTTAATACTACTTGTATACTTTCAATTATAAAGTGTCCTTATAAAATTCATTTATTTTAGTATAAAATTATTTTCGTAGTATTGAAAATACAGTGAATACTTCGACATTCTTTTTTCTTATTTTCCTTGCAGTTTACTTTCTTTCTTTTTTGATGATAAGGTATATAAGATATATAAAAGAGATGGTAAGATATATAAAATAAAGATATAAATTTAAAAAAAAGATGTGAATAAGTACTTTTTTAAATTTATAGAGTTTACGAATTTAAAATTTGTGATTTTGAGGTTAATAAAGTATATTAAAAGATGAACCTCTATATAACGAATTTTCCATATAACGAATTTTTTTCCGGGATTTAGCTACTTCGTTATATAGAGGTCCGATTGTATTTTTAAATTTGTAATTATAGTATTTTTTTCGGAAAATATAAAATATGAACATCATTGTAAATTTTCAAAAATAAAAAAGAAAGAAAAAACGATGCATTATTATTGATATTTATTTAGCAATATAATTTCCCTTAAAAATTTTTAAGTGATTTTTTAAAATAAAATCTTTGCTTCAGTTGATGATTTAAATTGCTAAAATGAAACTATAAGTACAGTTTATAAGCAAAAACGTGCTCGGCACTGACAGTTATGAGAAACTTCATCAATTTCACGTTCCATCTTATCAAATTTTATAAAATATAATTAAATGACAATTTAAGTAATGCTAGAAAAAAATCACTTAGAGACTTCTTGGCCATACTTTCAGGATTCTGCAATAATCAGATTACGAAGGATTAAAATGAAAGTAAAACCGGAATTGTTATGGGGTTTGATGAAGATAGCATTGTTTGAAAATGATTCGAATGACGCAAGCTTCGATATTTACTTTGCCTTCATCGATTTGCATTGGAGATTTCCGTCTTCCTACTCTAATCAAACAAGAATTCATTTTTTTTCTCCTTGGAAACGTTCTTATTTAAAAAAAAAAATACTTCGAAATTCTTTTTTGACTAGAATGTCACTCGGAATGCATTCTATTATTACCGTAAGGATTGATGATGTGTGTGTGTGTGTAAAAGATTTCAAATATCATAGAAATAATTATGAATAAACGTTAAAATTTTTAAAAGGAATTTATCTTATATAGTGATTAAGTTTTGCGTTGAATATGTGAATATCAGATACACATAACAGTTTCAGTTCATTGTATAGTATTAATTACTTATATAAAAGAAATGAAATTTTCTCTCTCTCTATATATATGTATGTGTATGTGTATAAAAATTGAATTTTTTCACGCGTTTAAAATTAATTTTTAACAATTCCTGTTTTTGAAATGTAAAACACTTTCATTTTTGAGCTGCACTAGTTGTTAGTTTTTCATGTTGCTTTCTGTGAATCCAATTATTTTAAATTTAACAATGGGGATATAAAATTGTTGAGACTGAGTCTGCTGAATTAGCTGAAGTCCGGGACATAACTTTTTGTAAAATTGAAAAAAAATTTGGACATTAAACGTTTGATATTTGCAAAGTAAGTCATTGTGTTTCTCTTAGCCATCAGCATCATACTTTGGATACATTAACCCGCCCCCTTCTTGAAAAATTCTTGTGAACACCACTGATGAACACACACATTGCACCCATATATATATATATATATATATATATATATATATATATATATATATATATATATATATATATATATATATATATATATATATATATATATATATATATATATATATATATATACAGTCGACTCTCGATAATTCGAACTTTCAATAATACGAACCTTTCGATAATTCGAACCTTGATTATTATGAAGTTAGATTCACTTCCTGTACCTAATTATCCCACGAGCGGTTTTTTTTTACTGAACTTATTTTCGGTCCAAATTGTGCATGTTGATAGAATAACTACTTTGTTTATTATATTTCCGGTATTTTCTAAGCAGAATTTTGATTTATTCCTAAGCCATCTGTTTTTTTCTTTTTCCGTTGATACCCAAGCTTTAGAAGGATAAAGTGGGCCGTGGGTAGCCTAGTGGTTAGAGCATCGGACTCCAGACCGGAAGGCCTGGGTTCGATGCTCGATGTCTAGAAATACCCTCGAGTGCACACGGAGTACGTGCTCGTTAAATCTGTGGGTCCGTAGTCTTGTGGGCTTATTCACTAGCGCAGGAACTGGAGATATTTCCCTCCTTCAGTTCACTTGCAGAAATTGTGGAGGTGGAGATAGAGGTCGTGTCGCCATCTATCGTACCTTCGGGGAGTTTCTCCGGCTTAAATCGCACTGTCATCTGTATGGTGCTCAAGGACAACGACAGGC
>BMAU01004169.1:0-27783 GCA_019973935.1 Trichonephila clavipes | reverse complement strand
ATATTTATCGTGCGATAATGTGGTTGCCATGGGGATAACGTATATTAGTGTTAGTTTTTGTTTTGGTTTTTTTTCCTGTGATCTCGCTCAGCAAAAGTAACACATTGTTTTAAATTTTGTGTAATGAACGCTCAAAATAGTGTAAATAATTTATATCTGGAAGTGTAATACATTTTCTTTTACTTTCTGTTGTATTTATTTTATGTTAAAAATCTTGTCACCACTCCTCCTTCGAAATCTAGTTTTATTATGAAATAAAAAAAAAAAAGTAGTGATTATACTGATCGAGGAATAAATTAAAAGCGAGCTGCACTGAGGCATGCGTAGACAAAAAAAAGGGGGATTAAGGAATCGCGCTGCGCGCTTGGCGCGATGCACTCCTATATCAAATCAGTAACACCGGTCGAGTTACGCAGTCTGGTAATTAGGCCGACGACATGTATATAATACTTAAATTAAATTAAATTATGACACTTACATTCTCCATTCAAAATCTGACTTCTTTATAATTCAAGATATTTTGTGAAGTAATATATCTGTGTGAACTGTTCATATATAATAAATATCTGTAAAATTTTGTTTTCAGTCAATTTTCCATAGAAAAATAAGGATTTAACGCTTATTTTATAGAGAATTTTCTCACACGCTAAGCTAATTAAATACATTTTAAAAACCTTCGTAGTGCATTAAGAAAACTCTGAGAAATAATGAAGAATTAAATTTAAATTCCACTATCAATAATTAATTAATATTAAAGGCGGCTTATTAAAAATAAATTTTAAATCCTTATATATGCGGAAGAGTGTAAATAAACACCTAATGATAAAAGTCACTATGCTTTACTAATTAGCTTTGTTCATGTAATCAAAGTTCTTGAAATTTATATATTACTTTTTTATACAAAAAACTTCAATATAAATTAACATAAACGTGGTATTTTTTAAGATTATTTTATTAAAAGCTTCATTATATAAAAGCAGGAAAATATATTCATTTGTCTTAAAATGAAACATTCAATTCCTGTATTTTAGGGGGGGGAGAGGAGTAGCACTTCTTAACATTGTATTTATTTTCCAAACAAGTTGTTTACTCAAATGACTCGAATACAGGAAGTTTTGGTATTTTAAAGAGGTGTCAGTTACGTCGCGCTTCAAAAACTCCACAACCGTAGCGTTGTTCAGGCGATTAACACACCAACGTTTATTGTGCTCAGAAACAATTAGCGCAGCCTGTGGATTATACGCTATATGGAACAGACACGTGTATATAGATTTTAAAGACGTTGAAACCGTTAAGTGGATTTGACTAAAATGTTGCAAATATTCAATTGAATTTTTAAGCAAAAAGGAAATTTTTTTTCCACTTATGCATGAATAAAATCAAATTCTTTCTGTCAAACGTGAGACTTTGTGTATTATATCAAGGATGTTATTTAATATTAAGATATCCGACTACCTCAACCATGATTTTTTTCAAAAAAAATTGACAAAAAAAAAAAATTTATGATTTTATTTTATAGACTATCTTATTAGCTTAATAAAAATACCAAGCTTTTTATTTTCCATTCACTAGAACAAAAACTACAAGTGTTTTAATAAAAAGAAGATGCCATAAATTTTGCACAAGATGTCAAACTTTAAAATGCGTTTTACTCGAAATGTTTTTATGCGAAAAGTTCAAACGGGGATATGATTGCTCAAAAAATTTTGAAAATAATTTGTTGAAATTTTGTGTATGATCTGTATAACAGTAGAGGTGTTTTAACCTTCAGATATATGAATCACCGTTTTATTTCAAAATTTACAGTCCTTTATGTAAATATAATCACTGTTCTTTTAAGCAATTTCATATAGTTACTAAGATAAAGTGCTCTAGTTTTTGCAAAAAATTAAAATATCTCTTATCCTGAAGGTCATTTCAAAACATGAATGATAAAGTAACACATCACAATTGAAAAATTGAAATTTGTTCAAAACTTTTTGTACAAAGTGGGCCCCGTTTATGAAATTTTATGTACATTTTAACCAGTTTTTCCCTTTTAATAATAATACATTTTTTCTGTTTTCACTTTACGATTTTTTCCTTTAAAATATACTAAATCAATCTTAAAATCACAAAAATCTCCATATTTCCATTTTTTCAAAAAAGTTGCGCAAAGTAGTCGGATACCATAAAACAAATGTTTTGGTGAAAATTGATTAAATGTTCGGTTTTTGATTTTGTAAGTATTGTGAAGCAAAAACTATTTGAAGTATTTATTTATTTTCAAATAAATTAGTATTTTTTAAAGCAAATTCTCAAGCACTTCTTGCTTAAATGATACTAAACATGTTATTGACTTCATATTTCTTTATTTAAAGGATCATATTCCCAAATCTAAAAGAAGAATATTAATGAACTATTATAAATTAAATCTAATGAAATCCCCAAAGGAGAAATTATCAAAAAAAAATCTCTTTTCATAATAATTATTCAATACAAGATTAGTTGTCTTTAGTTATATTTAAATAGCAATTCTTATTCATATACATACTTAAGTTTTATTTAACGTTTGTGAAACAATTTGAATTGATTTGAGTAATCTCACAAATTGTCAATTTTATTATTGACTGCTGATTTTAAATTTTACCTGATTTACCGTACTTTAAGTACTTCTCTCTTTAAATAAATTAATCTCTAACATTAATTCAAATTAACTGTTTAAATTAAAATTTCACAATCTTGTAAAATATATTTAAAATTAAACTTGGATTATTAAAATACTTCATACAATATTTTAAGTATACTTTTGAAGACAAATTAAACATAAAATCATTTATTCTTTCTGGGAAATGTGTGTGTGTTCAAGAGATTCTAAACAATTAAAAAATGACTTTACGAAAAAATTTAAAAACAAACTTCACTGACATTTTTTCCACAAAAAAAGTTTGACCATGGTTTGTAAATGTGAAAATGTAATGCAATTGTGTTTTTCGATTTTTTATTTGAGTGTTAAAGATACATACACTTGCCTCCCGAAAGTCTGCGTACAGACAATCATCTTACGTGTTTATGTTACAATTACTATTAAAATCTCGCTTTAGAAAATCAAAAATACTCTTGTCAGCAATTCTTCAAAGTTTCCTTTTATTCAAAACAACAACAAAAATTCCCTTAAGAAAAAAAAACAAGAAAAGACCATCAAATAATCACAAAACATTCGCGCCAAAAGTTCTGGTAACACTCAACAAAATAGGGCTTTTAAAGACCTTATTTTGTAAATTAATTGCACTAAATCGTGTTTTTAAGTGATTATGTATCTGTACGATTTATTTAGGATTTGGGTTTGAAAGCTTTTGTGGTTTTATAATCGAAAAAACAGAATAGAGATCGTTATATTATTGAAAGAAAAATCAACATAGATCTTCAAAAAAAAGGGGGTAAAACAATTGATAAAACTGTTAAAAGGTGACATTCATTTATAAAAGTGTTCATGAAACTACAAATCAACTAAATTTTAACGTCCTAATCAAGATCCGGCCGCCCGTCTGCAGTGTCACCTTGAGAATCTTTGCTTTGTAATACGCTCTATAAAAATAAATCCAAGACTATAAGCTTCTCAAATAGCTAAAGAGAGTGATGTTACTGAGATACTGCAAAAAGTGTGACTTTAATTACAATTCAAAGAAAATTGAAAAAAAAAAAAGATGACTATCATGCCCGAGTTGCTCTCAAGAAGCCATTCATCTTTCGAATGAACAGAGCTAAGGGAATGAATGACCTTTGCCAAAAATACCTAAATAGGACACATATGTTTTAGAAAATGTCATATATTCAATTGAAAGTAGTTTTTGTAATTTAGCATCAAAATATGCCTGCAAAAATTTCTGGACAGATCTTTAATAAAGAGAAAACTTCGACTATCAAACATGGAGGAGGCATAATGTTTAGTGCATTGAAGCTTTTTCGGCTGGTAATCTGGATTAAATGAATCAACAATGTACAAAATTGGTTACTTGAACTTATTGAAGTAAAAACACCGTGGGTGATCGGTTAACGAACATAATCCGTTCCAAGACTATGTTCGCTATCCGAATTGTTCGTTATCCGATCATCGATTTACCATATACTTCTATGTGAAATCGATTAATTCGTTCTGGAGACCCTAAAAATTAAATTTTTAAAAAATGTATAATTTCTTAGTAAGTTTTTAAAAAGTAATACATACATATATAGTCTTGCATATTAATCAGTCCCTTTTCATTTTTTGCTTATGGGGCGTTGAAGAACATGTCCAATGTCGATTGCTTTTCTCTCTTTTCAGGATTTTCGGAAGTAATTAGTAACATTGTCGTTGTAAAGATCCCCAACCCTACTGACATCAGCTTGGTTTGGGTGCCATTCTAAGACCATTGCTCTGGCAGCCTCCCACTTTTCAAAAGATCTTTAATGGCAGATGTCGGCATTGGTCCTCTTTCGTCTTCCTCTTTGTTCAGAGAAGGCGACACATTTTGCTGTGTTTCTTGGTGTTCTTCATTCAAAATTTCTTGAGTTCTTCTATCATCAGTTCATTTTCATGTCTCATTATGAGCTCTTTTTATGTCAACCTCGTTCACCTTCAATTCCAGATCTCTAGCAGTCGTCAAAATTTCATCCATAATTTCAGGGGTGTCTCCCTGATCACCTCCGAATATGTGTTCGTTGTCCAAACACAAAAAATATTTCTTGAAAGTGTACGTTATCCGAATATGTGTTCGTTATCCGATCTGTTCATAACCGATCACCCACTGTATCAGGGCATAAGCCAAAAAATCTTGCAATGAGTGATGATTTTTACTTTCAACGGCACAAAGTTACCAAGCAAATGGCTCACATTGTGAAGTCATTGGGAAGCCATGGCTGTTCTGACATGTCCCAAACCACTTCCATAAGTCCACCTAGTCCCCAGACCTAACCACAATATTGCATTTGGGGGATTTACTCGAGTGAATAATAAGAGAGAACGCAATAACATCCAAGGAAATGCTCAAATCTCTCACAGTGGAAGAAAGGAACAAAATATCCACAGATGAAACAACTAAGCTAGTTAAGTCTTTGCCAATTAAGTTAAAAGAGTTATAGAAAAAACGAAATAGCCTAAAGTGTTAATTTTTATTTACAATCCATTATTGTAAAATTTTTTCAGTGTACGCAGACTTTTGGCGCACACAATTTGTGTCGTTCTCAAGTTATAAATATTTGTATTATTTTATGTAATATTCAGATGATTGTTGCTTATACTATTTGAATTTAAGATGCTACAGGAATCAATAAAAATAGTATTAATTCAGAAAGACTTCCTTTAATTAGTGATCTTTGCATGAATATGAAAAATATGAGGCAAAAGTGTACATAAATATTATATTGCTCGGGTAAAAACATATTATTATGGGTGTAATAAACTTTTCTTAAATTTTTGCAAGTGTTATTACAAAAACCCCGTTTTCTAAATCAATATTGTTTCATTATACACTTTTCAAAGATTTTACTTGAACTGGAAATTGTAGCATTATAAATTTAAATTTCAAATCGCAAATGACCATTTTGAAAAATGTTTTATTAAATATTTTTAGATTTATACTGAAACAACTATCTAGCTAAAATTAAGTATCTGCAATATTCTCATTAATGCATATGAAGGAATAAGGATTGGAAATTTGAAAGAATTTCTATAGTAAATTAAGTTTCTAAATAAATATATAAATTCAGTGCGAAGTAATAATTTAAGTGTTATAAAATTGGGATTTTAAAATTTTTTAAAATTTAGTAGAGATATAGCTGATTGAAAACTGAGAACTTTTTATCGCTAAGAATATCTTTACCTATCTGAAAATAGACAACAACACTTTTGAAATTATGTAACTTTCACTATATATTGCATAAAGACTTTTAAAGATTTAGAATTTAAGAAAATTTACTCTGAAAATGTATTATTTAAAAAGTAACTATTTATATCAACGTTATACCTTAGTATTTATTCAATAATTTATTAACAGACAAGGAACCTGAGGTCGCAATTGATAGAAAGAAATCATTGAAATTTCACTAAAATGCATTAGCGTGTACTTGGATATAATACAGAAAGACACCAAGAGAACAACGTTTTATATATATGCAATCTTTTATTATAAATTCAATTAAAAACTATTGGACGAAATCGCTTATACAAATTAAAAATGATTTTTTTTTTATTCTAAAAACAAAAATACAATAACTCTTCCATTAATAAACTTTCCGTCATTTTTAATCATCTTCCATTGGTTCAAAAATGCACTAGATATCACAAACAAGTCATTTCATTATGAATATAACATTTCATTCGATTTATTTGAAAAATATACACATTATGTAATAAATACTAAGTAAATAGCTACTCAAAAAATAAACCATATAAAAATATGAGTTTTATATTCGAATCATCGATGGACTTCTGAAACTGTTTTAACCACACAGATTCTTGTTATGATGTGGAAAATTAACTCTGTTATTCCAATGCGGGGTGGGAAGACGAGAAAAATTGTTTATATGAGATTTTGAAATAGACCAACACCTCTATGTTTTGAAGACCCAGATGACATTGATGAACGGATGACGATGCCAAAGGTCATGGACAAAGACTCATGTTGTTCGTGATTCATCATTAGTTTGTGGATGCGAGCCATGATCATAGTCCACGATAGGTAATGGTGGCTCCCTGGTTTCTTCACAATTATAAGCCTATCGTGATAAATACTGGAAAATTGATATAATTGTGTAAAATGCATGTAATACATTTATATAATTACTATAGTGTTCAATTACTAGGACTAATATTTTTTCTTGTTTAAGTTGGTATGTGATTACCAGTGATGAGGTGTGAAGGATCGATGTTTGCTAAAATGTACTTGTATGATTGGTTTTATTCGATGAGTAACTCAGTAGTTGTAAGCCTTTCAGTGTGGCAGCTGGTAGTTATAATTTTGTTGTTCCGTTTAACGAGTCTTACTTTTGCTTGTTCAAAGAAAGATTACTACGAGTAAGCGTTCTAAAATAATCGTTCTCAATGAATACACTTTTATGACTGAGAAATATAACTACAGAAGTTGTTGGAGACAAAATCAAGTGTTTCAAGAATTTTTAAGAATATTTCAGGAATCTAGACCATCGTCTCCAAAAGAAAAGTAACAATGTGGGCACAAACGGAAAACTACTCAAGAAATCAAAAAATTCTAATAAGAAATGAAAATAAATCGAAGAAAGACAATCGCATACCTTCGAAGAGATTTATTGGGTTGTGGTGATGAAATGAACTGTACGGAAAAGTCTTATGGAAGTTGGCCGTAAGGCAATAAGACCGAGGAAAAAACAGCTTCTAACTCAAAAAAAAATGATTAAAAAAAACTTTTATTATAGGCCAAAAAATATCAATCATGGACTGCTAATGACTGGAAGAAGGTAATTTTTCAGTCAGGAAACATTAATTTGTCAGGGATACAAATCAAGTATAGTTGAAAAAGTGATGGTGACTCTGCTACCAGATCATATCCAATGGACTGTAAAACACCCTTCTAAACAGATGTTTTGGAATTTTTCACAACAAATGGCACTGGAAGTTAGTTCTCTTAAAGGCATGATGAATTCTGTCAAATGCATAGAAATGTTACGCGGTAGATTGTTCCATTCACGGAAACATTTAGCGGAACATTTTAATATGACTTGGCCTCTTGACACACTTTGAAATTATTCAGACTTTTGGGTGGGAAAATAAAATAAAAAGTACTTGGTTGGACTGTAATTCACCAGAACTAAATTCAATTGAAAACTTATGGTATGTTCTGAAGAATCGTTTAACTAAGATGAATTGCACAACAAAACAAATTATAAAAAGTGTTATGCAAATGTAACTCTCACAATGATGAAATCAAGAGCATGTGTGCTACACTAGAGGAATCAATGTCAAAACGTGTTGAACGGGTTCATTTCTGTTAAAGGAGGACATACTTCGTACTAATACAGGGGATTTTTTCAGTCTGCTTAGGTTATGTAATGATTAAAAGCTAAAGGTCTTGAAAAAATCGTTTTCCCATTTGTCCTAATTAATTCGAACAGTATAGTAGTTTTCATCATTTAAAACAACACGTACTTCAGGTAGATATTATTTTACTTGCATAAAGCTCTTTGAAGTTAATTGCGCATTTTCAGATGAAAGAGATATCTACTGAAAACTTAGGATTTTATTAAATTAACCTTCCCATTCAAAAATGATAAAAAGAGAGAGAGAGAGAGAGTTTACAACTTTAAATAACAAATATGGCATCTTAATGCTATATATTTATAATATATTCCATAAATAAAAAGAAAAATAATATAAATATAGTAACATATTTACTACAATTTTTTATGACATATATATTATCAAAATATTTCACGATTATAAAATTATTTAGGATTTCATAACATTATTTTTTATCAAAGTTTTGAGAAACTATTTGTTGTGAGAGAACATATTAAATATTATTTCAATACTTGTATAATTTATCTTGCTCCTTATATATAATTATTATCGCTCCTTAAAATTTTTAAATTTTGTAGTATTTGTCCGTTTCTATATCAGAGGAGAGTGAGTGAGAGTTACATTTACGTCGCACTATAAAGCTGTTCGAGGAGTATTGGCGACGGACCTCGTAATTTTGAACCATGGCCAAGTGACGAGGACGACACCTAAGAGCTGGCACTCCCTCCCTCTCTCCTAACTTCTACAACAACACCATCGGGGAAAACGTTTGAGCCTCGACATATTTAACGTGAATAGACCTCCTATCCACAACGGGTCTATCTTAGAGGAAAGATGTTTATAAAAATTAAATAACTAAGTATTTTCATAATTGTTTAACTATTTTTAATCTAACTATCTGACATCTAAAAAGAGTTTTTAACAATAAAAAAAGAACTAGTACAAAATCTGTATTGAAGCTTACGTATCAAGAATTATACTTATTTGCTCAATATATACTGTCATTAACTTTCGGTAAATGTGATTTGATTCATTGTAATGAAAAGATTTCACTCATTTAATACGCTATTGTTACTTGTTTTCCTATTTCTCTTTTACAAAATTAAATCATGCATGAAATGAAAGAAAAGCGAAATCTTTTAACATTATTCTTTAACATGGATGTCAAGAATGCTTTAATAAAGAAAAAATCAATATTTGCTCAATGCGTTATGATACCAAACAAAATATTTAGTTCCTCTTAAGTTTACTTGATTACAAAACTTTCGAAAAATAAAATAAAAGCAAATTATCGAATTCAAATTACTCCACATTCTGCATGCATTTAGTCTATAATTATTTTTATTATTCTGCATACTGGAGTCATAGAGAGTAAATTTATCTCTCAGAAGTTTCTTTAAATTTAAGATCAAAATGAGAAAGAAAGCCTTGGATAATACATTTAATTCACTTTTGATACATAATTAACATTTCTTGAAATTTTTCTGTATTTAAATATTTTAATTATCATTGATGTATTATTCATTTAGAAACAAAGATTATTCTTTCAAAATTTTTCAATAAATTCGCACATTTCTGGCAAATAAGAAAGTAAATCACAAAATAAGTTGAGAGTTCACATGCATATATATATGTACATTGGAAACGAAAATTTAAGTGAATTGTTAATTATGGTTTTAAATTTAAATGGTAGCCTTTTTTTTAATTTTATTTCAGATGTGAAACTTTCTTTTGTTTAATTTTATATTAATATTAAATAATTATTAATTTTAGTAATAAATTAAGGGGGAAATGAATTTTTACAACTTTTATACCGAATTGCAGCAAATTTATCATTTTAAATCGTAATCTCTCAAATATATACTTTGCTAGCATTTATTTTGCAATTCAGTTCTACAATTTCTGGGATCTCTCTTTTTTTTATGTTTTTTTTTTTTACAGAAAATATTATTATATTTTACCCAAGCAAGTAAACCTACCACAATATTTGTCTACGTTTCAGTTTTAATGCAAGTATGAAAATTAGATTTATTTTGAAATGTCCCAGTTTAACTGTATATTAATCAGTTCCCAACAAAATTAAAATGTTAAATATCGACATTTTTTTAAAAAATTTTTATATTTTTTTTATTTAATAATTCAGTATTATTACTATCCTGTCCGGGTAAAAAGTATTTTTGGATTACTTTAACCTCAAAAATAGAATAATTCTCAATTAAGAGATATAAAACATTAGTACACAGTTTATGAAATCCAAATTAAAGCTCTACTGTGCTTACAGAATTATTTTAGTGGATTATTATTTAATGCATAACACGCTAAAAATATTGCTTTATACATATAACTACAAATGTAGTTTTTGTGGCAAATTCTTATGAGTTTTATATTCAACTAGCGATCCCGACTGACGTTGTCCTGTACGCACGTCTTAACCCCGAAAATTATAAACTTTTGAATAAATTACAATCTGGACCGTTTTGATGTGAAATTTTTTATAAAGAAAGTTATAACAATACCTGACATCAGTGGCGCACACAAGGGAGGGATCCCTGGGGTCCGGAACCCCAAAAGCTCTTGATTTTTTCCCGATTGATTATAATTCTAAGTATGGAGTACGTAAAATTTTATTAAAAATTTTTATTAATGATTAATTTTATTAATTAATGCAAATTATTTATTCAATAATTAGTTTTTTACTGTATTTTGTTCCCGAAAATCGACAAAATCAAAAGGAGCATGATACAAGAATGGTGAACTTTCGACCCCGGACCCCCTCCCCCTGAAAAATTCCTGTCAGCGCTACTGCCTGACATCATCGCATGTATAGTTACCACAATTCGACCTATCGATTGGGTATGAGTATGTATTTATTATGAACTAAGTTAAATATAGAAGCTAATCTGAATAGAAACTTAAACTTGTTTTGATTAAAAGGTAAAAAGATAAAACTCGAGCTTTTTTTCATAACAGGTATATTTTTTTTTAATGCACAAAAATAAATTTATCGTAATGCCATTGAATGTACAATGTTATTAGTTAATCCTTGAGGGGAGTATAAACAAATAAATGCGATAGTTTGCTAAACCTCGGACATGCAACATATATTTTGGCCGTGCGAAAAGCAAGGGTTTTCTAAATCTAAGCCGCAAATTGTCATTGTTTGACCTTGTGACTTATTAATGGTCATTGCAAATGCCAAGCGAATTGGGAATTGCAAACATTTTGAATGGGTAGGTGAGTCTGAAAGTATCATTGGGATCTGTGGTAGAAGTACAACTTCACCTTGAAGTTGGCCGCTCAAAATAGTGGCCTTTAAGAATATTGCTCATGATTTTTTATGAACAATCACGCACCCTTACATAATTTTTGGCACATTTTAAACTAATTGTGATAGATTGACTTTGATAGAAAAATTAGATTGCAATTTTAAAAACAGCGAAATTATCGGAAAATTCTCCTCTCTGATTTCTTTTTTTTTCTCTTGCCGCGCATTAGCAGAATAAACAGCACAAAAGGGGTCAAACAATTATGCGTTTTAAGGTTTTTAAAGTAGTATCTTTTTAACTAATTGCGATATTGGACCGAATTGTGAATCTAAGCCATTCTCGAAACCACTTGAACCCACGCAAAATTTCATCAAAATCGGTTCATCCATTAGTTTAGTCACATACACACGCACGGAAGATTTATATTTATAAAGATTACTATTCGCTTGAGGTATGTATTTCCATGTTAAAGAATTTTAAACATATTATATAGGACCCTAAAATATATTTTTTTTTTTAATTTAAAAAATTCGAAAGTAAAATGAGAATTATCAATCGTTGTTTTTATATATATTTTATTGCTCTCGTATAAATAATTGACATGTAAGTGAACCTACTTTAGGTGTAAATTTATCATTTTCATAAAATCAATTTAAAAACATTACAAATTTAACAAAATCTCGAGGCAGTGTTACACAAAAGATAAATATTAATAATCTCTGAATCAATCACTATAATCTCATATCCTCTTAAATTTCAAAAACAAACAACATTAAAAGTTAATATTGATGATTTATATTTTTAGAAACAAAAAATTAGCCGGTATATTTTTAACCAATTAGGATCCTCATTTATCATTCGTCTTGAAAATATTTGTACCGCTTTTAATCCCACATAATCTATTTGCCATAAAGTTATTTAACACTATTACCTAAAAATAATATAAATTAAAGTTCGCATTCAATTGCACACAGGTTCAAAATTTTACAATTTTATACAATCTAATTTTATTTATATGGAATAATATTAAATTCGATAATTTATACTTTTAAATTTCTTTATCTATTTTGTATTCTTATGATTTATTTAAGACAAATATTGCACAACTTAAGTCCTTAAAATCCTTCTAAAAATGACTACATCTTAAACAAAATGGCAATAAAAGTACTTTTATATGCAAATGAAAATATTAGTTATTTCTTGCATATAAACAGTTATTTCGGTAAAGTGAAAAGCACAAAATCATAATGATAATCAAGAAATAAACAAACAGCAAAGGCCTCAAAATTGTATTCTGTTACAAAAAAATGAAATTTTATTTGTAAAATATTAACTTAGCTTGCAGTACAATTTAGATATAAAGAAACAAACTTATCATAAGTCGACAAAATACATGTTTGTTTTTTAAACAAAAGTCCAGAAACACTGAATAAAAAAAGAAAGTATGCTTACGGAATGTGGATTACACTGGAAGTATGCCTGTGACCTCCGCTTGGTCTGAATGGTACTGGAACTGGATAGTGACTTCTAAAAAATGCAGTAACTTTTGCAACACAAAAGAAAAAACGCAACTATACTAATGATTTCGAATATCTTGTCATTATGCTCAATTTAACTATTTGTTTCAAGAAACTTTGAAAATTCTACAGTAGGTTTTTAGTAAGATGTAGAGAAGTACATATATTTATATAATTTTGACCATTTGATTAAAATTAACCAAAAATAATTCGAAATTCAACTATCATCGTTGCATTGCAAGTGATCTTCTAAACATTCCAAAACAGTTGTTATTTGCCTTTCTTTAAATAATTAATGTTATTTTAGAGCCTAATTTTATCGTTTTGCTGTTATCAGACTTGCATTAATATCCGTGAAATAAAAATTTTTCTGCATCAGAAATGCCTCATGCAAACTTTTAATACAAATGCATCATTCTATTCCATTTTTAAAAGGATTTTGCGTTTAAAAATAATTTAAAGAATTGGGGGGGAAGGCTCAGATTTTTAAGTTATAATTTTTTTTTGTTAATTTTGTCATTTATACGCATTTGCATGAAAGACATGACACAGAAATATTCGAAGGGAAAATAAATTTAATGAATTATTCGAATATCTGAATGAGAAAACATTGAATTATTTAATCATTTATAAAAAAGACCACATTTTACTCATCCTTATTATTATTCGCTACGTGTTCATCTGAATTTTTCGTTTTAATAAATGAGAAAACTACAGCAAATGCCCTTTATATACCATCAAATAATTATTATTCGACTCAATTGCTTTAACATTTCAGGAAAAGTTTTCCCTGTGGTTTTTTTACTCTAAATCTAAGAATATCACTTAAATGTTAATTAAATATTTCACTTAAAATAACTCTGATATTTTTTTTATTTATCATTAATTTATTTTGCTAGAATTTTTTTAAGATAAAAGATTTCAAATCGAACATCCTTGAAAAGGACATTGCTCGTTTAGTTTAAGCTGCTTCCTGTGTATGGTAAATCTGTGATGGTCACGCAGGATTAACCCCAGAGAACAAGGTTAGGAAATTATACCTTACATACATCAGGGATAAAAAATTTCCTGATACGAAGACATATTACAAATAACGGGTAGAAAAGAAAAATTTTAATTCCTCGAGATTTTTGTAAACTTTTCTTCGAAATAATAATACAAAAGATTCCAAACCTTTGGTTTTTATTTTAATTTTCCAAATCATTGCCTTAAGTTTAATTCAAGGCTCATTTTAAAATAATATTTCATTATTCGTTAATTCAGTACATGGGAATTCGTACCTGAAGTTCATTCTTAATAATGGACATTCTTTTCATTCTATAGAAAACATCTGATACTCATAGGAGGTGGTTTATGTGTTTCGTATTCGTAGGTATATCCTACATCAGGCATGCCCAACCCGCGGCCCATTTGGAGAATTTTTGTGACCCAATTGAAGTTTCTGTATATATTATTTTAGACATTAGGACTACAGACGGTTGAATCGAAAATATCGTATTTTGACCCACCCCCACCTCTCCACCTCTTCCCGTGCAGTTTTTACAGAAATAATTTTTTTTTTCTTCATTTGACTTCAAAGCAATTGTAATTAATAACAGGTGTTGTTGGATGAAAGAAAGCAGATGAGCTTGGGAGTGTTATTCCTCTTTCAACGAGAACTTCGTTGAGAGTGAGTAGTGTATTTAGTTCCATTTGTCAGATAAATAATTTATATGTCTATATTTTTAAGATCAGATTAGTAGTCTTTTTCTTGTTTTATTTGGCAATGAAAGAATCCGATAATGGATTTAATGAGTTGCCTCAGGACTGTCAGACCAACTAGTAGAAACGTAAGATAATTACGGCAGCAGAATAAAAATGTTTTAATATTTTAACCTTTGAAATTATGTAACTTTTCATTTTATGATATATATTTAATCACGGTGTAATGATTAATATCATACAATAAGAAACTAAACATTTGGCTATCGGGCAAAAAAAAAACCCAACTTTTTTTGACAAACAGTGTAATAATTACAAAGCTGTTCTTTACTTAATTGCTTTTTTGCATTTGAAATAAAAATTTTGAAAATCTAAATCAATTTTATGCAAACATACTGTAACACAAGTATAAAATGTGAAGATGTTACGCACATAGTTGTTATACTACGTAACCTCAGATGGCAGCATAAATCTGCTGTAGATAAGAACCTTGTAGGTTAAGAGATATTCTTGCACCAACAAGAGCAATCGGTCGACTTTTAAACTTTGTTGTGATTGTGATCCAGTAAAAAGGTAAACTTGGTATTTTTTAATCATATCAATAATTGAATGTTGATCATATCATATTTTGAATGCTGTACAATAGTAAAATATTTTGAATATTTTTTTTATTTTGATATGTGCGGCCCACCTCAGTTTAGTAAATTTTTATGTGGCCCACCAACCAATTTGGGTTGGGCACCCTGTCCTACATCATCATTTCTTGAATTGTAATCAAAGAATCCTGAAGGTTTGACAGTTAATAAATAAGAGCTTGTAAATTATTCGTGAATCCTAATAATTTATAATGTTAAATAAACAGTCTGAATCAGCGATACTAAACCTGCGGCCCACCGAGCTTTTTAAGTGGCCCGGTCATGGCCCATTGCTCTGAGAAATTCCCTTATTTAAGAACATTGTATTAAAAATTCGGTGGGAAATTCTTTGTCAAGAAATCAAATATATCAATTTTGCTGTCGGTGTCGTACGGGTACGAAAGTGTTGTATTTAAAAATACCAATAAACAGGAATCATTCAGTGACACTTTTTCTCGAAGATCTCTTTCAAGAGGTGATAAGCAGGCTTTCTTGAATAATCTTTGCAGCAGCAACAAAATATTTTGTCAGTGGTAATATCACAGCACTGACAAAGATATCCTATGATGTTTGTTGTGTTATTGATAATCATATGAAATCGTTTACTGATGCAGAAATTATGAAGGAGTGTTTCTTAAATGATTCTAATTTAGTGTTAGAGACAAAAATAAAAATATAAAAAACAATAATAAAGAAAGCAAAATAGGAACTATATATATGTATGTATATATGTATAATATTTTGATCAATTTTCCACATTTTAAATTTCTAATGTTATCTTGGTCATAAAGCATTTCTTCCCTCTCCCCTCCCCCTTAGTCCTCATGTTGGGACCCGCGTAAAATAGCTGACATATGTATGCGTCCCAGAAGAAAAAAAGGTTGAGTACCCCTGGTCTATATTATAAGAGAATATATTTATATCATTAACATAAAATCAAAGAAGGAAGCTAGACATTAATGATGGCGAGATTCCCGCCATTTAAAATTCTTTTTCAAAATCTCTAAAATTCAGGAACTATTCAAATTAATTAAGTCAAACATTTGAAATTTTCAACAATTCATGTAACGAAATTTTCATTCTTGTTCTCAATGGTAACTTTTTTAAATATAAAAGTACCAACTGGTATACCGTCCTTTGTACGGGTGAATTGAAAAATATAAAAACAATATAGATTAAAGGATAAAGAAATTTTTTATGTGTTAAATTTAAAAGAATTGTAAATCAAACAAAAAAGGCCTTTTTTAGCATATCTTTGTTTAACAGAAATTATAGTTGCCAAGTTTTAGGTATGCAGGTCTAATAGCGTTGAAAAAGGGAAAATTTTTATCTATAACGCTCCCATAACGTGGGTCGATTTTTAAAAGCTCATTTCTTAGCTGATCTCAAAAATTTAACCATAATTATACATAGTGTAGGAAATGCAGAAATAAATTTGACATGCTTATGGCGTTGGGTCCAACAAATATATTATTCGACATTGAAAACATTTTCAATGTTTCAGCTTCTAATAAAAACTCAACCTTACACCATCAAACAAACTTCGGGAATAATTATATGATCCATAAGCCACACAATAATATTGGAATTAATCCTTACAATAATAATGATTAAAAAAATTCAGCCAATGAAATGGACTATAAAGCTACTTGATATGAATTGTGATAAGAATTTTTATAGTACTTAACCAAAAGCTTTTAATTATTAGATTGTTTAACGACAAAATCTAATTATATATTGTGGCAAAATAAGTGAAAGAGTTAACTGTTTATCTCTTTACAATTGAAATCAAACCCAAAAATGTAAAAAAAAAAAACAGAAGAAAAAGCTCAGAACTAGAACCTAAATATGGATGTTTCTAAGTAGTCTCTTGCACTACACCATTTTTAAATTAAAAATATTTCGAAGGTATTTAAACTCGAAATAAAAATATTTTTAATTTTAAAATATATCGATGAGACTTAAAAATAATTAAATTATATGTTTAAACTTTGAACATATTTAAACTTTTCAGTGCATAAAATTGTAAAAAAAAAACTTTCTTATTATTCTGACAATGACATGATATCGTAGTTGATGCGTCAAATGTTTCTTGTTTTTTTCATTTACAAAAGAAAATAATTGGCTATTCTATTACCAATTACATTATTGGTGAACATAAAAACTCCTTATATTTATAAATTATGGAATTTTTGTATGGACCGAAGGCCTTCATCCAATGTTTTCAGGTGGTAAGGTTACACACATTACATACCTTCCAAATTTAAAAACAAAAGAATTAAGTTTTTGATTTAAATTATTTTTTTAATGTTTTCATCGATAATATAAATATTTATACTTATATCTTTGTTAGTTCTCCTTAATTACAATTTTCTGAAAAACTGTTACAACATTTAAAAAAGTTTCACTTTTATTGAGCCACCAGTTCCAACAAACGTACTGTTTTTTACTTAACTTCAGTTTATTTTCTTGTTAGCTCATGGAATTAATGGGATTCCTCTTTTTAAAGACGAAAGATTTGTATCTGTAAAATATTTTGCACTATCAGGTTCTTCTTTTGACGTTTTGTTATATGTTTGCTAATCTGAATTTAATTATTCAAGATCTTTTTCAATAGTACACTTTTCTAACAAATATAGAAAACACATAACAGACCTAGACAAAGAAACTAAAAAAAAAATAACTACACATTAATCACCTTCTTAAGTTTTAAAAATTTTAATAAACTATTAAAATTAATCAACATTAAAATATCTTATATTATAAGAATCCAAATTTGTGTAGGTTAAATGACAATGTCACAATTTTTAACAAATCTTAATCTAATAATGTCAGAAAAATTATCATAATTAGTTATTTTAAATAACTTGTGTGGGACATTTAGGATTCGATTTTATCTTTTTTTGGAAGAAAAAATTAATGATTTTTGTCCTCAAATATAAGTCATCCAAAACACTATCACTTTTCAGAAATGTTTTAAGACATGGGCCAACTGGGCTCGGACCCTGGGATTTTACCTCTGTAGGGGGTCTCGATTCTGACTCAATAAGAACATGATCTGAATAATTTTAATCATCAAATGTAAGAATCCTGGACATATTCTCAGAAAAATTGGGAATTTTGAAATGCATGCCATCTGGCAACAGTGGCAATATTGCATTACTAAACCATATCCATTGTCCGTGTCTGGGTCTAAGCTGGGTTTACCACCACACACCATCATTTAGTCGAAAGGTGGCAAATTGTGAAATAGATTTGCACCTAGGTTTGTGAGATTGTGAGTCACTTACAACTAATTGTTACAAGTTACCGTTTGTGCGAATATTTGACGAGTATACTATACATACTGTTTGCATAAAAAGTCACCGGTGGGGCTAAATTTCGCATATAGGTCCAGGGCTCCAAAAAGCCTTAAGACGTCACTATCTCCTTCAACATACGCAATTTTAAAGGTATGAAACATGAATTTAAATAAAAATTACGTTTGATATCTCCCAATAAAATAAAATCAAGCAGTATAGATAAAAAAATTGTAAATAGAGTTGGTTTGCTTTTGTACTTAACGCATATCGTTTATTTTATATCAGTACAAACGTAAAAAGAACTCATTATTCTTAGCGCATAATATTACAACTAGATACTGCACCTCCTAGAAACATTCCTAATTTCTTCAAATGGTCCATCGTATTCTTTAAATATATCCATCATATATTTTCTTTTCCAAGTGTAATGGATATCTACGAGTTGTACATAGATGTATGGATTCTGAGATTGTCATTGGAAAGGGAGAAAAAATTACTGTTAGTAAATATTTTTTAAAGAAAAAAGTACATATTATAGTGCATTAAAAAACCGGAAGCCTTTTATTAAAACCCTGGAGGTCAACACAAAGGTTTAAAAATAGGAGTAGCTGCTAGAGGTATGGTAAGAAAACTTTAACTTTTAAATCACATTCGTATATACATTTAAATTCTGAACGAATACATAGAAAATCGACTTATGAAAATTCAACGTAGCTTAATTTCTTTTTCTTATGATTATCCTGGCTCTTATAAGTTTTATTTTTAATCTCTAGATTTTTTTTTATTGAAAAAAAATCTATCAAGTTGATTAATTTTTTAAAAATTTTATACTTCAATACATATTTTTCTTAAAAATCTTTGAACGTATTTCGCACTTATAACTTCTGAAAGAATTTTTTATTTTATCTGCCAAGAATGCATAGAGCATTATCTGAATTCGATTGAAAGAAGTTAAAACAATAACTAATGTAAGAAGAATTTTAAAAAAATTCAACTCATACTTCTTCTTTTAAAAATCTGTTTTGCTTAAAAGTGGTATTAAATCATATAGCTCTGTTTATTTTTATTCCAATTACACAGATCAATCAAGTAGTTTTGTTTAATCAAGAATGGAAGACAAAACAAGTTACGTAAAGAGCGTCTGTCACACGATTTAGAAAAGAAGAATAACAATTGTCCTCCGTTGAATCATTATCTCCAGCAGAGCGAAAAGTATTTACATTATCATTTCTGCATAACTTTTGCTTTTTTTAAAATATTTCTCAGATTCATTACCAGAAAGATCTAATTAATTGATAAATAAATTCTGAATATACTATCATTAACAACATACAAGTGTGTAACATTTCTGAAACTTTTAACTCATCAGAGGAAGTGACTGCAAAATCGATGCCGAAATTCCAACTTATCAAACATTAAAGGAAGCAATTAAAGTGTCTAAAAAGACAAAAAAAAATTAAGATATCCATCCCTCTTATCAATTGCTTGGCTGTGGTAGCAGACTATACCAGTATTTCTTATGCCTGTTAACTCTAACGAACGATAAACTATTTTAGTGTTTTATCGCAGACCGGTAAGTTTATTACTTTGAAATAGTGAAATAATTGTGGAACTCAAATAATTGGCAACTGTCCATGGGCCGGCAAATATTTTTTGCGGTCTGGCTGTTGGAAACACTGGCGTTGACGTCTTAAAAACTCCTTGAGGTCCTAGGCCTCTAATGCAAAATTAAGCCCCAGATGCAACTTTTAAAAGTAGACAATATAGGCGAACCCTTAAGTTGCCAAATACACATAAAAACGGTAAAATAAATCCGTACGACTCACAATCTCACAATCCTAAACACAGGCCGGCTCAACCCAACTGCCACCTTTTAGCTAAATGAGTAATGATGGTGTATGGTGGTAGGCCCAGGCATGGACGACAGTCATGACATAATGCAATCTTGCTGCTGTTGACGATTATCACGTAGTTCGAAATTCAAGTTTTTCGGAGAATGTGTCCAGGGATAACATTTGACGATGAAAATTATTCGTATCATGATCTTATTAAGCTCATAACGAGACGAGGTTCCCTGCCCAAGCTGAGGCCCAGTGTCTTGCCCTAGTTGTACAAGACTATGGGTAAAGGCTAGACTATGAGTGAAGAAATATTAATTAAACACACAATGTTCAAAGATGATAATGCATGTTTAACAGATGTGAAAGTAAGAGAGAGATGAAGACTTATATGAGAAGAAACCTACTTTCAAAATCAGAGCAAATATCACATAGTGCAAAAAAGAAGAAGAGAACGAAGAATCATAAAATAAAAGTTTAAAAAGAAAAATAAGAAAAGATTAATTAAAAATTATATAAAAATATATATTGAATTGCAAATTCTCACGCGTTCAAAACAGATTTTCACAGAGGTTAAATAAACCTCTGGGGAAATCTGTTTTGTAGATTGTTTTATTTGAGAACCTCGCCTTGTGAAGGAACCATGATATGCAGATTAGAGATCTAAAAAATATCTAATCTGATCTCTAGATTAAAAATCTCAAGTAAGAATGTTGAGAGAGAATGATGAGATGGGGTAAATGTAAAAGTGTTATAGGAAATTAAAGAAATAAATTATTTTTTAATTAGAATCAGAGTTTTTAGCAGGAAATGTGTGTATTTTTTCTATATAAAATCATATAAGTTAAGCTGGTGTCTCTAGAAATTGAACTTGCGTAAATTGTGCCTCGAAGCCGTCTTTTAAGAGTTGAGTGAATCGGTACTATTTTTTATTAATGATTCGAAATTTATTACACTCTTAATGATTATTTACTTTTAAAATATTGGGATTAGATTGATAAAGTTCTTTAGTTGCACCATGTTTGTCGACCATTTTATTTAAAACATTTGTACAAACTCGGTTCGTTTCAAGCGGTTCCGGTAAGTTGCACACACAAGTAAGATTGTTCCGAGCTTCTTATTAGTGGTTGCACGGATTACGATATTGTCTGAAATTTGAACTATAGATTTGATTTGTTTGAGAATGTTCAATTCATACTATAAATTGCAAATATTTTTAATCTAGCTACAAAGCCTATATCTAACAAAATTAAGGTAAAAGCTTACCTTTTCTTTGTAGCTAGTCTCGAACTCGATCGGGTCCGAGCAATTTTCTTTCTGGAATCCAACTGAATTAGCAATACTCGTAGTCATTGATGAGTTTGTATTTGTAATAAACAACATTTAATAGCCATGATAATTACAATTTAGGATTCAATAGAGAAAAGCTTAAAAGAATTAATACATTTAAAATTACAATAGGAAATATCGTGAGCGATTCCTCCATGCGTTCGTTTCTTACATCTCTGTTTCAAAGGTAAACATGCAGTCACAGTCACGACTAACAAATCAGTTAGCGGGTTTCGGAAGAAGTGGAAGTTGAAGTTCCAACACATACATTTAGGATTTTCGTAGAGAATATTGGATAATGTCAGGTCATTTTTAAAGATTTTTTCAGAAGGTTGAATGATAAAATTATGTATTAAAACTCATTTATAATTATATATAAACAAGAGTTCTAAAGAAATATGGCTATAAATTTTAGAAAATGTTTTCGGGAAAAGAAAAGGGAAAAAAATTAGTTTTTCCCGCTTCTCTCAAGTATTTAGAAAGCTACATACTCGATTATTCTATTTAGAAGTTTGTCTTGCTACTCTTTAACTAACAAGTAAGAAAATGATAAATAATTGTAATTAAAAGTGTGAATTTTTAAAAATATCTCATGTAATAACCATAAATAGTTAAATTGAATGGGAACATTACAATTTGTGCCTGAAGAATGAATGTTATTTTAGTCTGTATTGATTGTAGAGAAAACTATGTTCAGCACGATCAATCCGTGTAGAATAAATACACTGCTGTTCAAAACTAGATAATTTTCACTTAAGGGTGATTTTGTCTACAAATGTTGAACAGGATTTAAGAAAATTAGGTATGTGTAGAGCTTGATATAATACAAAAATAACTACAATATTTAAAATGTGTATGCATGATCGTACGTACTGCTGAACAGCACATGATTATCTGAAAGGAAGATTATGAAGTGGTTCAAAAAATGCACTAACATTTAGTATGGTCCTCTCTTTAAGTTACATATTTTTTCGAAGCATGAATTCCTGCATAAAATGAAACAGTTTACTTCTTCATCAACGTAGTTTTCAAAATGTAAATAATTCTAGGAGAAAGAAAGAAAGTTGTAATTTCTCTCTTAAAATCATTTCAAATGCACATCGTAAAGTTAAGGTCAGGAAATCTGGTTGGTCATTCCTTCTAAAAATATTCTCACGTACCGAAAATTCGACCAGTAATCCACACCGTTTTTATATCCATAAAAAGGATTCCAGAACCAACAGTAACCCTGAAAAGGTGAATTTAAGGCTCCAAAATTTCCTCTTTGTAATAAACAGTAGTCACAGAAACTCTGTCAATGACATGGAGGTCCGTAGATCCATCTAATATATTTCCTAGATTTCTCTTTGCTACTCTGCCTGTCTCTTTCTCTTATGTTCCAAGATATGTTGTGGATCCCTGCTTCCTACCTCTCCACCTCCTCCTTTAAAGTAAAAATATGTCGAGATTAGGCTGAATCCGGACTCACATCATTAAATAGAACGATCTCTCACTGATCCCTGTTCCAATGTCGATGTTCATTGTTCGATGTTAAATTGGATCTTTTACGCGCAGAAATTAGGGTAATTTGGAAACTTTTCTAGTAAACATGATTCTCATGAAACCTTCTGAAAACAGTAATCTTTGAAAGTTGAATTCTTGCTTCCGCAAGTTCGTGCTATATTTGCAAAGCCATTATATTGCTATTATATTTGTTTGTAATGGGCAGATATCAATCTTCATTGGCCTTCATGGCTCTCGAGTGACCTCCTCCAGACTTTCTCTCAACGAATTTCGATTTATTAAACTGTCTCTATAAGTTGTGCATGAAGCTGGACAATACATTAAGATCTGGTAGTTTGTGCTTAAGAGTGAAGTGTTTCTAAGATCTCTATGATTCTTCAGTCCATTCCATTATTCAAAAGAGGGTGGTTATTTGTTTCAACTGTTTATTTTTCATCGAATGTTGCATACAATACCACGGAAGTCTAAAAGTTAAATGAATGAACGAAATCTGAAAAATTGCATGTACCTTTACGAAACATTTTTCTCTATATGTGCAATCCTAACACTAACTGCGCTCACCATATGTAATCGAATGTATAAATTTATACCTTTTTTGAAATCATTATTTTAACTTTTTGGTCATTAAGTTTCGCAAAACTTGACTAAATACAAATTTCTTATAATTTTGATCACCAGTGTATACTCTGATTTCGAATGGAAATTTGAGTTTTCCATGTTTTTATGATGTACAGAACTTGAAAAAATGGACTAAAAAAGTTTAACTATTAATGCTCTTTATTTGTCTTTATTTGAAATTTATGTTCTTTATTTGTCATAAATATCTCAGTATATATATAAAAATACAATTTAGATGTGTTTGTTTTAAAAGTACACTGCTGGTGATTTAAGCTACAGCACAAAAATGAAAAGCAAATAACAAAATTTTGCTTATTTTGCGTACATATGCAGCATAGTAGGAAAAAACATGATTCAATTTGTAGGTAAATTGGGGGTATGCAGGATCCAAAATTATTATTTACTGCTGCAACCTTTACACTAGTACTTCAGCTAAGACTGTTCTGACTCGATCAGGCATCTACGCTTCATCAATAGTAGCGGCTGAATAACTACGACAGCCCCTCTCAACAAACCATGACCCGGTAGGACCAGGGAGAGGTAGCTTAGGACACCACGAGTAACACACAATCTAGGATAATCCTGTTGAAAAATGTCTTTAAGACCTCAAATATAAAGGATACAACAACCGGCTTTGAGATATGAGGAATGTAATGCTAACTGTTCAGATTACCAACGACGCGAGCAACAGGTTTTCTTGTCATGTACCTAATGGGTGGCCATATCATTTCAACTGTCTCAGGGCCTTCGTGACGATATTGAATACAAGCATGTCACGTGCATACTCCTCTGTGTATCCAGAAAAGGATACATTCATTATAATGCTGTACGCATAACAGAAACGCCTGCAGAAAGACAATATAGTGTTACACTTGTATCTAGTTTTGCCATTGGGCGTACCATTATTGTCGTGCTTCTCTATACTACAGTGTCAAGGTAAGCCATGAAAAACCGTGGAGACAGTCTATGCTCTTCCAGACATTGTCGCAATGCCCTTGCGAGTATTTGTCATGGTGCGAACAAACCCTCTTCTAATTCAAAGTCTATCATGTAGTTGTACGATTCTGCAAGGCCAATCTAGCAACATATCTGTCCATGGAGGTCGTTGAAATCCTGTGAATAATTCAGTATTTTTCCTGAGCCCATCAATACAGTATTCGTATGACAGTCGTTTGATTCCGAGTAGTAGTATCGCGGAATGATAAAAAAGCCTTTAAATAGGCCACAATCCAGCCGCTATCGAATCTTTATACGTATTGGTAGTCATTACTCCATTTAAAACGAGGGATAACTCGATCTTCTCACAAAAACTGATACTTAAATGCGATTTCCTAATGAGAAACTCTATAACTTTCCTTTTACATTGAGTTTGACATGCCGTTTCTCCCTCCTGCGTTATTTGGCAATGCTCAAACGGGAATCATTAGCACATAACGCAGCATCTATTTCGTTTCATCCTAATTTTATGGTCGTATCATTCTTTCCTCCGTGGTTTTGCAATTTAAATGGCCTACAGCAGCGGTTCTTAAACTGTGGTCCATGTACCCCCCTGGGAGTCCACAACGAGTAAGATTTTCCTCTCTTACAGTCTCTGACAGGCCTCGTGGAAAAATTAAAAGATGAGCCATCCTAGACTAGATCCCTAAATTGCCCCAATGAAAAGACTCTACCAGAACATGCATTTCGATCAAGAATATTAATTCAGTTACTTTTAATTTAGTATTTTATATTACTTGTAATTATAAATTTACTATTAACAAGTAATATAAAAAAAAATTTAAGTCAATTCCTACTTTGATAAACAAGGAAACCTTTTATTTTAGCTACTTTTTATTAAATAGTTACAATTAATATAAATATGTATAGGCATAGACAGAATCACAACCTTAAGTGGTAATTAATTGTTATTAATTATCATTAAAGTATCGTATTGTCATCCAAAATAATCATGTATATAAAATTTCAGTTCAACGGAATGCTATAAAACGTGAGAAAAAAACCTTTTCAAGTTTTGTTACAAGTCGCTAAAAATGAAACCAACGTGGCTGTATTTGTAATTATTTAAATAATTAATTTCAGTCAATTAATTTTATTAATTATAATTAAATTATCGTATTTTTACCCAAAACAATAGTGTATAGAAAATTTCTGCTCAAACGAGAGCTTTAAAATGTGAGAAAAACCCTTTTCAAGTTTTGACACAAGCCGCCAAAAGGGTCGCCAAAAAAATGATGCGAACGTGGCTGTATTTGTAATTCTTTGAATAATAAGTTTTAATCAATTAATCAATTAATTTTTTAATAATTGTAATTCAATTACTGTATTGTCATCCAAAATAATCATGTATATAAAATTTCAGCTCAATTGATCGCTTTAAAATGTATTTTATTAACGATTAAAAATTCCACCAAGATAAATAAATCTATACAGAGTGTGAGCTAATAGTTGGAATTGCATGAAAAAGAAGTATTAAACAAATATGTATAAGTAGCAGAGGCATTTTTACGGTTATTGAGGAACCTACCTTTAAATCACTCAACTATGTGTTGAAAGTTAGGGTGGTGTTTTCAAAGTCTTGCGGGACCGCCATATCAGATACTACATAAAGGAGGGGGCGCGGCGATCGAAAATTTAAAAACTACTGCCATACAGTATAATTTGTCCCCTGAAATGCATCTATAAATTTTTTTGTTTCAGTACCTTTTGTATTTCTAATGAATTAACTAAATTCGAATATCTTTGTATAAATAACCTCTTCAAACCTAGCATATCTTAAATAACGAAAAAAAAAAATTTGGTGGTTTGATTTTTATAATAGTATTGTCAGAAATACAAATGCTAGGAAAAACTTAAATTTTTATAAGTAACTAGCTGTACTGTGCTGTGGCTTAGTGTAATTAAGGTGACTGCCTAAATTCAAAATGTAACAGACACTGGAAGCTGATTGGCTTAAAAATAAGAAGGATACATTTAAAACATGTAAAATTGCAAGACATTAAAAAATGAAGAAAAAATACTAACAAAATATTTATCTTCAAACATAAAATCAATCAACACCGCTCAATTCTGACGCAATGGCAAACATAATATTTCGTTCCACTTGAACAAATCACTCCAAAGAGGTCAATTTCACTATTAATGCGACGCCTGGTTAACTTAAATTGATTTATTCTTATTATCCATTTTATAATACCCAGGTTCTAATTTATCATTTGGCGTCACACTATAGCTTAAGTTTAAACATTAGATCTTTTTAAGACAAATAAACAGTACACTAAATTACAAGGCCGGTTCTTTAAAGTAACAATTAATTTATTAAACAATAAGATTAAAATTAAGTGACACATAACTGAATACTCAAATAAACAGTACACTAAATTACAAGGCCGGTTCTTTAAAGTAACAATTAATTTATTAAACAATAAGATTAAAATTAAGTGACACATAACTGAATACTCAAATAAACAGTACACTAAATTACAAGGCCGGTTCTTTAAAGTAACAATTAATTTATTAAACAATAAGATTAAAATTAAGTGACACATAACTGAATACTACTTAGCTTTGAAAGAGGGAGAGAGCGACGGATGGGATTGACCTCGGGTAGCAGGTGAGCTTCCCGGCAGTAGAGGGTTTTTCTGGCAGACGAAAAAGGAGTAAAAAAGCCCCGAGAATTGTCGTGCACGAGCTTTTAAAGTTGACCAGATCACTTCGAAAAGAATCCGCTACGGATTCATTACCGTCAAATCTACCACCCTGATTGGAGCGCAAGAACATAACCTTGCCGGCCATAAGGTCCGTTGAACCTAGACGCACCCACATTCCTGTGTAATCCCTATTTCCTGTAAACAGGGCAAATGCAAAAATTAAAACTGTATCTCAGGGGCCGGCGGCCTCCCATCACTCCTCCCCTCTTTCAGATTAACAAAACTAGAAATAAAGAAACACAAAAAAATCATTGTAGTAAATGTAAATACAAAATGCTATAGCGTTCGCAGTTCCAACAGTCTCGTCTTCCTTTCAACAGGCACGCACGGACTCCTGGTCACGAACGGCTGTCCAC
>BMAU01004168.1:0-35580 GCA_019973935.1 Trichonephila clavipes | reverse complement strand
CAGAAACAATTAGCGCAGCCTGTGGATTATACGCTATATGGAACAGACACGTGTATATAGATTTTAAAGACGTTGAAACCGTTAAGTGGATTTGACTAAAATGTTGCAAATATTCAATTGAATTTTTAAGCAAAAAAGGAAATTTTTTTCCAATTTATGCATGAATAAAATCAAATTCTTTCTGTCAAACGTGAGACTTTGTGTATTATATCAAGGATGTTATTTAATATTAAGATATCCGACTACCCTCAAATCATGATTTTTTTCAAAAATTGACAAAAAAAAAATTTATGATTTTATTTTATAGACCATCTTATTAGCTTAATAAAAATACCAAGCTTTTTATTTTCCATTCACTAGAACAAAAACTACAAGTGTTTTAATAAAAGAAGATGCCATAACTTTACACAAGATGTCAAACTTTAAAATGCGTTTTACTCGAAATGTGTTTTATGCGAAAAGTTCAAACGGGGACAGCGATTGCTCAAAAAATTTTGAAAATAATTTGCTGAAATTTTTTGTGTATGATCTGTATAACAGTAGAGGTGTTTTAACCTTCAGATATATGAATCACCGTTTTATTTCAAAATTTACAGTCCTTTATGTAAATATAATCACTGTTCTTTTAAGCAATTTCATATAGTTACTAAGATAAAGTGCTCTAGTTTTTGCAAAAATTAAAATATCTCTTATCCTGAAGGTCATTTCAAACATGAATGATAAAGTAACACATCACAATTGAAAAATTGAGAATTTGTTCAAAAACTTTTTGTACAAAGTGGGCCCCGTTTATGAAATTTTATGTACATTTTAACCAGTTTTTCCCTTTTAATAATAATACATTTTTTTCTGTTTTCAATTTTACGATTTTTTCCTTAAAATATACTAAATCAATCTTAAAATCACAAAAAAATCTCCATATTTCCATTTTTTCAAAAAAAAGTTGCCGCAAGTAGTCGGATACCATAAAACAAATGTTTTGGTGAAAAATTGATTAAATGTTCGGGTTTTTGATTTTTGTAAGTATTGTGAAGCAAAACTATTTGAAGTATTTATTTATTTTTCAAATAAATTAGTATTTTTTAAAGCTAAATTTCAAGCACTTCTTGCTTAAATGATACTCTTAAACATGTTATTGACTTCTATATTTCTTATTTAAAGGATCATATTCCCAAATCTAAAAGAAGAATATTAATGAACTATTATAAATTAAATCTAATGAAATCCCCTAAAGGAGAAATTATCAAAAAAAAATCTCTTTTTCATAATAATTATTCAATACAAGATTAGTTGTCTTTAGTTATATATTTAAATAGCAATTTGAAGTCATATACATACTTAAGTTTTATTTAACGTTTGTGAAACAATTTGAATTGATTTGAGTAACTTACAAATTGTCAATTTTATTATTGACTGCTGATTTTAAATTTTACCTGATTTACCGTACTTTAAGTACTTTCCTTAAATAAATTAACTTAACATTAATTCAAATTAACTGTTTAAATTAAAAATTTTAATCTTGTAAAATATATTTAAAATTAAACTTGATTATTAAAATACTTCATACAATATTTTAAGTATACTTTTGAAGACAAATTAAACATAAAATCATTTATTCTTTCTGGGAAATGTGTGTGTGTTCAAGAGATTCTAAACAATTAAAAAATGACTTTACGAAAAATTTAAAACAAACTTCACTGACATTTTTTCCACAAAAAAAAGTTTGACCATGGTTTGTAAATGTGAAAATGTAATGCAATTGTGTTTTTCGATTTTTATTTGAGTGTTAAAGATACATACACTTGCCTCCGAAAGTCTGCGTACAGACAATCATCTTACGTGTTTATGTTACAATTACTATTAAAATCTCGCTTTAGAAAATCAAAATACTCTTGTCAGCAATTCTTCAAAGTTTCCTTATTCAAACAACAACAAAATTCCCCTTAAGAAAAAAAAACAAGAAAGACCATCAAATAATCACAAAACATTCGCGCCAAAAGTCTGTGTACACTAACAAAATAGGGCTTTTAAAGACCTTATTTTGTAAATTAATTGCACTAAATCGTGTTTTTAAGTGATTACAAGTATCTTGTACGATTTATTTAGGATTTGGGTTTGAAAGCTTTTGTGGTTTTATAACCGGGAACAGAATAGAGATCGTTATATTATTGAAAGAAAAATCAACATAGATCTTCAAAAAAAAAAAAAAAAGGGGGTAAAACAATTGATAAAACTGTTAAAAGGTGACATTCATTTATAAAAAAGTGTTCATGAAACTACAAATCAACTAAAATTTTAACGTCCTAATCAAGATCCGGCCGCCCGTCTGCAGTGTCACCTTGAGAATCTTGCTTTGTAATACGCTCTATAAAAATAAATCCAAGACTATAAGCTTCTCAAATAGCTAAAAGTGTTACTGAGATACTGCAAAAAAAGTGTGACTTTAATTACAATTCAAAGAAAATTGAAAAAAGATGACTATCATGCCCGAGTTGCTCTCAAGAAGCCATTCATCTTTCGAATGAACAGAGCTAAGGGAATGAATGACCTTTGCCAAAAATACCTAAATAGGACACATATGTTTTAGAAAAATGTCATATATTCAATTGAAAGTAGTTTTTGTAATTTAGCATCAAAAATATGCCTGCAAAAATTCCTGGACAGATCTTAATAAAGAGAAAACTTTTCGACTATCAAACATGGAGGAGGCATAATGTTTAGGGGTGCATTGGAAGCTTTTCGGCTGGTAATCTGGATTAAATGAATCAACAATGTACAAAATTGGTTACTTGAACTTAATGAAGTAAAACACTGTGGGTGATCGGTTAACGAACATAATCCGTACCAAGACTATGTTCGCTATCCGAATTGTTCGTTATCCGATCATCGATTTACCATATACTTCTATGTGAAATCGATTAATTCGTTCTGGAGACCCTAAAAATTAAATTTTAAAAAATGTATAATTTCTTAGTAAGTTTTTTAAAAAAGTAATACATACATATATAGTCTTGCATATTAATCAGTCCTTTTCATTTTTTGCTTATGGGGCGTTGAAGAACATGTCCAATGTCGATTGCTTTTCTCTCTTTTTCAGGATTTTCGGGAAGTAATTAGTAACATTGTCGTTGTAAAGATCCCCAACCCTACTGACATCAGCTTGGTTTGGGTGCCATTCTAAGACCATTGCTCTGGCAGCCTCCCACTTTTTCAAAAGATCTTTAATGGCAGATGTCGGCATTGGTCCTCTTTCGTCTTCCTCTTGTTCAGAAGGCGACACATTTTGCTGTGTTTCTTGGTGTTCTTCATTCAAAATTTCTTGGAGTTCTTCTATCATCAGTTCATTTTCATGTCTCATTATGAGCTCTTTTATGTCAACCTCGTTCACCTTCAATTCCAGATCTCTAGCAGTCGTCAAAATTTCATCCATAATTTCAGGGGTGTCTCCCTGATCACCTCCGAATATGTGTTCGTTGTCCAAACACAAAAAATATTTCTTGAAAGTGTACGTTATCCGAATATGTGTTCGTTATCCGATCTGTTCGTTAACCGATCACCCACTGTATCAGGGCATAAGCCAAAAATCTTGCAATGAGTGATGATTTTTACTTTCAACGGCACAAAGTTACCAAGCAAATGGCTCACATTGTGAAGTCATTGGGAAGCCATGGCTGTTCTGACATGTCCCAAACCACTTCCATAAGTCCACCTAGTCCCCAGACCTAACCACAATATTGCATTTGGGGGATTTACTCGAGTGAATAATAAGAGAGAACGCAATAACATCCAAGGAAATGCTCAAATCTCTCACAGTGGAAGAAAGGAACAAAATATCCACAGATGAAACAACTAAGCTAGTTAAGTCTTTGCCAATTAAGTTAAAAGAGTTATAGAAAAAACGAAATAGCCTAAAAAGTGTTAATTTTTATTTACAATCCATTATTGTAAAATTTTTTTCAGTGTACGCAGACTTTTGGCGCACACAATTTGTGTCGTTCTCAAGTTATAAATACACTCTGTCGCAAAAAAATATATGCACCCAGAAGAAATCAAGCTACAATCACGAAACTCGGCAAGAATGTTGTCTGGTAAGAGATATGCAAATGATTAAAATTTTGAAGCCAATGAGACAAGGCTAAGTGTGCTATGCGCATATTAGTTGCGCAACTGGGAGAGTTTAAAAGCATGAGTACGAGCGCCGTACGGCTAACCAAACGAATCTGATGACTTTGATAGACGATATTGAGACTTAGGATGCCTCTAAGACGTAACCGGCGGCAGTACGAGCAGCTGACGGACTTTGATAGGGGCCGTATAATAGGCCTCAGAGAAGCAGGTTGGTCGAATAGACGTATCGGCCGCCACCTCGGTCGGAGCGATATGGTTAGTTGCTCGGTGTTGGCAACAGTGGATCACAGAAGGTAGAGTGTACCGTCGCGGAGGTCAGGACGTCCCAGGAACACAAATGATCGCGAGGATCGTGCAATCAGAAGAGTGGCCACTTCGGCACCAACAACGTCTCTAGCATCGATTCAACGCCACTTACCTCCTTCCAGACATCCAGTGCCATCAAGAGAAACCATAAGGAGACGACTGACCGAAGTTGGCTTGAGGAGCCGACGTCCGCTAAGACGCTTACCACTGACCCCACATCATAGGCAGTGTCGACTGGATTTTTGCCGACCTCGAGGCACCGGAGTGTGACAGACTGGAGACGTGTCATCTTCAGTGATGAATCCGATTCAGTCTCAGTGCTGATGACCACCGCACACGTGTCTGGAGGCGCACCGGCCAGCGGTCCGATCCGGCATTTATTGTCGAGCGGCATACAGCAATTTCACAAGGTGTGACAGTGTGGGGAGCAATTTCTTGGGACACACAATCATCTTTAGTGGTCCTTCAAGGCACTTTGACAGCTCGCAGATACGTGGACGATATTTTAACGCCGATTGTGCTACCCATGATATCAAGTCGCCCAGGTGCCATTTATCAACAGGATAATGCTCGTCCACATACTGCGCGACTCTCCCAACAATGTCTTCAAGGATATGACGTCCTACCATGGCCTGCCAGGTCACCAGATCTATCGCCAATAGATCATATCTGGGACGCGCTGGGAAGGCAACTGCAGCCGTCCCGAGATACAGGAGAATTAACTGCGCAGATGCAAAGACTATGGCAGGATCTTCCACAGGGGGTCATAAGTGATCTAATTGAATCGATGCCACGCCGAATTTCGGCTTGTATAGCTGCCAGAGGTGGCTTTACTACTTACTGATTTTTAACCTTTTGCAAGCTGTAACCGCTTAATAAAATGATATTTTGTTCTGAATTTTTAATCATTTGTTTATTTTCATATACACTACATGCATACCAAATTTCGTGAATGTAGCTCAATTTCTTCTGGGTGCATATATTTTTTTGCGACAGAGTGTATTTGTATTATTTTATGTAATATTCAGATGATTGTTGCTTATACTATTTGAATTTAAGATGCTACAGGAATCAATAAAAAATAGTATTAATTCAGAAAGACTTCCTTTAATTAGTGATCTTTGCATGAATATGAAATATGAGGCAAGTGTACATAAATATTATATTTGCTCAGGTAAAACATATTATTATGGGTGTAATAAACTTTCTTAAATTTTTGCAAGTGTTATTACAAAAACTCCGTTTTCTAAATCAATATTGTTTCATTATACACTTTTCAAGATTTTACTTGAACTGGAAATTGTAGTATTATAAATTTAAATTTCAAATCGCAAAATGACCAATTTGAAAAATGTTTTATTAAATATTTTTTTTAGATTTATACTGAAACAACTATCTAGCTAAAAATTAAGTATCTGCAATATTCTCATTAATGCATATGAAGGAATAAGGATTGGAAATTTGAAAGAATTTCTATAGTAAATTAAGTTTCTAAATAAATATAAATTCAGTGCGAAGTAATAATTTAAGTGTTATAAAATTGGGATTTCTAAAATTTTTTTAAAGATTTAGTAGAGATATAGCTGATTGAAAACTGAGAACTTTTTACTGCTAAGAATATCTTTACTCATTCGAAAAACACAATAACAACACTTTTGAAATTATGTAACTTTCTACCATATTGCATAAAGACTTTTTAAATGCGATTGAATTTTAAGAAAATTTACTTGAAATGTATTATTTAAAAAAGTAATTCATTTCATACTTCACCATACCTTATATTTAGAGTCTCCAATAATTTATTAACAGACAAGGAAACTTATAATGCAATTGATAGAAAAGAAATCAGCTTGAAACTTCACACTAAAATGCACATGCGTACTTAATATAATACAGAAAGACACCAAGAGAAACGTTTTATACATTATGCAATCTTTTATTATAAATTCAATTAAAAAACTATTAGACGAAATCGTTTGTACAAATTAAATGATTTTTTTTTATTCTAAAAAACAAAAAATACAATAACTCTTCCATTAATAAACTTTCTTCCGTCATTTTTTAATCATCTTCCATTGGTTCAAAATGCACTAGATATCACAAACAAGTCATTTCATTAAGCATAACATTTCATTCGATTTACTTGAAAAATATACAATATTGCACAAATACTAAGTAAATAGCTACTCAAAAATAAACCATATAAAAAATATGAGTTTTATATTCGAATTCTATCGAATGGACTTCTCTGAAACTGTTTTAACCACACAGATTCTGTTGGTGATGGGAAATTAACTCTGTTATTCCAATGCAGGGTGGGAAGACGAGAAAAATTGTTTATATGATTTTGAAATAGACCAGCACCTCTATGTTTTTGAAGACCCAGATGACCATTGATGAACGGATGACGATGCCAAAGGTCATGGACAAGACTCTCATGTTGTTCGTGATTCATCATTAGTTTGTGGATGTGACCATGATCATAGTCCTGATGGTAATGGTGGCTCCCTGGTTTCTTCACAATTATAAGTCTATCGTGATAAATACTGGAAAAATTGATATAATTGTGTAAATGCATGTAATACATTTATATAATTACTATAGTGTTCGAATTACTAGGGACTAATATTTTTTTCTTGTTTAAGTTGGTATGTGATTACCAGTGATGAGGTGTGAAGGATCGATGTTTGCTAAAATGTACTTGTATGATTGGTTTTATTCGATGAGTAACTCAGTAGTTGTAAGCCTTTCAGTGTGGCAGCTGGTAGTTATAATTTTGTGTTCCGTTTAACAGTCTTACTTTTGCTTGTTCAAAGAAAGATTACTACGAGTAAGCGTTCTAAAATAATCATTCTCAATGAATACACTTTTATGACTGAGAAATATAACTACAGAAGTTGTTGGAGACAAATCAAGTGTTTCAAGAATTTTAAGAATATTTCAGGAATCTAGACCATCGTCTCCAAAAAGAAAAGTAACAATGTGGGCACAAACGGAAAACTACTCCAAGAAATCAAAAAATTCTAATAAGAAATAGAAAAATAAATCGAAGAAAGACAATCGCATACCTTCGAAGAGATTTATTGGGTTGTGGTGATGAAATGAACTGTACGGAAAAGTCTTATGGAAGTTGGCCGTAAGGCAATAAGACCGAGGAAAAAACAGCTTCTAACTCAAAAAAAAATGATTAAAAAAAACTTTTATTATAGGCCAAAAAATATCAATCATGGACTGCTAATGACTGGAAGAAGGTAATTTTCAGTCAGGAAACATTAATTTGTCCAGGGATACAAATCAAGTATAGTTGGAAAAAGTGATGGTGAAGCTCTGCTACCAGATCATATCCAATGGACTGTAAAACACCCTTCTAAACAGATGTTTTGGAATTTTTTCGCAACAAATGGCACTGGAAGTTAGTTCCTCTTAAAGGCATGATGAATTCTGTCAAATACATAGAAATGTTACGCGGTAGATTGTTCCATTCACGGAAACATTTGACGGAACATTTTAATATGACTTGGCCTCTTGACACACTTTGAAATTATTCCAGACTTTTAGGTGGGAAAATAAAATAAAAGTACTTGGTTGGACTGGTAATTCACCAGAACTAAATTCAATTGAAAACTTATGGTATGTTCTGAAGAATCGTTTAACTAAGATGAATTGCACAACAAAACAAATTATAAAAAGTGTTATGCAAATGTAACTCCACAATGATGAAATCAAGAGCATGTGTGCTACACTAGAGGAATCAATGTCAAAACGTGTTGAACGGGTCATTTCTGTTAAAGGAGGACATACTTCGTACTAATACAGGGATTTTTCAGTCTGCTTAGGTTATGTAATGATTAAAAGCTAAAGGTCTTGAAAAAATCGTTTTTTCCCATTTGTCCTAATTAATTCGAACAGTATAGTAGTTTTCATCATTTAAAACAACACGTACTTCAGGTAGATATTATTTTACTTGCATAAAGCTCTTTGGAAGTTAATTGCGCATTTTTCAGATGAAAGAGATATCTACTGAAAACTTAGGATTTTATTAAATTAACCTTCCCATTCAAAAATGATAAAAAAGAGAGAGAGAGAGTTTACAACTTTAAATAACAAATATGGCACCTTAATGCTATATATTTATAATATATTCCATAAATAAAAAGAAAAATAATATAAATATAGTAACATATTTACTACAATTTTTTATGACATATATATTATCAAAATATTTCACGATTATAAAATTATTTAGGATTTCATAACATTATTTTTTATCAAAGTTTTGAGAAACTATTTGTTGTGAGAGAACATATTAAATATTATTTCAATACTTGTATAATTTATCTTGCTCCTTATATATAATTATTATCGCTCCTTAAAATTTTTAAATTTTGTAGTATTTGTCCGTTTCTATATCAGAGGAGAGTGAGTGAGAGTTACATTTACGTCGCACTATAAAGCTGTTCGAGGAGTATTGGCGACGGACCTCGTAATTTTGAACCATGGCCAAGTGACGAGGACGACACCTAAGAGCTGGCACTCCCTCCCTCTCTCCTAACTTCTACAACAACACCATCGGGAAAACGTTTGAGCCTCGACATATTTAACGTGAATAGACCTCCTATCCACAACGGGTCTATCTTAGAGGAAAGATGTTTATAAAAATTAAATAACTAAGTATTTTCATAATTGATTAACTATTTTTAATCTAACTATCTGACATCTAAAAAGAGTTTTTTAACAATAAAAAAGAACTAGTACAAAATCTGTATTGAAGCTTACGTATCCAAGAATTATACTTATTTGCTCAATATATACTGTCATTAACTTTCGGTAAATGTGATTTGATTCATTGTAATGAAAAGATTTCACTCATTTAATACGCTATTGTTACTTGTTTTCCTATTTCTCTTTTACAAAATTAAATCATGCATGAAATGAAAGAAAAGCGAAATCTTTTAACATTATTCTTTAACATGGATGTCAATAAAGAAAAAATCAAAATTTGCTCAATGCGTTATGATACCAAACAAAATATTTAGTTCCTCTTAAGTTTACTTGATTACAAAACTTTCGAAAAATAAAATAAAAGCAAATTATCGAATTCAAATTACTCCACATTCTGCATGTATTTAGTCTATAATTATTTTTATTATTCTGCATACTGGAGTCATAGAGAGTAAATTTATCTCTCAGAAGTTTCTTTAAATTTAAGATCAAAATGAGAAAGAAAGCCTTGGATAATACATTTAATTCACTTTTGATACATAATTAACATTTCTTGAAATTTTTTCTGTATTTAAATATTTTAATTATCATTGATGTATTATTCATTTAGAAACAAAGATTATTCTTTCAAAATTTTTCAATAAATTCGCACATTTCTGGCAAATAAGAAAGTAAATCACAAAATAAGTTGAGAGTTCACATGCATATATATATGTACATTGGAAACGAAAATTTAAGTGAATTGTTAATTATGGTTTTAAATTTAAATGGTAGCCTTTTTTTTAATTTTATTTCAGATGTGAAACTTTCTTTTGTTTTAATTTTATATTAATATTAAATAATTATTAATTTTAGTAATAAATTAAGGGGGAAATGAATTTTTACAACTTTTTTATACCGAATTGCAGCAAATTTATCATTTTAAATCGTAATCTCTCAAATATATACTTTGCTAGCATTTATTTTGCAATTCAGTTCTACAATTTCTGGGATCTCTCTTTTATGTTTTTACAGAAAATATTATTATATTTTACCCAAGCAAGTAAACCTACCACAATATTTGTCTACGTTTCAGTTTTAATGCAAGTATGAAAATTAGATTTATTTTGAAATGTCCCAGTTTAACTGTATATTAATCAGTTCCCAACAAAATTAAAATGTTAAATATCGACATTTTTTAAAAAAAAATTTATATTTTTTATTTAATAATTCAGTATTATTACTATCCTGTCCGGGTAAAAAGTATTTTTGGATTACTTTAACCTCAAAAATAGAATAATTCTCAATTAAGAGATATAAAACATTAGTACACAGTTTATGAAATCCAAATTAAAGCTCTACTGTGCTTACAGAATTATTTTAGTGGATTATTATTTAATGCATAACACGCTAAAAATATTGCTTTATACATATAACTACAAATGTAGTTTTTTGTGGCAAATTCTTATGAGTTTTTATATTCAACTAGCGATCCCGACTGACGTTGTCCTGTACGCACGTCTTAACCCCGAAAATTATAAACTTTTTTGAATAAATTACAATCTGGACCGTTTTGATGAAATTTTTTATAAAGAAAGTTATAACAATACCTGACATCAGTGGCGCACACAAGGGGGGAGGGATCCTGGGGGTCCGGAACCCCCAAAAGCTCTTGATTTTTTTCCCGATTGATTATAATTCTAAGTATGGAGTACGTAAAATTTTATTAAAAATTGTTATTAATGATTAATTTTATTAATTAATGCAAATTATTTATTCAATAATTAGTTTTTTACTGTATTTTGTTCCCGAAAATCGACAAAATCAAAAGGAGCATGATACAAGAATGGTGAACTTTCGACCCCGGACCCCCTCCCTGAAAAATTCCTGTCAGCGCTACTGCCTGACATCATCGCATGTATAGTTACCACAATTCGACCTATCGATTGGGTATGAGTATGTATTTATTATGAACTAAGTTAAATATAGAAGCTAATCTGAATAGAAACTTAAACTTGTTTTGATTAAAAGGTAAAAAAGATAAAACTCGAGCTTTTTTCATAACAGGTATATTTTTTTAATGCACAAAAAATAAATTTATCGTAATGCCATTGAATGTACAATGTTATTAGTTAATCCTTGAGGGGTATAAACAAATAAATGCGATAGTTTGCTAAACCTCGGACATGCAACATATATTTGGCCGTGCGAAAAGCAAGGGTTTTCTAAATCTAAGCCGCAAATTGTCATTGTTTGACCTTGTGACTTATTAATGGTCATTGCAAATGCCAAGCGAATTGGAAATTGCAAACATTTGAATGGGTAGGTGAGTCTGAAAGTATCATTGGGATCTGTGGTAGAAGTACAACTTCACCTTGAAGTTGGCCGCTCAAAATAGTGGCCTTTAAGAATATTGCTCATGATTTTTTTATGAACAATCACGCACCCTTACATAATTTTGGCACATTTTAAACTAATTGTGATAGATTGACTTTGATAGAAAAATTAGATTGCAATTTTAAAAACAGCGAAATTATCGGAAAATTCTCCTCTCTGATTTCTTTTTTTTCTCTTGCCGCGCATTAGCAGAATAAACAGCACAAAGGGGTCAAACAATTATGCGTTTTAAGGTTTTTAAGTAGTATCTTTTTAACTAATTGCGATATTGGACCGAATTGTGAATCTAAGCCATTCTCGAAACCACTTGAACCCACGCAAAAAATTTCATCAAAATCGGTTCATCCATTAGTTTAGTCACATACACACGCACGGAAGATTTATATTTATAAAGATTACTATTCGCTTGAGGTATGTATTTCCATGTTAAAAGAATTTTAAACATATTATATAGGACCCTAAAATATATTTTTTTAATTTAAAAAATTCGAAAGTAAAATGAGAATTATCCAATCGTTGTTTTTTTATATATATTTTATTGCTCTCGTATAAATAATTGACATGTAAGTGAACCTACTTTAGGTGTAAATTTATCATTTTTCATAAAATCAATTTAAAAACATTACAAATTTAACAAAATCTCGAGGCAGTGTTACACAAAGATAAATATTAATAATCTCTGAATCAATCACTATAATCTCATATCCTCTTAAATTTCAAAAACAAACAACATTAAAAGTTAATATTGATGATTTATATTTTTTAGAAACAAAAAAAAAATTAGCCGGTATATTTTTAACCAATTAGGATCCTCTATTTATCATTCGTCTTGAAAATATTTGTACCGCTTTTTAATCCCACATAATCTATTTGCCATAAAGTTATTTAACACTATTACCTAAAAATAATATAAATTAAAGTTCGCATTCAATTGCACACAGGTTCAAAATTTTACAATTTTATACAATCTAATTTTATTTATATGGAATAATATTAAATTCGATAATTTATACTTTTTAAATTTCTTTATCTATTTTGTATTCTTATGATTTATTTAAGACAAATATTGCACAACTTAAGTCCTTAAAATCCTTCTAAAAATGACTACATCTTAAACAAAAAATGGCAATAAAAAGTACTTTTATATGCAAATGAAAATATTAGTTATTTCTTGCATATAAACAGTTATTTCGGTAAAGTGAAAAGCACAAAATCATAATGATAATCAGAAATAAACAAACAGCAAAGGCCTCAAAATTGTATTCTGTTACAAAAAAAATGAAATTTTATTTGTAAAATATTAGCTTAGCTTGCAGTACAATTTAGATATAAAGAAACAAACTTATCATAAGTCGACAAAATACATGTTTGTTTTTTTAAACAAAAGTCCAGAAACACTGAATAAAAAAAGAAAGTATGCTTACGGAATGTGGATTACACTGGAAGTATGCCTGTGACCTCCGCTTGGTCTGAATGGTACTGGAACTGGATAGTGACTTCTAAAAAATGCAGTAACTTGCAACACAAAGAAAAACGCAACTATACTAATGATTTCCGAATATCTTGTCATTATGCTCAATTTAACTATTCGTTTCAAGAAACTTTGAAAATTCTACAGTAGGTTTTAGTAAGATGTAGAGAAGTACATATATTTATATAATTTTGACCATTTGATTAAATTTAACCAAAAATAATTCGAAATTCAACTATCATCGTTGCATTGCAAGTGATCTTCTAAACATTCCAAAACAGTTGTTATTTGCCTTTCTTTAAATAATTAATGTTATTTTAGAGCCTAATTTTATCGTTTGCTGTTATCAGACTTGCATTAATATCCGTGAAATAAAAATTTTCTGCATCGAAATGCCTCATGCAAACTTTTAATACAAATGCATCATTCTATTCCATTTTTAAGAAGGATTTTGCGTTTAAAAATAATTTAAAGAATTGGGGGGGAAGGCTCAGATTTTTAAGTTATAATTTTTTTTTTGTTAATTTTGTCATTTATACGCATTTGCATGAAAGACATGACACAGAAATATTCGAAGGGAAAATAAATTTAATGAATTATTCGAATATCTGAATGAGAAAACATTGAATTATTTAATCATTTATAAAAAAGACCACATTTTACTCATCCCTATTATTATTCGCTACGTGTTCATCTGAATTTTTCGTTTTAATAAATGAGAAAACTACAGCAAATGCCCTTTATATACCATCAAATAATTATTATTCGACTCAATTGCTTTAACATTTCAGGAAAAGTTTTCCCTGTGGTTTTTTTACTCTAAATCTAAGAATATCACTTAAATGTTAATTAAATATTTCACTTAAAATAACTCTGATATTTTTTTATTTATCATTAATTTATTTTGCTAGAATTTTTTTAAGATAAAAATTTCAAATCGAACATCCTTGAAAAGGACATTGCTCGTTTAGTTTAAGCTGCTTCCTGTGTATGGTAAATCTGTGATGGTCACGCAGGATTAACCCCAGAGAACAAGGTTAGGAAATTATACCTTACATACATCAGGGATAAAAATTTCCTGATACGAAGACATATTACAAATAACGGGTAGAAAAGAAAATTTTAATTCCTCGAGATTTTTGTAAACTTTTCTTCGAAATAATAATACAAAAAAGATTCCAAACCTTTGGTTTTTATTTTAATTTTCCAAATCATTGCCTTAAGTTTAATTCAAGGCTCATTTTAAAATAATATTTCATTATTCGTTAATTCAGTACATGGGAATTCGTACCTGAAGTTCATTCTTAATAATGGACATTCTTTTCATTCTATAGAAAACATCTGATACTCATAGAGGTGGTTTATGTGTTTCGTATTCGTAGGTATATCCTACATCAGGCATGCCCAACCCGCGGCCCATTTGGAGAATTTTGTGACCCAATTGAAGTTTCTGTATATATTATTTTAGACATTAGGACTACAGACGGTTGAATCGAAAATATCGTATTTTGACCCACCCCACCTCTCCACCTCTTCCCGTGCAGTTTTTACAGAAATAATTTTTTTTTTCTTCATTTGACTTCAAAGCAATTGTAATTAATAACAGGTGTTGTTGGATGAAAGAAAGCAGATGAGCTTGGGAGTGTTATTCCTCTTTCAACGAGAACTTCGTTGAGAGTGAGTAGTGTATTTAGTTCCATTTGTCAGATAAATAATTTATATGTCTATATTTTTAAGATCAGATTAGTAGTCTTTTTCTTGTTTTATTTGGCAATGAAAGAATCCGATAATGGATTTAATGAGTTGCCTCAGGACTGTCAGACCAACTAGTAAAAACGTAAGATAATTACGGCAGCAGAATAAAAATGTTTAATATTTTAACCTTTTGAAATTATGTAACTTTTTCATTTTATGATATATATTTAATCACGGTGTAATGATTAATATCATACAATAAGAAACTAAACATTTGGCTATCGGGCAAAAAAAAAACCCAACTTTTTTTGACAAACAGTGTAATAATTACAAAGCTGTTCTTTACTTAATTGCTTTTTTGCATTTGAAATAAAAATTTTGAAAATCTAAATCAATTTTATGCAAACATACTGTAACACAAGTATAAAATGTGAAGATGTTACGCACATAGTTGTTATACTACGTAACCTCAGATGGCAGCATAAATCTGCTGTAGATAAGAACCTTGTAGGTTAAGAGATATTCTTGCACCAACAAGAGCAATCGGTCGACTTTAAACTTTGTTGTGATTGTGATCCAGTAAAAGGTAAACTTGGTATTTTTTAATCATATCAATAATTGAATGTTGATCATATCATATTTTGAATGCTGTACAATAGTAAAATATTTTGAATATTTTTTTTTATTTTGATATGTGCGGCCCACCTCAGTTTAGTAAATTTTTATGTGGCCCACCAACCAATTTGGGTTGGGCACCCCTGTCCTACATCATCATTTCTTGAATTGTAATCAAAGAATCCTGAAGGTTTGACCGTTAATAAATAAGAGCTTGTAAATTATTCGTGAATCCTAATAATTTATAATGTTAAATAAACAGTCTGAATCAGCGATACTAAACCTGCGGCCCACCGAGCTTTTTTAAGTGTCCTGGTCATGGCCCATTGCTCTGAGAAATTCCCTTATTTAAGAACATTGTATTAAAAATTCGGTGGGAAATTCTTTGTCAAGAAATCAAATATATCAATTTTGCTGTCGGTGTCGTACGGGTACGAAAGTGCTGTATTTAAAAAATACCAATAAACAGGAATCATTCAGTGACACTTTTTCTCGAAGATCTCTTTCAAGAGGTGATAAGCAGGCTTTCTTGAATAATCTTTGCAGCAGCAACAAAATATTTTGTCAGTGGTAATATCACAGCACTGACAAAGATATCCTATGATGTTTGTTGTGTTATTGATAATCATATGAAATCGTTTACTGATGCAGAAATTATGAAGGAGTGTTTCTTAAATGATTCTAATTTAGTGTTAGAGACAAAAATAAAAAATATAAAAAACAATAATAAAGAAAGCAAAATAGGAACTATATATATGTATGTATATATGTATAATATTTTGATCAATTTTCCACATTTTAAATTTCTAATGTTATCTTGGTCATAAAGCATTTCTTCCCTCTCCCCTCCCCCTTAGTCCTCATGTTGGGACCCGCGTAAAATAGCTGACATATGTATGCGTCCCAGAAGAAAAAAAGGTTGAGTACCCCTGGGTCTATATTATAAGAGAATATATTTATATCATTTACATAAAATCAAAGAAGGAAGCTAGACATTAATGATGGCGAGATTCCCGCCATTTAAAATTCTTTTTCAAAATCTCTAAAATTCAGGAACTATTCAAATTAATTAAGTCAAACATTTGAAATTTTCAACAATTCATGTAACGAAATGTTCATTCTTGTTCTCAATGGTAACTTTTTTAAATATAAAAGTACCAACTGGTATACCCGTCCTTTGTACGGGTGAATTGAAAATATAAAACAATATAGATTAAAGGATAAAGAAATTTTTTATGTGTTAAATTTAAAAAAATTGTAAATCAAACAAAAAAGGCCTTTTTAGCATATCTTTGTTTGACAGAAATTATAGTTGCCAAGTTTTAGGTATGCAGGTCTAATAGCGTTGAAAAAAGGGAAATTTTTTTTATCTATAAAGCTCCCATAACGTGGGTCGATTTTTAAAAGCTCATTTCTTAGCTGATCTCAAAAATTTAACCATAATTACACATAGTGTAGGAAATCCAGAAATAAATTTAACATGCTTATGGCGTTGGGTCCAACAAATATATTATTCGACATTGAAAACATTTTCAATGTTTCAGCTTCTAATAAAAACTCAACCTTACACCATCAAACAAACTTGGGGAATAATTATATGATCCATAAGCCACACAATAATATTGGAATTAATCCTTACAATAATAATGATTAAAAAAATTCAGCCAATGAAATGGACTATAAAGCTACTTGATATGAATTGTGATAAGAATTTTTATAGTACTTAACCAAAAGCTTTTAATTATTAGATTGTTTAACGACAAAATCTAATTATATATTGTGGCAAAATAAGTGAAAGAGTTAACTGTTTATCTCTTTACAATTGAAATCAAGCCCAAAAATGTAAAAAAAAACAAGAAAAAAGCTCAGAACTAAAACCTAAATATGGATGTTTCTAAGTAGTCTCCTGCACTACACCATTTTTAAATTAAAAATATTTCGAAGGTATTTAAACTCGAAATAAAAATATTTTTAATTTTAAAATATATCGATGAGACTTAAAAATAATTAAATTATATGTTTAAACTTTGAACATAAAACAGTGCATAAAATTGTAAAAAAAAAACTTTTTTATTATTCTGACAATGACATGATATCGTAGTTGATGCGTCAAATGTTTCTTGTTTTTTTTCATTTACAAAAGAAAATAATTGGCTATTCTATTACCAATTACATTATTGGAACATAAAAACTCCTTATATTTATAAATTATTGAATTTTTGTATGGACCGAAGGCCTTCATCCAATGTTTTCAGGTGGTAAGGTTACACACATTACATACCTTCCAAATTTAAAAACAAAAGAGTTAAGTTTTTGATTTAAATTATTTTTTTTAATGTTTTCATCGATAGTATAAATATTTATACTTATATCTTTGTTAGTTCTCCTTAATTAAAATTTTCTGAAAAACTGTTACAACATTTAAAAAAGTTTCACTTTTATTGAGCCACCAGTTCCAACAAACGTACTGTTTTTTACTTAACTTCAGTTTATTTTCTTGTTAGCTCATGGAATTAATGGGATTCCTCTTTTTAAAGACGAAAGATTTGTATCAGTAAAATATTTTGCACTATCAGGTTCTTCTTTTGACGTTTTGTTATTTGTTTGCTAATCTGAATTTAATTATTCAAGATCTTTTTCAATAGTACACTTTTCTAACAAATATAGAAAACACATAACATACCTAGACAAAGAAACTAAAAAAAATAACTACACATTAATCACCTTCTTAAGTTTTAAAAATTTTAATAAACTATTAAAATTAATCAACATTAAAATATCTTATATTATAAGAATCCAAATTTGTGTAGGTTAAATGACAATGTCACAATTTTTAACAAATCTTAATCTAATAATGTCAGAAAAATTATCATAATTAGTTATTTTAAATAACTTGTGTGGGACATTTAGGATTCGATTTTATCTTTTTCTGGAAGAAAAAAAATTAATGATTTTTGTCCTCAAATATAAGTCATCCAAAACACTATCACTTTTCAGAAATGTTTTAAGACATGGGCCAACTGGGCTCGGACCCTGGGATTTTACCTCTGTAGGGGGTCTCGATTCTGACTCAATAAGAACATGATCTGAATAATTTTAATCATCAAATGTAAAAATCCTGGACATATTCTCAGAAAAATTGGGAATTTTGAACTACATGCCATCTGGCAACAGTGGCAATATTGCATTACTAAACAATATCCATTGTCCGTGTCTGGGTCTAAGCTGGGTTTACCACCACAAACCATCATTTAGTCGAAAGGTGGCAAACTGTGGAATAGATTTGCACCTAGGTTTGTGAGATTGTGAGTCACTTACATTTAATTGTTACAAGTTACCGTTTGTGCGAATATTTGACGAGTATACCATACATACTGTTTGCATAAAAAAGTCACCGGTGGGGCCAAATTTCGCATATAGGTCCACGGCTCCAAAAAGCCTTACGTCACTATCTCTTTCAACATACGCAATTTTAAAGGTATGAAACATGAATTTAAATAAAAATTACGTTTGATATCTCCCAATAAAATAAAATCAAGCAGTATAGATAAAAAAAATGTAAATACAGTTGGTTTGCTTTGTACTTAACGAATATCGTTTATTTTATATCAGTACAAACGTAAAAAAGAACTCATTATTCTTAGCGCATATTACAACTACATACTGCACCTCCTAGAAACATTCCTAATTTCTTCAAATGGTCCATCGTATTCTTTAAATATATCCATCATATATTTTCTTGCAAGTGTAATGAATATCTACGAGTTGTACATAGATGTATGGATTCTGAGATTGTCATTGGAAGGGGAGAAAAATATATATTACTGTTAGTAAATATTTTTAAAAAGAAAAGTACATATGTACATAGATGTATGGATTCTGAGATAGTCATTGGAAAGGGAGAAAAATTACTGTTAGTAAATATTTTTAAAGAAAAGTACATATTATAGTGCATTAAAAAGCCGGAAGCCTTTTATTAAAACCCTGGAGGTCAACACAAAGGTTTAAAAAATAGGAGTAGCTGCTAGAGGTATGGTAAGAAAACTTAACTTATAAATCACATTCGTATATACATTTAAATTCTGAACGAATACATAGAAAATCGACTTATGAAAATCCAACGTAGCTTAATTTCTTTTTCTTATGATTTTCCTGGCTTTTATAAGTTTTATTTTAATCTCTAGATCTTTTTTTATTTGAAAAAAATCTATCAAGTTGATTAATTTTTTAAAAAATATTATACCTCAATACATATTTTTCTTAAAAATCTTTGAACGTATTTCGCACTTATAACTTCTGAAAGAATTTTTATTTTATCTGCCAAGAATGCAGAGAGCGTTATCTGTATTCGATTGAAAGAAATTAAAACAATAACTTATGTAAAAAGAATTTTAAAAAAATTCAACTCATACTTCTTCTTTTAAAAATCTGTTTTTGCTTAAAAGTGGTATTAAATCATATAGCTATGTTTATTTTTATTCCAATTACACAGATCAATCAAGTAGTTTTGTTTAATCAAGAATGGAAGACAAAACAAGTTACGTAAAGAGCGTCTGTCACGCGATTTAGAAAAGAGAAGAATAACAATTGTCCTCCGTTGAATCATTATCTCCAGCAGTGCGAAAAGTATTAACATTATCATTTCTGTATAACTTTTGCTTTTTTAAAAATATTTCTCAGATTCATTACCAGAAAGATCCAATTAATTGATAAATAAATTCTGAATATATTATCATTAACAACATACAAGTGTGTAACATTTCTGAAACTTTTAACTCATCAAAGGAAGTGACTGCAAAATCGATGCCGAAATTCCAACTTATCAAACATTAAGGGAAGCAATTAAAGTGTCTAAAAAGACAAAAAAAATTAAGATATCCATCCCTCTTATCAATTGCTTGGCTGCGGTAGCAGACTATACCAGTATTTCTTATGCCTGTTAACTCTAACGAACGATAAACTATTTTAGTATTTTATCGCAGACCAGTAAGTTTATTACTTTGAACTAGTGGAATAATTGTGGAACTCAAATAATTGGCAACTGTCCATGGGCCGGCAAATATTTTTTGCGGGCTGGCTGTTGGAAACATTGGCTTTGACGTCTTAAAACTCCTTGAGGTCCTAGGCCTCTAATGCAAAATTAAGCCCCAGATGCAACTTTTAAAAGTAGACATTATAGGCGAACCCTTAAGTTGCCAAATACACATAAAAACGGTAAAATAAATCCGTACGACTCACAATCTCACAATCCTAAACACAGGCCGGCTCAACCAACTGCCACCTTTTAGCTAAATGAGTAATGATGGTGTATGGTGGTAGGCCCAGGCATGGACGACAGTCATGACATAATGCAATCTTGCTGCTGTTGACTATTGTCACGTAGTTCGAAATTCCAAGTTTTTCGGAGAATGTGTCCAGGGATAACATTTGACGATGAAAATTATTCGTATCAGGATCTTATTAAGCTCATAACGAGACGAGGTTCCCTGCCCAAGCTGAGGCCCAGTGTCTTGCCCTAGTTGTACAAGACTATGGGTAAAGGCTAGACTTCCTGGCTATACTATGAGTGAAGAAATATTAATTAAACAATGTTCAAAGATGATAATGCATGTTTAACAGATGTGAAAGTAAGAGAGAGATGAAGACTTATATGAGAAGAAACCTACTTTCAAAATCAGAGCAAATATCACATAGTGCAAAAAGAAGAAGAGAACGAAGAATCATAAAATAAAAGTTTAAAAAGAAAAATAAGAAAAGATCAATTAAAAAAATTATATAAAATATATATTGAATTGCAAATTCTCACGCGTTCAAAACAGATTTTCACAGAGGTTAAATAAACCTCTGGGGAAATCTGTTTTGTAGATTGTTTTATTTGAGAACCTCGCCTTGTGAAGGAACCATGATATGCAGATTAGAGATCTAAAAAAATCTCTAATCTGATCTCTAGATTAAAAAAATCTCAAGTAAGAATGTTGAGAGAGAATGATGAGATGGGGTAAATGTAAAGTGTTGTAGCAAATTAACGAAATAAATTATTTTTTTAATTAGAATCGGAGCTTTTTAGCAGGAATTGTGTGTATTTTTTCTATATAAAATCATATAAGTTAAGTTGGTGTCTCTAGAAATTGAACTTTCGTAAACTGGGCCTCGAAGTCGTCTTTTAAGAGTTGAGTGAATCGGTACTATTTTTTATTAATGATTCGAAATTTATTACACTCTTAATGATTATTTACTTTCAAAATATTGGGATTAGATTGATAAAAGTTCCTTAGTTGCACCATGTTTGTCGACCATTTTATTTAAAACATTTGTACAAACTCCGGTTCGTTTCAAGCGGTTCCGGTATGTTGCACACACAAGTAAGATTATTCCGAGCTGCTTATTAGTGGTTGCACGGATTACGATATTGTCTGAAATTTGAACTATAGATTTGATTTGTTTGAGAATGTTCAATTCATACTATAAATTGCAAATATTTTTAATCTAGCTACAAAGCCTATATCTAACAAAATTAAGGTAAAAGCTTTCCTTTTCTTTGCAGCTAGTCTCGAACTCGATCGGGTCCGAGCAGTTTTCTTTCTGGAATCCAACTGAATTAGCAATACTCGTAGTCATTGATGAGTCTGTATTTGTAATAAACAACATTTAATAGCCATGATAATTACAATTTAAGATTAAATAGAGAAAAGCTTATAAAGAATTAATACAATTAAAATTACAATATGAAATATCGTGAGCGATTCCTCCATGCGTTCGTTTTTTACATCTCTGTTACAAAGGTAAACGTGCAGTCACAGTCACGACTAACAAATCAGTTAGCGGTTTTCGGAAGAAGTGGAAGTTGAAGTTCCAACACATACATTTAGGATTTTCGTTGAGAATATTGGATAATGTCAGGTCATTTTTAAAGATTTTTTCAGAAGGTTGAATGATAAAATTTTTGAGTTGTATTAAAACTCATTTATAATTATATATAAACAAGAGCTCTAAAGAAATATGGCTATAAATTTTAGAAAATGTTTTCGGGAAAAGGAAAGGGAAAAAAATTAGTTTTGATCAATCCGCTTCTCTCAGTATTTAGAAAGCTACATACTCGATTATTCTATTTAGAAGTTTGTCTTGCTACTCTTTAACTAACAAGTAAGAAAATGATAAATAATTGTAATTAAAAGTGTGTGTGTGTGAATTTTTAAAAATATCTCTTGTAATAACCATAAATAGTTAAATTGAATAGGAACATTACAATTTGTGCCTGAAGAATGAATGTTATTTTAGTTTGTATTGATTGTAGAGAAAAACTATGTTAGGCACGATCAATCCGTGTAGAATAAATACACTGCTGTTCAAAACTAGATAATTTTCACTTAAGGGTGATTTTGTCTACAAATGTTGGACATGATTTAAGAAAATTAGGTATGTGTAGAGCTTGATATAATACAAAAATAACTACTACATGATCCTACGTACTGCTGAATAGCACATGATTATCTGAAAGGAAGATTATGAAGTGGTTCAAGAAATGCATTAACAGTTAGTATGGTTCTCTCTTTAAGTTACATATTTTTTCGAAGCATGAATTCCTGCATAAAATGAAACAGTTTGCTTCTTCATCAACGTAGTTTTCAAAATGTGAATAATTTTAGGAGAAAGAGAGAAAGTTGTAATTTCTCTCTTAAAATCATTTCAAATGCACATCGTAAAGTTAAGGCCAGGAAATCTGGTTGGTCATTCCTTCTAACAAATATTCTCACGTACCGAAAATTCGACCAGTATTCCACACCGTTTTTTATATCCATAAAAAGGATTCCAGAACCAACAGTAACCCTGAAAAGGCGAATTTAAGGCTCCAAAATTTCCTCTTTGTAATAAACAGTGGTCACAGAAACTCTGTCAATGACATGGAGGTCTGTAGATCCATCTAATATATTTCCTAGATTTCTCTTTGCTACTCTGCCTGTCTCTTTCTCTTATGTTTTAAGATATGTTGTGGATCCCTGCTTCCTACCTCTCCACCTCCTCCTTTAAAGTAAAAGTATGTCGAGATTAGGCTGAATCCGGACTCACATCATTAAATAGAACGATCTCTCACTGATCCCTGTTCCAATGTCGATGTTCATTGTCCGATGTTTAATTGGATCTTTTACGCGCAGAAATTAGGGTAATTTGGAAACTTTTCTAGTAAACATGATTCTCATGAAACCTACTGCAAACAGTAATCTTTGAAAGTTGAATTCTTGCTTCCGCAAGTTCGTGATATATTTGCAAAGCCATTATATTGCTATTATATTTGTTTGTAATGGGCAGATATCAATCTTCATTGGCCTTCATGGCTCTCGAATGACCTCGTCCAGGCTTTCTCTCAACGAATTTCGATTTATTAAACTGTCTCCATAAGTTGTGCATTAAGCTGGACAATACATTAAGATCTGGTAGTTTGTGCTTAAGAGTGAAGTGTTTCTAAGATCTCTATGATTCTTCTCAGTCCATTCCATTATTCAAAAGAGGGTGGTTATTTGTTTCAACTGTTTATTTTTCATCGAATGTTGCATACAATACACGGAAGTCTAAAAGTTAAATGAATGAACGAAATCTGAAAAATTGCATGTACCTTTACGAAACATTTTTCTCTATATGTGCAATCCTAACACTAACTGCGCTCACCATATGTAATCGAATGTATAAATTTATACCTTTTTTTGAAATCATTATTTTAACTTTTTGGTCATTAAGTTTCGCAAAACTAAATACAAATTTCTTATAATTTTGATCACCAGTGTATACTCTGATTCCGAATGGAAATTTGAGTTTTCCATGTTTTTATGATGTACAGAACTTGAAAAATGGACTAAAAGTTTAACTATTAATGCTCTTTATTTGTCTTTATTTGAGATTTATGTTCTTTATTTGTCATAAATATCTCAGTGTATATATAAAAAATACAATTTAGGTGTGTTTGTTTTAAAGTACACTGCTGGTGATTTAAGCTACAGCACAAAAATGAAAAGCAAATAACAAAACTTTGCTTATTTTACGTACATATGCAGCATAGTAGGAAAAAAACATGATTCAATTTGGAGGTAAATTGGGGGTATGCAGGATACAAAATTACTATTTACTGCTGCAACCTTTACACTAGTACTTCAGCTAAGACTGTTCTGACTCGGTCAGGCATCTACACTTCATCAATAGTAGCGGCTGAATAACTGCGACAGCCCTTCTCAACAAACCATGACACGGTAGGACCAGGGAGAGGTAGCTTAGGACACCACGAGTAACACACAATCTAGGGTAATCCTGTTGAAAAATGTCTTTAAGACCTCAAATATAAAGGACACAACAACCGGCTTTGAGATATGAGGAATGTAATGCTAACTGTTCAGATTACCAACGACGCGAGCAACAGGTTTTCTTGTCATGTACCTAATGGGTGGCCGTATCATTTCAACTGTCTCAGGGCCTTCGTGACGATATTGAATACAAGCATGTAACGTGCATACTTCTCTGTGCATCCAGAAAAGGATACATTCATTATAATGCTGTACGCATAACAGAAACGTCTGCAGAAAGACGATATAGTGTTATACTTGTATCTAGTTTTGCCATTGGGCGTACCATTATTGTCGTGCTTCTCTATACTAAAGTGTCAAGGTAAGCCATGAAAAACCTTGGAGACAGTCTATGCTCTTCCAGACATTGTCGCAATGCCCTTGCGAGTATTTGTCATGGTGCGAACAAACCCTCTTCCTAATTCAAAGTCTATCATGTAGTTGTACGATTCTGCAAGGCCAATCTAGCAACATATCTGTCCATGGAGGTTGTGCCGAAATATTGACCACGCGAGGGCGCTGGTGTGCGCACATCTGTATTAAAATTGAAAAGATCGTAAGTGTGTGTGTGTAACTTGTATCGTAGGATGTAAGCCGCATCGCGGCAATTCGTATCTAATTAAAACATTACTATACCTAAATTATCTCATTATTATGGACTGTCTAACTAATTCGCCCGGATACACACTCCTTTCGTTTCGATATAATTATGGACATTGCTTCGTTTATAATTCGCTACATGGTGCATCGGCCGGGGAGGTCATTCGCTGCGTGATGGGGGGTGAGTACTTTCGTTTTGTCTAACTTTGAATTCGGTATTTGTCTAGTTAAGCTTATTTCTCATCATTTCTGATTCTGGTTTATTCGTAACTGTCGGTATTTGGAAGGTTGCTCTGGTATAGTTTTGTTTATTTGTATGCATATTGTTAAGCTGAATTTTGTTTGAAAGTTGTACTAAGTTGCATTCAGAATTGGTGTTGTCATTTGTATATTTGTTTGCAATTATAGTGTTTTGGTTTAAAATGGATGCAGCAAATAACGCTATATTAGAAAGAACGAAAAAGACTCGGTTTGTTTCGAGATTCCTCGTGACAAAACAAATTAATAAATTAGAATCCGAAATAAGCAATACAGCTGATAAAACAACAGTAAATGAGATATATGTGGGAGACAACAAGGGGTCCAATACGTTTGTGTTTCCTCTATTTTATTTAACATTAAACAAAAATTAATTAAAAAGGTAGATAAGTTTGACAATGACATGCAGAAGGTAACGCCTGCTCGCGCACCTCTCGCGTTCTCTCTTCTCTCTAATTCTGCTCTAATGTCCAAGAGTTTTAGTTTTGATTTGCTGCGCCTGCGCCTGCGCGCGAAGACTGCTTGGCTTTGGCTGCCACAATCGGCCAGCCTGACTGTACGCTGTCCGAAGCGGTACGTCCATAGAGACCAAAGGAGAATCTGAAACATACAAAAAAGACGGAACAGACAAGGACTATACGACAAATACACAAAGATTTAACATATCATAATTCTGCTGAACTAGACAGTTTCTCCATCATGTGAAGGCATCTCTTCGACATCCGGAAGGTTCCACACGAAAAACACTGTGTTTCACAGGCATAAGAACGTCTTTTTTAACAAGTTGATCTTTGGTTGAACGCATCGATATTTTCCTCTGTAGAGTTCTGGACGTCTGTTCAAAACGATTTCTCTTTTTCCTTCGTTTCCACTGCCAAGGCTCAAAGATCCTTCGGAGCAACACAAACCGTCTATAATTACGTTCCATAGGTGAAGGGGTAGGTGAGCGGGAGATGAATTCCACGGAACTCGTTTTCATGGCACCATTGGCTTTCTTACACAATAGTATATCAGAACATTTTTCTCTTATAATACTCAATTTTAACTTAGTACTCTTAATTTTATTACATTTATAATCCTTAATTAGAGAACTCGAATCACTTCTAGTATTTAAGTTTTTAACATGTGGCAAATCATAACTAGAGTTTTTTATCACATTTGAAACAGAAACAACATTAGGATAAGCATAAGCATGAGCACCTAAAGAGGATTCACTTTCATTCAATAAAACATCGCTCTTTGCGTGGCCTAGTTTTTTTATTTCAGAATATACACTGGGATGTATAATAAATTCTTCGGTCAAGGTCGGTGATATTGCCGTTCGCACACTTAGACCGGAAGAATGTTGGTTAAGAGAAAGATTTATCGGTTTAACTTCTACCATTCGCTTTTCGCCAAAACATGAGCTTAATGTTATGATTTCTTCGGAAGGTGTTTGCACTCTAATTAGTGAGGAATTTAAAACTGGGATCTGGCAACCTGAATCGATCAAGGCTGTTACGGGCTGATTTTCCACAAAAATGCTTACGTATTGAAGATTTGAGAATTCATCGCTATTTTGTTTTTCGCTCTCGACTTTCAAAGTATTCACGTTTATTTTATTATGGATGTGGCTGTTAGATTCTTTAGGTTTAAAACGCTTCTCACAGTCTCTTGCGCAATGAGATGAATCACCGCATATAAAGCAATTTTTATTTTCTCTTTCAAGATTTTGGGGATAGTTCTCTTTAATCTTTGGTTTAAAGTTTTGTGATCTATTTTTAAAGGGGTCTTGGGTATATCCATAAGTAATAGGAATTTCTTTATGTGATCCGCTTCTAGATGAAATATAAATATCACACTCTTTAGCTAAATCAATAGGCCTAAACCAATCTTCTGCTTCTCGAATGCCAATATGATATGCCGTTTCCTTATTTAAAGTTTCAAATAATTTATCAGAAATTATAAGATCACATAGAGATTCAAAGGAATTAACTTTTCTTAACGAACAATAATATTGGAAGTTTGCCGTCAATCTTGCAGCAAATTGGATGTATGTCTCGCCTGATGATTTTACAGCATTTTTAAATGAGTTTAAACACTCGCGAGGGGTTAATTGGAATTCTCTGAGTACTATAGATTTTAGTTTTTCATAGTCATTTAATTCCTCTTCTTTAATATACAGTAAGACGTTATATGAGCTCTTTCGCCCAGAAGATTTATTAGAATTTCAGATTTATATTCGTCATTTATTTTCTTGGTTAAAAATGCGCGTTCTAATGATTGGAAGAACAGATTAAAATTTTCAGATCTGGTGGGAACAGGAAGAGATAAAGTTTTAATACTTGTTATATTTTCTATGTTAGTTTCGAACTGTTTATCTTCGACTTTAGCTGCAGGATTTAAACTTAATGCTTCATTTTTAGCCGTTTGAAGTTCGATTTCTTTTTCTAATTTTGCTAACTGAAGTTCCGCGAGCTCAATTTTCTGTTTTTCTAAAGTTACCTCTCTTTCGTTTTGCGATACTCTCTCATCTATACAGTTTTGAATTAAAGTTTTAACGAAATCTGGATCACTTTCAAATGTACTACTGTTCTCAATTTTAGTCTTTAGTTTAGCTATGGTGTCAGTGCTCTCCACAGTACCGTCTAGATTCTCAACAACTCTTATGAGATCCTCTTTAAGAGCGTTTTTATACATTTTAGAAAAATATGGAAAGATCCTACCTTTTTTTTTTTCTAGCTCCCTTGTTGCTCGCACGTACGATGTATCCAAAGAAAAACGTTGATTCCACTGATTTCACCTCTTCGCAGGTAATATAGTTGAAATTGTTCGAATTGACACCTCTTCGCAGGTTATATCTTGAAATTGTAGTTCCGGCCTCTACACAGGCGGATTATTCACACTGAGTTAGTTCCAACCTCTACACAGGCGGGATTTTGAGGGTTCGCTGAAAAATACACCTCTACACAGGTTATTTTGTTATTTGTTCCGACCTCTACACAGGCGGAGTATTCATGCTGAGTTCAAACCTCTACACAGGTTGAACGAAGTTTCCGAAAAATGGCGGAGCGTCTCCTCACGGACGCTTTTGTTCATTGTCCAGACTTTGGTTCAAAATCGAAATTTTATCGATCGCGGCCGAGCCCCCATAATTTGTGGGAGACAACAAGGGGTCCAATACGTTTGTGTTTCCTCTATTTTATTTAACATTAAACAAAAATTAATTAAAAAGGTAGATAAGTTTGACAATGACATGCAGAAGGTAACGCCTGCTCGCGCACCTCTCGCGTTCTCTCTTCTCTCTAATTCTGCTCTAATGTCCAAGAGTTTTAGTTTTGATTTGCTGCGCCTGCGCGCGAAGACTGCTTGGCTTTGGCTGCCACATATATATGCAATTAATTTCTAAATTTGAAGAGCTGAGTACACTCGATAAGGAAATTGAGAATTTAATAGATATTGAGAGTCTAGAAGAAGAAATCGTAACTCGCGAAGAATATCGAGATAAATTTATAATTTGGAAAATCCGTGCTGAACGTTACGTAGAATCAGTTTCGAACAATGCTATTCAAAATTCGGTGGAAAATCAACCACAAAACATAACACTTCCTTTAAATAGTACAGTTAGTTCTATTTTAACAAATCAACCGCGTTTACCTAAACTCACATTAGAATCTTTTTCGGGCAAGGATATCAGTAGTTTTCCCAGTTTTTGGGCTAGATTTAAATCCGCAGTACATGAAAATTCGAGTTTAAATGATGTGGACAAATTTTCCTATTTGAAATCGGTTGTCACATCTGATGCAGAATTGGCTACACGAGGCTTAACTCTAACATCGGAAAATTATGCAAAAGCAATTAAAATTTTAGAAAATCGGTTCGGACGTAAAGAACTTATTGTTGACTTTCATATGAATCGCTTGTTAAATCTGACCCCTGTCCGTAAATCGTTTGATGTTATTGCGTTAAGAAATTTATATGATCAGTTAGAAATTAATATAAGAGGACTTGAATCTCTTTGAAATCTCTCCCGATTCCTATAGTTGTCTATTGTTTCCGATAATTATGAAAGCTATTCCCCTGATTTAGCATTAGAATATAATAAAAAAACATAATGAAACACAATCACAAATCACTGATTTAATTGCATATTTGCGAAGCGAAGTAGAAAGTCGCGAACGCACAGAATTTCTAGTAAAACCGCATGACCTAGAATTGAAAATAAAAATTCCTATTCCAATACTAAGTATTTCGAAAGAACGTCTCATAGCTATCCACAGTCAAATCGAAGGGGTTCAAGGTCATTCTCGATTCCACCCATCTCATAAATCGTTTTCCTCTGCAAACGAACTGTTGACGGCTGCATTTTCGAATTGCTTATTTTGTTTCGAGAATACTCATATGTCTGATTTGTGTGAGAATTTATGCGTTCAGAAAAAAATGAGCTAAATTAATTAAAGAAGGGAGATGTTTCATTTGTTGCAACACTGGTTGTTATGTTAAAAAGTGTAAGAAAGAGGTTTGTTCGTATTGTAAAGGTCGACATGCACGTGTTATTTGTTTTAAGTTAGAAAAATCTAAGCAAAATTCGCATTTGGATTTGGAGGAAAAGAATGTTGACGTTAAAACTACGTCTTCAAAAATTCTGTTTTTCATAACAGAGATGGAGTTTTATTGCAATGTGTGAAGACCGGTTCTTCATCGGATTAGACATTTTGCCTTTTTGATAATGGAAGTGAGAAGTCGTTCATCAAAAAAAAAATGTGTCTCGGAGGTTGGGGTTGAAAATATTGGGTTCGGAATGGCTAAATATTTTTTCGTTCGATTGTAAAACTCCTAAAAAACAAACTTGTAGTAAGGTCGAGGTTAGGCTAAGGAATGTATTAAGCGGAGAAGAGACTGTGATAGAGGCATTGGAAATTGAGGAAATTTCAAGGGCAACACTTAGCCTACCTAATCCAGATGCGTGGGCAGAAATGGAGTCGAAAGGGTTTAGGGTAACATTCAGTTGTAATGAATCTTCTGAGAATTGTGAAATTTCATTGTTAATAGGTTCCGATTTTTATTGGTCTTTAACACATCGGATAAAAAGATTAGATTCATCATTGGTTGCAGTCGAGACTAGCCTAGGATGGTCTCTTCAGGGAAAGTGTGATGAGCGGAGTGATTGTACTTCGGTACATTTGGTTCACAGTGAAGAGGAATCGATTTCGACTGAGCTAAGGAGATTTTGGGAGATAGAAAGTTTAGGAATACTTGAAAAGGGTTCGGTGACTTTAGATAATGGGGATGAAGAGATACTTAGTGAGTTTGATAAATCAGTTAATTTCGTAGATGGTCGATATCGTGTAAATTTGCCATGGAAACCAGGTATGAGAGAGGCTTTACAAAATAATAAAACTGTCGCACGTAAGCGTTTTGAGGGGTTGGTTCGTAGGTTTAAATGTGATCACGAGTTGTTCTGCGAGTATAAGGATGTAATTGATGACTATGTTAGGGAAGGTATTGTTGAGCGTACTTCTTGTGATTCTTTATTGGATAGTCAGGGATTTTACCTACCCCATCATGCAGTGATACGTAGCGACAAAACCGCAAGTCATATTAGAATAGTATTTGATGGTTCAGCACATGAAGATGGACAGTCATCGTTAAACCAAAGTTTATATACGGGACCAAATTTGCATCCCAACATTTTAGAACTGCTTTTATGTTTTCGAAAAAGTCCTGTAGCATTTACAGCTGATGTAAAATCGGCTTTTCTTCAAATTTAATTAGATTTCCGTGATCGAGATTTTACACGTTTCTTCTGGACTGATAATTTGAATAACGAGCCATACGTTTTGAATTTCACGAGAGTTCTTTTTGGACTTCGACCTAGCCCATACCTTCTCGCAGCAACTTTAAAACATCATTTTAAGAAGTACCGAGAGCAATATCCTCATACATTTGAGTTGCTGCATTACTGCAGATGAAATACAAAATGCTGAATATTTTTGGTTTAAATGTGTTCAATCCGAATTTTATTCAGCTGAGATATTAGCCTTAAAACAAAACGAACAACTTCGATCTAGCTCTGAAATAAAGAGTTTAGTGCCGTATTTGGATGAAAATAATTTATTACGACTTACTGGACGGTTGCTTGAAGCAGACTTATGCTTTGGTGAAAAGCATCCTGTTATTCTTCCTCGACGCTGTAAATTTACAGAATTACTTGTTATTAGGGAACATGAACGAATTGGTCATTGTGGCGTATCTGCAACTTTGACTCAACTTCGGAAAAAATATTGGATATCCAAAGGTCGTCAGTTAGTGAAAACAATGATTCGAATCTGTCTCGTTTGTAAAAAATACAGTGCCAAACCAGCTGACCAGTTAAGTGGTCAGTTGCCCCGAGATAGAATCACCCAATCTCCTCCTTTCCAAGTTGTAGGAATTGATTTTACAGGTGCAATACTTGTTAAGGAAAATCAAGGGACTCGCAAGTCTTATGTTTCTTTGTTTACATGTGCAGTCACTCGTGCCGTACACTTAGAACTTGTGTTGGACATGTCCACAAAGTGTTTTTTACTTGCTTTACGGAGATTCCTCGCTCGTAGAGGTAATTGCAAGGTAATATACTCCGATAATGCACGTACATTTAAAGCAGCTGAAAGGGAGCTAGCATATTTTGCCAACATCTTGAAAGACAGTGAATTTCAAAGTTTTGTCGCAGATAAAGGTATTCACTGGAAGTTCATAGTTGAACGTGTGCCTTGGTGGGGTGGCTTTTACGAACGTCTTGTTAAAACTATAAAGAATCCTTTACGTAAAATACTTGGCAGGGCACTTCTAACATTTGAAGAACTTTCAACGATACTTTCAGAAGTTGAAGTCATCGTTAATCATCGACCACTGACATACGTGGAGAATGATTCAGGAGAGCCGGAACCACTAACACCGGCCCACTTCCTCGAGTTAGGTTATGGTGACTCTAAATATCCTATACATTTCATCGAACTGATCGACGCCACTACGGCAAAGGAGTCGTACAAGAAAAGAAAGACTTACCGAACTCTTCTTTTAAAACACAACTTTGGAGACGCTGGAAAGAACAGTATTTGCTCCAGTTAAAAACAGCTAATCATTTTAAAACACCATCTGTTCATAAGAATTTAAAATTAAACGACGTAGTTCTTGTTGAAGGAAATGTAAAATCAAAATTATTGTGGGAACTTGAATAATCAAAGAAAATATTTATTGGAAGAGACGATAACGTTAGATCTTGTCTTGTAAAAACTTTTAAAGGCCTCTTCAAAAAACCCATTCAATTGCTGTACCCTTTAGAAATTGTATAATATACTTGTACTAATTTGTTTATATTTTTCAGATTAATGGTAGGAGATTACACATTATTAATTAATCTCTGTTAAATTTATTTTTTGTGAAATCTTGAGGTATGTATCCTAGTATTTGTTCGTTTGTAAATTGAAGCTTTGTCATCTTTAAGTTTCATTATATTGTGTACTTTAATGTATATTTACCTTTTTCTTTCTAATATGTATAATTTAGATTTGATTAGTAGTATTGTATCAGTATTTTCTTTGTAAGAATTGTATTTGAATAATTGTTTGTATTAATTGTGGTTCGATATTTACTGGGTGAACATTCTGTTCACCGGTGGGGTGTGTGCCGAAATATTGACCACGCGAGGGCGCTGGTGTGCGCACATCTGTATTAAAATTGAAAAGATCGTAAGTGTGTGTGTGTAACTTGTATCGTAGGATGTAAGCCGCATCGCGGCAATTCGTATCTAATTAAAACATTACTATACCTAAATTATCTCATTATTATGGACTGTCTAACTAATTCGCCCGGATACACACTCCTTTCGTTTCGATATAATTATGGACATTGCTTCGTTTATAATTCGCGACAGAGGTCGTTGAAATCCTGTGAATAATTCAGTATTTTTCCTGAGCCCATCAATACAGTATTCGTATGACAGTCATTTGATTTCGAGTAGTAGTATCGCGGAATGATAAAAAGCTTTTTAAATAGGCCACAATCCAGCCGCTATCGAATCTTTATACGTATTGGTAGTCATTACTCCATTTAAAATGAGGGATAACTCGATCTTCTCACAAAAAACTGATACTTAAATGCGATTTCCTAATGAGAAACTCTTTATAACTTTCCTTTTACATTGAGTTTGACATGCCGTTTCTCCCTCCTGCGTTATTTGGCAATGCTCAAACGGGAATCATTAGCACATAACGCAGCATCTTCTTCGTTTCATCCTAATTTTATGGTCGTATCATTCTTTCCTCCGTGGTTTTGCAATTTTAATGGCCTACAGCAGCGGTTCTTAAACTGTGGTCCATGTACCCCCTGGGAGTCCACAACGCGTAAGATTTTCCTCTCTTACAGTCTCTGACAGGCCTCGTGGAAAAATTAAAAGATGAGCCATCCTAGACTAGATCCCTAAATTGCCCCAATGAAAAGACTCTACCAGAACATGCATTTCGATCAAGAATATTAATTCAGTTACTTTTAATTTAGTATTTTATATTACTCGTAATTATAAATTTACTGTTAACAAGTAATATAAAAAAAATTTAAGTCAATTCCTACTTTGATAAACAAGGAAACATTTTATTTTAGCTACTTTTTATTAAATAGTTACAATTAATATAAATATGTATAGGCATAGGACAGAATCACAACCTTAAGTGGTAATTAATTGTTATTAATTATCATTAAAGTATCGTATTGTCATCCAAAATAATCATGTATATAAAATTTCAGTTCAACGGAATGCTTCAAAACGTGAGAAAAAAACCTTTTCAAGTTTTGTTACAAGTCGCTAAAAATGAAACCAACGTGGCTGTATTTGTAATTCTTTAAATAATTAGTTTCAGTCAATTAATTGTTATTAATTATAATTAAATTATCGTATTTTTACCCAAAACAATAGTGTATAGAAAATTTCTGCTCAAACAAGAGCTTTAAAATGTGAGGAAAAAACCCTTTTCAAGTTTTGACACAAGCCGCCAAAAGTTCGCCAAAAATGATGCGAACGTGGCTGTATTTGTAATTCTTTGAATAATAAGTTTTAATCAATTAATTTTTAATAATTGTAATTCAATTACTGTATTGTCATCCAAAATAATCATGTATATAAAATTTCAGCTCAATTGAGTGCTTTAAAATGTATTTTATTAACGATGGAAAATTCCACCAAGATAAATAAATCTATAGAGAGTGTGAGCTAATAGTTGGAATTGCATGAAAAAGAAGTATTAAACAAGTATGTATAAGTAGCAGAGGCATTCTTACGGTTATTGAGGAACCTACCTTTAAATCACTCAACTATGTGTTGAAAATTAGGGTGGTGTTTTCAAAGTCTTGCGGGACCGCCATATCAGATACTACATAAAGGAAGGGGGCGCGGTGATCGAAAATTTAAAAACCACTGGCATACAGTATAATTTGTCCCCTGAAATGCATCTATAAAATTTTTTGTTTCAGTACCTTTTGTATTTCTAATGAATTAACTACATTCGAATATCTTTTTTATAAATAACCTCTTCAAACCTAGCATATCTTAAATAACGAAAAAAAAATTGGTGGTTTGATTTTTATAATAGTATTATCAGAAATATAAATGCTAGGAAAAACTTAAATTTTTATAAGTAACTAGCTGTACTGTGCTGTGGCTCAGTGTAATTAAGGTGACTGCCTAAATTCAAAATGTAACAGACACTGGAAGCTGATTGGCTTAAAAATAAGAAGGATACATTTAAAACATGTAAAATTGCAAGTCATTAAAAAATGAAGAAAAAAAAATACTAACAAAATATTTATCTTCAAACATAAATCAATCAACACCGCTCAATTCTGACGCAATTTCAAACATAATATTTCGTTCCACTTGAACAAATCACTCCAAAGAGGTCAATTTCACTATATAGTTTGAATTCAAATGAAAACTAATTCACATAACAGAACTCTCATCAATTACACTGAGAAATAAGAAAAGCAATTAAAAAACTAAATGAAGAACAATGAAAAAATAAACAATACTCACACAAAATCGACACGTATCGTAAAAAACACAACTCT